>VWYI01048732.1:11073-49048 GCA_013399455.1 Anthoscopus minutus | reverse complement strand
CTGCGGGGGCTGCGCTCGGGGCTGCGGCGGCGCTGCGGGGTCGGCGCGGGGAGCGCGCCCGTCCCGGCTCTGCCCGCCGCTCTTCGCTTCTCCTTCTCATCCCCTCTCCTTCCCCAGCTCCCGGGAAGCGGCACTACAGCCCCTTCTCGCTACCCGGCTCCCGGGAAGCGGCACTACAGCCCTATGCTTCTCGCCCTCCAGCCCCGCGCTTCCCTCCCGCCCCGCGGACAGCCCGCGGTGCCCGCAGCATCCCCTCCGCGGGATCCTGGGGCGCTCCTGCGGTTTCCTCTCTGCCCGCACAAGGAGACTTTGGCAGTGCGAGGGATCTGCTGATGGATGCGGTGCTGAGGGTGTAGTTGTAATTATTGGAGTAGCCGCACGTGTGCGGTAATCGCGGCGCGCTCAGTTATCCTCCGGCTCTCCATGGATGGCAGCGGAGGGACGCCGCTGCCGTGATGCCCTGCGTGGGGAGCGGGACGCGGTCCCTGAGCCTGGGACGCCCCCGTGGGGACACGCTCCGCCACTGGAGAGCGGGGACAGGGGCCCCGCTGGGCTCCCGTGGCTTTGCTTCTCAACGCCGCTCGCTCTGAAGGTCGGCTGAGGTCTTAAACTCTCCTGGCAACAGAGCGGCACAGAGGGTCCCGTTCGGCCAATGGAAAAATAGGATTGCAGGGAATGTCTCTGTATTATCGCTTATTTCGCTCTCTCTGTGCTCACATTTGGGGCTGCCCGTTGGAGCAGATGCTCTCTGCCACCCGTGATGGCTTCGGGCTGTGCCCGGCTCTGGCACTCAAACGGCAGAAGGGACATGGAGCTGCTGGAGCAAGTCCAGAGGAGGCCATGGAGATGCTCCAAGGGCTGGAGCCAGGCTGGGAGAGCTGGGAATGTTCACCTGGAGAGGAGAAGGCTCCAGGGAGAGCTCAGAGCCCCTGGCAGGGCCTGAAGGGGCTCCAGGAGAGCTGGAGAGGGACTGGGGACAGGGGATGGAAGAACAGGACAAGGTGAAATAGATTTAAGCTAAAAGAGGGAAGATTTAGAGCACATATTAGGGAGAAATTCTTTCCTGTGAGTGTGGGGAGGCCCAGAGAAGCTGTGGCTGCCCCTGGATTCCTGGAAGTATTCCAGGCCAGGTTGGATGGAGTTTGGAGCGCCCTGGGGTAGTGGAAATTATCCCTGCCCATAGCACCCATTTCCATGGTGAGGAGATGGCAAAAACACTGGGGGCACGCAGGGCTGTGAGTCCCCTACTCGATGGGACACACTGGGGCTCCTTCCCCTCCCCAGTGGGTCCATGCAAGTTCTGGGATTCGGGGAGCAGGTGCAATTCCAAGCTCCCACACTGATATTCAGGCAGGAGGGAAGCCCAAGAGCCCAGATGCCCAAGGAAGGCACCACCATTTCTCAGCCTGACAAGAGAGGACAAATAAGGAGGAAATGATTTTCTGAGTGCTCCTCTTTTCCTCTCCAGCGTGCTTTGTTCTTCCCTTTCTGCTTCCTCAGGCTCCTGCTGGCTCTGTATTGACTGTGGCTTCCCCTGGGCTCTGCTGAACATTCCTCATTTGCTCTCTGTTGGTGTCTCTGCTCAGAGCTGGTCATTTTTTTTCCCCTGCTCTCCCTCCTCGAGCTGCCCTTTTGCTGAAATAAAACCATCATTCCTTGTTTGCCTCTTGTTTCCTGTGGCCATTTTTCACCCTGGCAGCTCTAGGATTGCCATTTCTGCTGGAGTGATCCCTCTCATCATGGAAAAGGGCAGAAAGAGGAACACAGCCAGTGCCTTTGGAAGCAACCCTTGGTCATAAAAACATTGAGCTGTTTTCTTCTTGGCACTGCAGCCTGAGGCCTCAGCGAGCAGCGAGTGCTGCTCAGGCTCTGGCTGTGGTTTTTTTTTACGACTGTCACACTTGTCACTGCCCTGAGAGCTGCACAGCTCTGGACCTGCAATGATTACTTGACCCAGCTTCTGCACTGTCTGATGTGGATGTGATCAGTTAAAGGCTGGAGAGATTGTTCTCAGCTGGCTCCTGCTCGCCTCCTGTGGCTCTTGCCAGGAGCCACCTTCACACAGAACCATGGAATTGTTGAGGTTGGAAAAGATCTTTGGGATCATCAAGTCCAACCTTGATCCCCACCTTGCCCCCAGCCCAGAGTGCTGAGTGCCACATGCATCATTCCTTGGGCATCTCCAGGGATGGGGATTCCAAACCACCCCTCCTAATGCTTGACCACCTTTTCCATGAGGAAAATTTCCCTGGATTTCCCTGCAACAGAAGCAGCTCTATCTCCTGCTGTTGGTGCATCTCCTGCTGTAACCAGCCTCTGCTCTGGAGTGTGGAAGCCACTGTTGGGCTGAGATAAATTAAAGTCATTTAAACTATAAGTGCTGTTAGATCCTCTTGATGAATAGTAATAAATATTTGAGCTGGGCTGGAACTCATAAATAAAGGAGAGAAATGAACCAAGACAACAACTCTGCAGCGTCTTCATTCATCCCACGCTCAAAACACCTTGAGGAGGTAAATCAGAGTGAAGCTCCTCAGAGGAGAGGGTTGGGAGCACCAGAACCTTTCCAGAGGTGCTCCCAAGCTGCTGGAAAGGCCTCAGGTGTGTGATGCAAGCAGATCTTCCACTGCCATGTGGGAGTGGGCTCTGGGAATGTTTCCTCTTGTGCCTGTGCACCACATGTGGTGCTTTGTCCCTACACAGGATCTCTGCTGTTCCTGTAGAACCCGTTGTGCTGGAACGCTCTCCCCGTGCCCCCTGGGAACATCTCAGCAGATGCAGCCAGAGCTTGGAGCTGCCTTTTTATGACTCCAAGATATTGGCAGCTCATAATTCATCCTGTCACCAACCAACACACCCTGCTCCTCCTCCTCCTCCATCATTTTGAAGGGATGAGCTCTTGGCTGACAGGAGAAATCCTTGTTTGTGAATCCCACCTTGAAATCTGCATCCCTGCGGCCATCCTGCTTCCTCAGGTCATCCAGAGCTTTCAGCATATCCTGATTTCCCTGTCTTGGGGACAGCTCCTGGCAGCAGGACAGGCGCTGAGGTCACTCTCCTCTCTGGTGCCAAGAGCCATCGTCAGGAATGCTGGCACCGTGCCCGGAAAGGTTCCAGGGCTCCCAGAGTTCTGGCAGGAGCTGCCTCCCAGAGCAACTTCCAGAGCTTCTTTCTGGTGACATCATTTGCTCCAAGCACCACTTCAGGAGCTCAGAAAAGTTGGAAACCCTTCCCATTTGTTTCTGAGGTCTCCTCCTTGCAAGGAAAAGTGCCAGGTTTTTGTGGATGATCAACTTCACTGAGTGCAGGTGGCATCTTCGCCCATTTTGTCACAAACACGAAGGATCCAGGAAATTCTTTCTAGCCAAACCTTCCATTTTTTGAGCATTTGGAACATTTTGATGCCCAGTTCTCCAGAGTGAATTTCCCTTTTACCCAGGACAGGTTCCTTCCCGTTGCTCTGAGCTGCTGCAGGATGAAGGCAATGCCAGCTCTGCTGCTTCACTGCTGGCAGGGAACTGCAGCTTCCTGGGAGGGTGGTGAGGTTTCCTGGGGTTAGATGGATTATGGAAGTTAAAGGAAAGCTTCCCAATAGCAAAACACTTAGAATTTTTCCTGTTGTGTAGGAGGCAGACAAGGAGGCTCAGCACAAGGAGGATGTGGAGCTGCTGGAGCCACGGAGCTGCTCCAAGGGCTGGAGCCCCTCTGGAGCCAGGCTGGGAGAGCTGGGGGTGTTCACCTGGAGAGGAGAAGGCTCCAGGGAGAGCTCAGAGCCCCTGGCAGGGCCCAAAGGGGCTCCAGGAGAGCTGGGGAAGGAGTGGAGACAAGGGATGGAGAGACAGGACAAGGAGGAATGGATGTAAACTGACAGAGCATTAGGTGGGATATTGGGAAGGAATTCCTGGCTGGGAGGGGGGTGGGCACAGGGTGCCCAGAGAAGCTGTGGCTGCCCCTGGAAGTATCCAAGGCCAGGCTGGGCAGAGCTTGGAGCAACCTGGGCCAGTGGAAGTTGTCCCTGCCCATGGCAGGAGATGGAACAAGATGAGCTTTAAGCTCCCTTCCAACCCAAACCATTCCATGATTCAGGGATCTCTCTGCTTGCCTCCCTCCTTTTCCAAACAACAACACTCAGGGCTTGTTTGGCTGATGAGCAACACCAGCAAAGTTGTTCATCACCACCCACACGGAGTGGGAGTGAAGCAACCCCTGGTTCATCACTGCTCCAACCCTTCCCAAGAACCTGTGGAGGTGTCCAAGGCTGCTCCTTGCTCTGGCACAGGGAGGCTGGATCCTGAGAAACACTAATGGCAACATTCATTGTGTAACTCATTGAAATATTTAATGATTTTTCCCCCCTCTGTCAGACTTTAATTACAAGTTCTGAGCGCACACTTTGCTTATTAAATCCAGCACTTAATTGGTAGCACAGGGTAAGGTTAAACCCCCAGGTGCCAGAGGAGGTTGTTCTTGCCTGAGGAATTCCAGCTGTGGGCATTGGCAGGGAATAATGCTTCCCAAAAACATCTCCTGGAAATCACTCCTGAAAATAAGGTGGCAAAATTGCTCCATCAAGTATGAGCCAGGCTGGCGAGATGCCAGGATCTGGGAATGTCTGACTGGAAGAAGTTAAAGCTCAAATGATGCCTCAGAGTGAGATGTACTGAAAAAAAAGTCTGTAAATCTCAATGTGCTGCTTACTTTCAAGGGTGACATAATTTATTTTTAAGGTATTATTTTTTCTTACTCCCAGGAGCTGGTGGAAAATTTCTGATTTTTATCAAAACAGAGCAGAATCCATTGCTAATACATGGGAAGAGCAGAGCCTCAAGTCTAAATTGTGATGCTCCTTTGACCAGCCTGCCCACTTACTCATCCCCCCTGGGATTAATGCCCCACTTCTCCAGCTTGTGACTCATTTTGGAGAACAGCAACATTAAACTCATCCCACCAGAAAAATCTGTCCTTCCTCCCACAGCCAGTTTTCCTCCACCCTCCTTTCCCTGCTGCCCAAAGACTCAGCTGGAACATTTGGTGGTTCAGATGTGCTGAAGGTGGGACACTCCCTGTGAAAAAGAAGCTTTGTCCAAAATGTATTGGCTTCACAAATAACTCAAAGCTTGTTGCACCTGCCCTGGAAGTTTCCAAGGCCAGGTTGGATGGGGTTTGGAGCAACCTGGGACAGTGGGAGGTGTCCCTGCCTATGGCTTGGGTTGGAATGGGATGAGCTTGAAGGTCCTTCCAACCCAAACCATTCTGGGATTCTCTGATATTCCCATGTTTTAGACAATTTCTGCTTCCTTCTAGCAGAAAATTGCTCATTCAAAATGATCACCTAACCTCTGCTGCACAGACATCTCTTAAAAGAAATTCTGAATTATAAAGTTTTAAATTCTAAACTCTAAATTACATCTAAATATAACAATAAAATTGGATCTGCTGATGAGTCACCCAGGTGTTAGAGAGGCCTTCAGGAGCAGCATTCCCATTAATTGATGGAGTGGGATATTTTCTTTCCAAGCCTTCTTCCACCCCTCGCAGCTTCTGGCTGAGAACTTTGAGGGAAAGCAGCTGAAAACTTTTTTGGATGTATCAAGTGGGAGGTTCAAATCTAATGTATGGCTGAGTCTGGTGCAGATTTCTTTTTGCTGCCATGGCAACCAAACTAACTAAAAATAAGAAGCATTCCCATAAATGTCAAAACACTCCATGCTTCCGTGACGTATGGGGGATCTGACCTGGAATCTGTAATCATTATGTAACGGTGTTTAACATTCCCATAATTACAGGGGAAAAATTGTCTCCAGGTTAGATGCTTTGCATAACTTTGGGAGTCAGTCTGCTCTGCTGTGTTCTTTGGGATTGCTGCTGGGAATGAGCTGGAGCTGCTTGGAGCAGCTGTTTAATACCTGCTGCGGTTACGTGTGAAGGGAGACTCACAAAACAGGTGCCAGCGTCCATCTGCTCGAAATAACCACAGAATAAAAGCCAAAATCTGGACTTTTGGAAAAGCTGCCCGTGCATGTGGCAGCTCTGTGTGAGCTTGGAGAGCCAGCCTGGAGTGAGGACAGCCCAGGAGTGTTTTAGGGGCTCCCTCCCAGGTGTGCAGGTCCTGCTGGAGGGGGCAGCCCTGACTGGTGCCTCTGTCCAAGGGCTCCATCACCTCTGCCTAAATCAGAGAGCTGCAATCAGGCAGGGGCTTGGGAAGGGAGCCTGGGAGACTTGCCCAGGTGTGGGTGTCTTCATGGTGGACATCTGATGGTAGCTGGGATGATTCTCATAGGATTCTGCAGCTCCAAGTGGCTTTCAGGTGATGCCCAGGCTCCAGGACACTCCCCCTGCTGCAGAACCTTCACCAGAGGCTGGGAATGTCCTGCCGAGGTCAGCAGAGGCTGCCACCATTCCTCATGGTGAGCTTCATGGAATCCTGGACTGCTAGAACGGTTTGGGTTGGAAGGGGCCTTCAAGACCACCCAGTCCCAACCCAGGGTGCTCCAAGCCTCATCCAGCCTGGCCTGGATTTCCTGCTGCTCATGCCACTGTGATTTCTCTTCCAGGATCTCCAGCTTGGGAAGAGGATTCCCACCAGAAAGAAAACAAGGGTGAAGAGAGGGGTGTCCTGGCCAGGTGCTGTGAGGGGTGTCCCTCTCCCCAGGGTCACTCAGCCCCAGATCCCAGGTCTGGTGGCCAGATGTGAGGTCCTGGCAGACAAAAGTCGACCTGAAGCCCCACTGGTGGCCAGCCTGAGCCAGAGGCAATGACAGGATCAACCCTTCACAGAGCCAACAGCTCCTAAACTGAAGGGAAGCACAGCACCAGGGACACCCTTCCCAAATCCTACAGCTGCCCCTTTGGGGTGGGGTGGCAGATGTCACGCTGCAGCCCTGGCTGGGATCACTGTCCCTGACCCTGTTCCTGCCCCTCCCAGGGGAATGGCTGCTCCCAGCGTGGCTCCAGCACGGATCCCTCGGCGTGGGAGCTCCCAGCTGCTGTGACACGCTCAGATGAATCAAGGGAGTGGTGGTGGAAGCGCTGAGGGGATGTGAGGGAAGCAAACCAGGCATGTTCCCATTCCTGACTGCCCACTCCTCAGGCAGACTCGCCTCTGGCTGGCAAAGCCGCCTTTTAAATCTCAATAAAAGGGCAAAACAGAGAGGAACTGGCAAACATTCCGTGGTTTTGTGGTTTGATCTCATCCCAGGTGGCAGTGGAAACATCCTGGGGTGACACCCAGTGCTTGTGCCCGTGGACAGCCAGGTTGCTGCTCTCACACACCACTGCTGCCTCCTGCTGTTCCAATGCCAAGGTTCATTCCAAAAAAAGTGAGAAGTCCTTCATTGGGCGTGTTAATTCCAACCCAAAGGGGACATTCCTTGCAAATTTAGGGGGTCCAGCACTCAAGCATCCCAGCCTGGGGTCAGGAGTGGAAGAGGTGCATCCCAGCTGGTGCAGACATGCTGCAAGTGTTTGCTGGAGCAGGTGAAGGGGAGAGGATGTGGGAAGGAAACATCCCCTGGGCTGTTTTATGTGATCACCTCACTGCACCTGAGCTGTCCTCGCTGCACCCTCTCTGTGGCAGGCTGACACTTCCCTCCTTGCTGTGCTGGAGATCCAGCAGGATTTTAGGAGGGAAGAGCTGTGGGATTCTTTGCCTGGGGCACTGCTCCAGGCTGACAGCCTTGGGATTGTGCCAAGGGAATGGCACCTGCCAGTCCCCTCACGCAGGTACCAAACCCTCTCCAAGAAAAACCTTTCCCTTTTTTATCCTGGCTGCTTTTGCTGTGCTGGAGCTGAGGCTGCTCTCCAGTCTGAGCCTCCTCAAGGAGACGAGGGAAAAACAAAGGTCTGGACCACAGAAAGAGGAAAATGTGGACACCAGGACATCAGTGCTCCATGGGATTTGCTTTTGAAGACTCTTATTCTTCCTCCCTGCTTTTGGCTTTGATTTTTTTGGAAAGAAACTCCAAAGGCTCTTCCCAGCAAAGCTAAAAGGCCATAATTTGTGTGGAGACTTCACCCACAACCATTCCATTTGAAAAGGCTGCTAAAAGGTCAGGAAAGGGAAAGGTCTGTGGATTTCTTTGCCCAGAGCAGCTGTGGCTGCCCCTGGATCCCTGGGAGTGTCCAAGGCCAGGCTGGACAGGGCTTGGAGCAGCCTGGGACAGTGGAAGGTGTCCCTGTCAATGGCAGGGGGTGGAATGAGATGAATTTTAAGGTCCCTTCCAACCCAAACTGTTCTCAGTAATTCCATGATTTTGTGTCTTAGCACAGATCTGCTGGGAGCAGAGAGGGGTGTGGGGAATGGGACTGGAAAAATCAACCTAAAAAAGAAAATTGAGGGAATTAAAATGGGTCATTCTAGTCCTTTCAGATCTTGGAAAAGTCCAGGTAAGGAACAAATCCACTTCCATGGGCTCTTTCAACCACTGGATGTCCAGAGCCAGGGGTGAGGTACAAGCAATTGGGAGAGAACAAGGAAACACTGCAGCATTTCTGTCTATAAAAAAGGGAATTTTTTTGAGTGTCTGGGCTGTGGCAGTGCCTCCACCTGATCCAGACATCCCATAAGGCTCTAAAGGGCTTTTTTCCTCCCTGAAGGAGAGTGACAAACTGGTAAAGCTGCACCCGCCTTCCTCCTCCTCCTCCTCCCACAACTGCTCTGCATCCATCCATCATCCATCCCTGTACCAACACACCTCCCTCTTCTCCCAGGAGCTTCCCCTGGGTCTGTGCTGGCACTGAGACCATCTTGGCTTTTTATTTTGTTGGAGATTCCTTCTTTCATACAGACTTGGGTCTTTTCTTTTTTTTTTTTTTTTTTTTTTTTTTNTTTTTTTTTTTTTTTTTTTTTTTTGTTCTTGCTACCATGGCAACCTGGATGGATTCTGGTCACGGCTTTGGCCTCCCTGGCTGGATTGATGGCCACAGGGACATCAATCAGCAAATGACACTGCTCCCTGGGGTCTGGCAGAGCTGGGAATGTCCCTGCAGGCAGGGATTGTGCTGGATCCCCAGCAGAGAGCAGAGCTCTCCCTCCCAGGATGTGCTCCCTTCTCCCTCCTCCCTGTGGATCCTCCAGGACTGGGTGCTGGAAAGCTTTGAGGGGGTTCTTTTGGGCCACCTGGGATGACAGAAATTGGGTCTGTGTGCCATGATTCATAGTATCGTAAATTCATGGAATGGTTTGGGTTGGGAGGGACCTTAAAACCCACCCAGTGCCACCCCTGCCATTGCAGGGACACTTCCACTGTCCCAGGCTGCTCCAAGTCCTGTCCAACCTGGCCTTGGGCACTTCCTGGGATCCAGGGGCAGCCACAGCTGCTCTGGGCACCCTGTGCCAGGGCCTCTCCACCCTCACAACCAGGAATTCCTTCCCAATCTCCCATCCATCCCTGCCCAATGACAGTGGGAGCCATTCCTGTGCCCTGTCACTCCATCCCTTGTCCAGAGTCTCTCTCCAGGCATTTTGGTGGGAGATGCTGCTCCAGGAGCATCACTGCTGGTCCCTGGTGAGATGTGACCTTGGTCAGAGGTGCTGCTGCAGTTGGATGGAGGAGAAAAGCTGGGAATTTGCAGACTGCTCCCCTCTGAGCTTGCAGGTGACTTCCTCCCTCATTCCCTCTTCATCATCACCTGCAGCTCCCTCCAGTCTCCCTGGAAGGAAATCCAGGGCCATTCCCACCCTGCTCAGCCTGATGGGTGTCATTTCTGGGCAGCTTTAGCCATGGATGAGGAGATGCCACTGCTTGAATTTAGCAATTCTCCCAAGAGTCCTCACCCATGCATTTGTCCACCCTCCCTTGCAGCTTTTATTTCTTCCTCAGAAGTGGCTGACCTGGCCTGAACTTTTCCAAGGAGACAGGTAGGACACCTGGCACAGGAAATGCCAGCTCTGGCTGCCTGGGGTGATGCCTTAAGCCACAAATAAAGGTCTCTTAGTGGGAGAGATGTTTTGTCCCCTCCTTATTCTGCTTCTCTGTTCTTGTGACTAAATTTAATATGCCTCGTTGATGTAAGTGATTTTTAGTGGAAATGGACCTTCAGCTTGAAGTTTATTTGCATTTTAATAAATGTTCTTTGAAAGAGATCACCCTTCTCTATTCATCCCCCACAAAAGAGGAGTGAATTGAAAATTATGCAGGAACTTAATGCAGCTGAAAGGAAATTGCAAGCTCCAACTTGGCTGCACTGAGAAATCTGGAGATCAAATGATCCCATCTGCAATGGGCATCAAAATGAGCAGCAGCTGCTGATGTGAGACTGAACAAGGGAAAGGGATTTTGGGAAGGATGCTCTGGAATGGGAGCGGTGTCCATTTAAGAACACAGGAGTGGCCATGGGCAGTGGCCCCTGGGCTGGGAGTGAACACAAAGGGAATGAGTGACCCTTGGTGGCTCAGGGATTGGATCTCGGTTGCGCTGTTTCCTTGAAAATCCCATGGAGGCTCTGCTGGGATGGGGTCAGGGCTGGGGAAGGGATGGGATGGAGCAGAGGTGGGGAGCACAGGAGCGTTCCCATCCTGTTGTGCCGCGAGGCTCGGTGCAAGCACCTTCCATCAGAGCATCCCGCTCTCCAAGAGGGACGTGCAGGCAGGAGAAGTGCATTCCCAGCTCCTTTCCTCTCCCAACCCTCCCTGGCGGATGCCGCAGCTCCATCTGTGCCTGGGGGCGGGGGTTTGCTGGAGGAGGAGCGGGAGGTGGGCAGATGAAATTACCGAGGCGAAGGTAGGCAGAGAATAGGATCCCAACGCCTGAAATCTTCTTCATTGTCTTCTCTGTCACCGAGCTCCGGAAAATTTAGCACCACCTGAGTGGAGCAAAGCCGGCTCTGCCTTGTGCACTTGGAAACAGGAGCCAAAAGCTCCCTATTTATATCTGCTCAGCAGCTTCTTCCCTGAACCCTCACACCAGCACGGGCTGAGGGGCTCTGGGGATTCCGCAGCTGGGCCGACAGGAGTTAAATATCAGAGTCATGGAATGGTTGGGATTGGAAGGGACCTTAAACCTCATCTTGTTCCAACCCCCTGCCATGGCAGGGACACCTTCCACTATCCCAGGTTCCTCCAAGCCCCATCCAGCCTGGCCTTGGACACTCCCAGGGATCCAGGGGCAGCCACAGCTGCTCTGGGCACCCTGTGCCAGCCCCTCCCCACTCTCCCAGCCAGGAATTCCCAGTTCCCAGTCTCCCACCCATCCCTGCCCTCTGGCACTGGGAGCCATTCCCTGGCTCCTGTCCCTCCATGCCCTGTCCCCAGTCCCTCTCCAGCTCTCCTGGAGCCCCTTCAGGTCCTGCCAGGGGCTCTGAGCTCTCCCTGGAGCCTTCTCCTCTCCAGGTGAGCATCCCCAGCTCTCCTAGCCTGGCTCTAGAGCAGAGGAAATCCAGCTCTTGGAGCACTTTTGTGTATATCTGCAAATGATAAAAACAGAGGAGGTCTGTGCTGGTTTGGGAACATCCTGCCTGATCACACAGTGCTGGAGGCAGAGCCAGGCTGGCTGTGCCACCTCACTGGCACAGAGCAGCTGGGGCTGCCCCTGGATCCCTGGAAGTGTCCAAGGCCAGGTTGGACAAGGCTTAGAGCAGCCTGGGACAGTGGAATTTGGGCTTTAAGGTCCCTTCCAGGCCAGAGCATTCCGTGGTTCCATTCTCTGTGCCCTCCGGGAGAGGAGGTGGCTGTCAGGCATGTCCCCATGCCACACTCTTGGTCTCCCTCCTTGTGAGGGGGATCCATCTGTCTCCTCACCAATCCCCTCCTGGGGCATGGAATACCCCAAACACTCAAGTGTGATGGAGATTAGGAGAGAAAAATGAGTTTTATTATGGCTGGGAGGAAAATACCAGCAAAGAGAGGAGGGGAAGGAATGAATCATTTTTGACAGATGTCCCCACACTGCAAATGCTGCCTGGCTGTGGAAAAAAAATTCCTATAAACTAAGGGGAGCCTCACTGTTTCTCCAAACAGAGCAAAAATGGAACAGCTTCCATAGAATTCCAAAATGGTTTGGAAGGGACCTTAAAACCCACACACTTCTACCTCCTGCCATGGGCAGGGACACCTTCAACTACCCCAGGCTGCTCCAAGCCCCATCCAGCCTGGCCTGGGACACTTCCAGGGATCCAGGGGCAGCCACAGCTTCTCTGGGAAACATTTGTTACATCCCATGCTTCATGCAGAGGATTTATGGCTTTGAAAAGATCGTATAAGTTACCCTCATTTAGTCTGTATTTTGAAAATAATTTCCAAGGTCTGGCAAGGCTCTGTGGGACACAGAGCTCTGCCTGAAATGGCTTCAATCACCTTTACACTGGCTTTCGAAACAGGCCATTAATTCAATGTTTTAGGATGTTTCTTTAGCCCTGAGTAGCCCTGGTAAAGAACTTCTCTCCAAGTTCTCATTAGAACTGTGCTTCTGCCTTTGTGCAGCAAAAAAAAAGCTGTTTGAGGACTGAGGACAGTTCCTTAATTCCCAATTAATGGTTGTCATTATCTACCCCTTATATAAATAACCAGCTGGAGCATAATACAACGTTACAAGGTGCCCTGACTCACAGGAAATAATAAATGGTAAAGAACAACCTTTATCCAAGTAAGGAATAAACAAGACATTTGCTTTTTCAAAAGAGGATGACTCTGGAGGTAAGAAAGCTCTTCCACACAACAATTCCCAGGCATCACTGACTCATTGTATTTATAGGAGAAATTACTTTTTGTGGCAAAATTTCAAGCAGCCCCAGGAAGCTTTAATCTCCAGGCAGAGGAATAAGTCAGAGGCCCCACTGGTGGTGGTTTTAATTCTTAAAACCCACTTTTTGCACTTCCACGGGCTGCCAACCTGAGCCTGCCTCCGAGGCAGCTCAGCTGATCTCTTCCCAAGAATGCTTTTAAAAGTCTGCGGAGATAAGGAAAGGGAAGGACCCTGCAGGAGCTGCCACCTCCAGGGATGCTCTGGAAGGGCAGGAGGGAAAGCCAGAGAGAGGCTGAAGTCACAGGTGCCTCTTTCAACATTCCCGAGGATTTTATCAGCGAAGGGAAACGCTCAGGGAGCAGTAGCTCCTTCTCCATCGAGGCGGAGGATGATTCCTGCCAAACTCCCCTCCTAAACCACCTCAGCAGGGGCAAACAGCTCCAATTCCAAAGGTTACAAACACCAGGAAGGTTCTTCCTCCCTCTAACGCAGAGCATGGAGGCCAGGAGAGCTCCTGGCTCTCCCCAGGCTCTTCCCGAGCCCCCCACATCCCCTCCAGGCACGGGGACCAGGGACACGGAGCTGCCGGGGGCTGGGGGACATCAGCGTGCAGGGGATGTTGCGTAAGGAGCCGCATTCCCGAGGATGTGCTCCCGGAGCTGCAACAGATAAAAATATCCCGGGGGTACGCGTTGCTGTGACTAAAGCGCTGCTAAAAGAGGAGAGTGCGCAAATCCCGTTTTAGCTGCTCCATCCGAGCCTCCTGCCTCTCCTCCCGCGTGGCACAGCCACGGGGGGGTTGTCTCACACCCCCTGTCATCGTGGATGTGGTCCCTCGAGTGTCACCTGTGTCCAGGTGGCTGCTTTTCCTGCTGGGATGTTGCTTTGCGCTCACTGGGGTGGTGGAAGGAGTTAAGATGTGGCTTTGCTCAAGTTTGGGATTTGGTTGTAAAAGGGTTTTTTAGGAGCTCCTGGGTTTGGGGAAGAGTGGATGGGTCATTTCTGCATGTGCTGGTCATGGTCCTCTGGTTGTGGTGAAAACTTCTCTTGTGAGATGTTCTAATAAAATTCTTTTTTTGTGATGCCTTTCTGTTTGAAGTCCTGTTCTCCAGGTCTGCTGCTGTCTGATCTGGCCATGAGACAAATTCTGCCATCCCTGCCTGAAGAATCTTGGAATGGTTTTGGTTGGAAGAGACCTCAAAGCTCATCCAGTGTCACTCCTGCCATGGCAGGGACAACTTCCACTGTCCCAGGTTGCTCCAAGTCCCATCCAACCTGGCCTTGGACACTTCCAGGAATGCAGGGGCAGCCACAGCTGCTCGGGCACCCTGTGCCAGGGCCTCCTCAGCCTCACAGGGAAGAATTTCTTCCATATATTGAACCTAAATCTCTCCTTTTTCAGCTTAAATTCATCCTACCTTGTTCTGTCCCTCCATCCCCTGTCCCCAGTCCCTCTCCAGCTCTCCTGAAGCCCCTTCAGGCCCTTCCAGGGGCTCTGAGCTCTCCCTGGAGCCTTCTCCTCTCCAGGTGAACATTCCCAGCTCTCCCAGCCTGGCTCCAGAGCAGAGGAGCTCCAGCCCTCTGATGATTTCTGTGGCCTCTCCTGGAGTCCAGCAGATGAGATGAAGAACCCAAACTCCCAAATCCGACCTTCCCACCACCCACACATGCTCTGTCACTCCTCATTAACCTGCTCTGCCAGCATTCCCTGCCAGCTTCCAGCACCATGTGAACGCAGTGTCTGCCTGGGAGGACACTGGAACCAAGCCCATTTTCCTCCTAAATACAGCTCCACACAGAACAGAGCAGGGAAGGAATCAGGAGGGACCTGGGGTTGTCTTTAATTGGTGCTGGGCTCCAGTTCACCCCCCAGAGCTGGGGACTGCTGGGTGTCCCAGGATCTGCAGATCTTTGGAGCTGCCCATAATGTTTGCTTTTAAGTTGAGACTGGGGGAGCGGCAACTGCCTGGGAAGGGGGAATTCTCCTCCATCCTGAGCACAGGGATGTGCTCCTGATGCCTCTCCCTCATTTTGGACCAGCACAAACCTGGTCCCAGCCCAGGGTTGAACACCTGGAGTTGCTTTCCTCTCTTTTTCAGCAGGTAACTCCTCAGGGCACTCAGCCACCACCAGATGTGGCTCCCCATGGCCACAAACCCTCCTGCACAGAGGGGTTTGGAGCAAAGCTGCTTCCCAAGGCTGCAGCAAAGCCTGAGGAGCCTCAGAGCTGCTGGAAATGCAGTTGCTGGCAGAGCCCCAGGGACACTCATGTAATGGCTTGGATGCTTCTGCTCCAAACCAGGGAATTCCAGTTGATTGAGGGCAACATGAGCCAGTGCTGTCAGGAGGATGGGAAAGAACTGGGCAGGGACCAGGATCCCTTTTCTTTTTAATGAGCCTCCTTGAAGACAATAAGCTGAGGGGTGACAGCACAGCTCCTGCCACCCTGCCAGGTCACAGAACCACTGAATATCCTGTGATATTCTGAGGGAATATCCTGAGGGATCCACAAAGATCATTGATCCAGCTCCAGGCCCTGCACAGACACCCCAACAACCCCACCCTGGCCATCCCTGGCAGCGCTGTCCAAACCCTCCTGGAGCTCTGGCAGCCTTGGGAATGTCACCATTCCCTGGGGAGCCTGGGTAGTGCCAGCCCCTCTGGGGGAAGAACCTTTCCTGAAATTCAACCTAAACCTCCCCTGGCACAGCTCCAGCCGTTCCCTCAGGAGTCAGGGAAGGGTCTGTGCTCTGGCCTGGGGATGACCCACCTTGCCAGGCAGCTCAGCTACACAGGAAAAGAAATTATTAATCCTTTTGTACCCCTCAGGAAATGTCTGTCCCACCATCCTTCTGCTGACAACAACAAATCCTGCACACATTGTTAATGGCTTATTAAAATTCACTGGGAGCTGCCACTGCAGGCAGCTAAAATAGAGGCTGCTCAGGATGCTAAGCCAAATAATTTAAGTTATTCATGTCTGTGATCATGTAAACAGACTGTCAGACATTCAGATGCAAGGAGAAATATCCATGGACAGTAACAGAGACAGGGCTCGGCACACATTCATTTACTAATCTGATTGTCTGAATAAATTAAGTGGAAGTGTTACAAATGTATTCCCTGGGCCCATGTTCTGCTGGGTTAAGATGTGATAATTTGGTATTTTGGGTCACTGAGCAAACAGAGACGTGGCTTGGTGGTCAATTGAACCCAAGCTGGGTGGACACAGCCCCTTCTTTTCAAATCCATGGGTCAAAGTGTGGCACCATGTGGGGTGACATCCTGGTGTCTGCTGTGGGGAGCCAGGAGAAGTGTTAGGGAAACAGAGTATGGAAAAAAGAGTATGGAAAAAAAATAAAGGGTTGTGTAGATTTGTCCCTTATGTGCTCCAAGGGCTGGAGCCCCTTTGCTCTGGAGCCAGGCTGGGAGAGCTGGGAATGCTCCCCTGGAGAGGAGAAGGATCCAGGGAGAGCTCAGAGCCCCTGGCAGGGCCTGAAGGGGCTCCAGGAGAGCTGGAGAGGGACTGGGGACAGGGGATGGAGGGACAGGAGCCAGGGAATGGCTCCCAGTGCCAGAGGGCAGGGATGGGTGGGAGACTGGGAATTGGGAATTCCTGGTTGTGAGGGTGGGGAGACCCTGGAAATGAATTCCCAGAGTGGCTGTGGCTGCCCCTGGATCCCTGGGAGTGCCCAAGGCCAGGGTGGGTGGGACTTGGAGCAGCCTGGGATAGTGGAAGTTGTCCCTGCTCATGGCAGGGGTTGGAATGGGATGAGCTTTAAGATCCCTTCCAACTCAAACCTGTGATCCTGTGTAGGATTGTTTTCCATGCAAAACACACATCCCACATTTCAGGGCAGCAGTTTTGATGTGGCTGACCACAGCTGGTGATTCCACACAGACTCTCCCTCTGAGATCCAGGTGAGGCTGCAAGGCTGCTCCAGTGATTCATCACCTTCCCTTAAAAATGTGCATCTTATTTCCAGCCAGAATTTTTCTCTGACTCAAACTCCTCACCACCAGGTATCACTATGCACTGTTTTTATTAGATCAAAAAGGTCTCCAGCATTTACCTCTCCCCCCTGGGAAAGGCACAGCAGGGTTGCATTGCCTCTGCACTTTTGGATAATGTGGATATTAAACTTTCTCTTTTCCCCTGAATTTTCAGGCAATTCTCAACTAAGAGCCATTTTTGGATAAGATCAGAAGAACAGCCACAGTGGTGCACGTGGTTCATGTCACCAGACATCTGCTAGAGATCACAGAATTCCAGAGTAGTTGGGATTGGAAGGAACCTTAAAGTCCATCTAATTCCACCCCTGCCAGGGCAGGGACACTTCCACTGTCCCAGGCTGTTCCAAGCCCCATCCAGCCTGGCCTTGGGCACTTCCAGGGATCCAGGGGCAGCCACAGCTGCTCTGGGCACGCTGTGCCAGGGCCTCCCCACTCTCCCAGCCAAGAATTCCTTCCCAATATCCCATCTAACCCTGCCCTCTGGCAGTGGGAGCCATTTCCTGTGTCCTGTCATTCCAAGCCCTTGTCAAAAATCTCTCTCCATCCTCCTTGTAGGCTCCCTTCAGGTTCCTGAAGACTGTCATTATGCCACTCTTAAGCCATCTCTTTTCCAGGCTGAACAATCTCAATTCTCCCAGCTTTTCTCACAGGAGAAGTGCTCCTTCCTTCCCCTCAGGATGATGCTGTCACAGCAAGACAACATCTCTGATTTATTCCCCAGGTGTTCTCCCAGCACCTATGTGTTTCCTCACCTCTGTGTGGTTTATCTGTTGGGACAGCCTCCAGAATCCTCCCTTCCATGTCCTGTCTCCCCAACTTTTGGCTTTCCCAAAGGTCTTTGAAGGGGATTTCCCCAGCCCAGAGGCTCTGGAATACTCAGTGCACCAGAGAGGTGCAGTCTGAGTCCTGGCCTCTCCTCACACAGGGACTCCACAGGGACTAAAGAACCCAGAAAACAAAAGGGGGAGGAGATGGCCCAGGCAGAGATGTGCTGTTGATCAAACCACGATGACAAAGCCTCCAAGCCCCAGCAGGAATTGTGGCTGTTCCGAGAGTGTCCAAAAATTGCTTTCACCTCTTTTCCACCGGTCAGGAGCAGATTTTTGGCACCAGCTCAGCCGAGATCTCCAAACTCAGGAAGCTCAGGGGAGCTTGGGTCTGATCCCACCTCTGCTGCTGACACACACCTTGGGTAGCCATCCTTCCTCTGCTCCTTCTCCCATTGTTCACTCCTGTGGGCTGGAGATCTCTGCATTCCCAGCACTGGACACATCCAGCCCTTCCCTGAGCAGCTGTCCAGGCACAGACTGGGAAGTGCCTGTCACTCAGCCAGGACAGAGAGGGCACACTGTGCCTGGGAATGCCATCACAGCTGGGACATGTGTGCACAGGATTTGCTGAGCTTGAGAGAGTTTTCAGCCTGGCAGTGGCTGATCTGTTCCCAAGGGAAAGTCATTTGGGAAACTTCCCTTTCAAGGACTGGTTTTTGTAAATAGGTTTTGGTTCTCAAAACAATGTCACACACATGTTCTGAATGGGTTTTTCTCTTGTTCCACCAATGGCACCAGAGAGTTCCTTTGGCCAATCATGCTGACCTGTATGGGAACACGTGATAAAAAGGGTTGCAAACTCCAAATAAAGGCTTCAGCCTCATTGGGATCAAACCTCGCTGTTGAGATTTGAATCCACCCTGCTATTTCACGTCCCCTAGTGACAGGACATGCTCCTGGAAGTGCCCTGTCCACCTCAGACCCTCTCCCCTGCCCCCTTTTTGGAGTAGAAGCAGAACATTTGGAGCCAGTGGCTTCCTGAACCTCACACACACCGGGCTCTTCCTCTCCTGACTTGATCAGGGATCCATGAGCCAGAGCTGCCACTCACTGCCACTTGTCTCATCTCCAAAAGCACAAGGACAATCAGCATAATGACTTTGTTTGCAGTGGAAATCCAATTACTGCAGGAAGCGTTTCATTAGGGAGGATTTTCTCCACGGGGAGCCCGCATGAGGAACAATGGGATGGTGGCACTGGTGCCAGCACAGGGCATCAGCCCCTGGGAGAGTGACAAGGTGACAAAGCAGGATGTCACACCTTGGGCACGGCACTGGGCTCTCAGCTCTCCTGTGACCTCTGCTGTTCCCAAGGCCATGTCCCAGCTGTCTCCCCACCCCTTCTCATTCTGGAAATCTCCAGCTTTAATCCCTCTAACCCTGAGCTCTGGCTGTGGGAAGCCATTTCCTCTTGTTCTGGTGCTCCAGACCCTTGTCCCAAGTCCCTCTCCAGCTCCCTTGGAGTCCATTTAGGCACTGGAAGGGGTTCCAAGAATCATAGAATCATAGAATCATAGAATGGTTTGGTTTGGTAGGTAATTAAAAAAGGTAATTTTGTTCCAATCTCTTGCCATTTGCAGGGACACCTTCCACTATCCCAGGCTGCTCCATGCCCTGTCCAGTCTGACCCTGGACATTTCCAGGCATGAGGCAGCCACAGCTTTTCTGGGCAGCCTGTGCCTCCTCACTCTCACAGGGAGGAATTCCCTCTCAATATCCAACCTGAATCTACCCTTTTCCACCTTAAAACCATCCCCTTGCCACCTCATACCTGTTTGAGGCCAGGCTGGATGGGGTTTGGAGCAACCTGGTCTAGTGGAAAGTGTCCCTGCCCATGGTAGGAGTTGGAATGAGAGGGTTTTAAAAGTCTCTTCCAAGCCAAACCATTCCATGATTTTCTGATTCTATGATCCTATTATGAACACGATGAAATCAACACTAATAAAATGTTCAGGAGTTACCGATCTGCACGAAATTGCTGCAGCAACCCCACAAACACTGGATGAATAAGACTTGGGAGTGATTAAACCTGACTTATCTCACTGCAGCCAGCAGGCAGGCGAGCAGGAGACACAGAAGAGGCAGCATGAGGCATGTCTGTGCAGGAGGTGCTGGATTCCTGGGACTGCTCATGCACAGAGAGGGAATGGGAGTGATGGTTTCTGCTAAAGAGCAGAGTTCAGCTGCATGGCAGTGCCAGTTCCTCTCCCTGCCATTGCTGCCTTGCCTTATGTACCCAGAAAATGAACCCCTTTCTCCTGGGGAGGATTTATTGCCTGTTTGTTTGTTTGTTCATCTGGAAGCTCACTTTGATTCCAACAGCACACGGGGTTGTTGCTGCCGTGAGGAAAAGCAGAAATAAATGGATATGAGAGGCAAGCCTGAGTGCTAGGAGAAATTGCTCCTTTATGGACCCATTCTATCAAAACTCCTCCTGGCTCCAGCTTCTGATTTAGATGCTTGATAGAAAGCTCTGGGCCCCATTTTCCTCTGTTTGATGCTTGACCTTCAGCCTCTCTCCCATCATTTGTCCCTTCAGTTCCTGTGGGGCAGGAGCCCTATGCTCACCAGGCTGGAATTTCCTGTCCAGCTCAGAGGTCCTCAGCACAGAGAAGACAAAGATCTGTTGGAATGAGCCCACAGGAGGTCATGGAGATGCTTTGAGGGCTGGAACTCCTCTGACAGAGCTGGGAGAGCTGGGAATGTTCCCCTGGAGCAGAGAAAGCTCCAGGGAGAGCTCAGAGCCCCTTGCAGGGCCTGAAGGGGCTCCAGGAGAGCTGGAGAGGAACTGGGGACAGGGGATGGAGGGACAGGAGCCAGGGAATGGCTCCCAGTGCCAGAGGGCAGGGATGGATGGGATCTTGGGAAGGAATTCCTGGTTGTGAGGGTGGTGAGGCCCTGGCACAGGTGCCCAGAGCAGCTGTGGCTTCCCTGGATCTCTGCCAGTGTCCCAGGCCAGGCTGGATGGGGCTTGGAGCACTTTGGGACTGTACAAGGTGTCCCTTGTCATAGGACAAGGTGACCTTTAAGGTCCCTTCCACCCTAAACCAGTCAATGGCTTTATGACTTCCAGATGTCCCCCATGCTTTTCCTTTGAATGCCAAACAAAGCCCTCATCACTTTTCAAACTCTACAGCAGATTTGGGATTGCCACCTCCAGCTCAGCAGGTCCAGGCTGGAGCAGACTCCTGGCAGAGAAGCTTCTCCACTAACCCTGGGTTCTGGGTTGGTTTCTCAGTGACATTTTAAGGCAGAGGCAGGTAGGGATGGTGGGTGAAGGAACATTTTGCATAAGCCCACACAGCAGTCACAGCGTGGGCAGCGTGTTCAGGGCTCTTCCCAGAAGGAATGTGGAAAAATGTGCCAGAGAGAAACCCCCTCTGAGGAACAGGGGACAGAGCTCTTATTACAGAGTCACTGACTCAATTAAGCCCTGAAAGCAGATTAAAGTGACTCTCTTTTTACTGCAAAGGGCTGAACAAATCCATATTTTGTTAGTGAAAATTGGTTTCCACTTGACTTTACAGAGGACATAAAGCTCAGCCAGCTCCTCTCTGCAGGTAACTCAGTGTAACCCCTCGGGCTCTCAGTGACAGCAGCAGAGGAAGGGACAGTGTGACAAAAACAGCCCCTCCTGAGAGTGAGCCAGCACCTCCATCCTCATCCCAGCCGGTGCCTTGCAGCTCCCTGGGGCCTGGGACTGCAATCCCCACGGCATCAAAGGAAATATTAGTTATAAAAATAGCAGGGGAAGTTTTTAGCAAACCTTACAAGCTGTCTGGTAGAACAAGTGTGGCAAATGCACACCCACTGTATAAAGGCAAAATCACGTGGCCAGGAGAAACAAATGTAAATAATAAAGGCCAGAGCGAGATCTAAATTCTTCCAGTCTCAGTAGTTTGGATGTCAAGGGGTTTTTTGGAGTCCAAGAAAGTTCCTGCCATCCTAATCCCAGCCCAGGAGACCGAGTATCCATCACCACCAGCCAGAAATGGGGTAACCCACTGGAGGCCTTTCTGGGGAGAAAAGTAGGGGAGAATTTTCCATGGCAAATCATCCTCTTGTGAGCCTGACTCAGAGCCCACCGGTGTCAATGAGGAGAAATTTGGCTGGACATGCTGGATCCTTCTGGAAGAACAGTCTTGTTCTCCTGCCATGACACTGTGTTTCTCTTTTTGCTGGAAAAGAGTCACAAGGAGAAATGTTCCCTTGTGTTCAAAGCCAACGACTTTGGAAGCTCTGTGTGCCTTGCTGGCCTCACCAGGGTCAGGAGTGTCATTCTCTGCCTCCTTAGATGCTCTGGAGCTGTTTCTGTGCTGCTCTGTTTGATTCTTTGAAGTTGAGCTCTCCATTTGAGTTGTCTTGTTTAAAGAAAAAAAACAAAACCAAACCACCAATTTGATTTAAAATTTCTTTTTAAAATGAGGCAGCAGAGGGCTTTCTGCCAGCAGCCAGCCAGCCTGGCTCTTTTTGAGGGCACAAACACACAGGGTTTTATTTGTGGCAATGCCTGGCACTGGGGGTTTGATCCCAGCAGTGAGGACATGGCTAGAAAGAGGTTGGCATTAATTCCCCAACAGAAATAAGTTGAATAGGGATGTAAAGAAAAGGAGGAATGAGGTGATTGCCCATGAAGAGCACCTGGATGCCTGGTTGTGGAAAACCAGCCTATCCCTCTCTCCCCTTGTGACCTCAGTATCCAGGACCTAATCTGATCTAATAATCCAACAGAATCTTCCAGAAGCCTTAGCTGCCAGAGTGAAGTAAAGGGCCTGCTACAGATTAAGTCATCTGAAAGAATTATTTTTGGCTTCAAAAGCAACATCACTTCCTTCCCAGCTTCCCAGAAGAATTCCTCCAGGCTCAGGTTCTGCAGTGAGCACACAGGTTTGATCTTTACTGCCTGCACAAGGCTGGGGCTGGTCTGCAGGTGCCTGGGGATGCACCCACACAGAGCACTGGCCACAAAAAGCACTTTCTGGCTCTTTTTCCATCTTCCCAGGTTGGCCAGGCTTCCTTTTCCATGGTGACAGGGAAATGCAAGGTGTGCTGACATCTCCTCTGCCTCGTGGATTTTTAAGGGTAGAAACTAGACCTAACTGGAATGTTCTGATGGGCTGTGGAGTTAAATATGGCCTATTTTTGGTCTTGTCTGAACAAGGCCTGGAGCTCCTAAATCAGCATAAAAATACCTTCCCAGATCCTGCACCTGCAAAAGTGACATTTTACAAGGAAACTGTTTTAATATCATTTCCCTCTCCATGTCTCTGGCCACCCTCAGGTAGGTTCCTGAGCTGGCCTCAGGGCAACAGGTTTCTTGTCACTAAAATACAGCAAAATGGGTTTCAATCAGCACAATATTTGTTGTCTCCCAGAACCAAGAGCAACTTTCAGGATGGTGCAAAGAGATGGAAAACCAGCAGGTCAGAAGGGATTTACATCAGGACAAAGAAGGATTTGGAGGGCAAGAAGTTGTAATTTTGCTCTGGCTCTGCAGGTGGGTGTGTGAGAAGGTCCTTGGCCCACGTTCTTTGCTCTGCACTCTCTGGTTTGTTCATATTTTGCAGCAAAATCTGCAGAGGAAATGCCAACACCTCAATTTCTGGCTGCTTAACATTTCCCACTGTAAGGCTCTGCTTCCAGTCTCTTCTCATCTCCCTGAGCTGAAATCTCGCCCGCTGACGTATTCCAGGCTGCCTCAGAACAAATATTCTGGAAGGTTTCTGCCAAAATCAGTTCAGCAGTTGGAGACTGGAGCTGGAGAAAGGAGGAGGTTTGCCTCATGCAATGCTAATTGTTCCCCAGGATTCTCTGATGTTGTCTCACTCTTCCCTCATTTTGATTAGAAACTGGAAATTTGGTGGTTTGGCTCTTGCCTTTTTCCTGTGGCTGCAGGTGGGATGGTGGAAAACGTGGGGTTAAGGCCCAGTGGTCTGAACAGCAGCTGGAGAATGAAGTAGTTTTATGCTGAACTCAGCTTTTGCCTCTGGTGGGACAGAAATTTTGTTTTGTGAAGAGCTGAAACAACAAAGTGATGGATCAGCCCCTGGGAAAATGAGTAATTCCAGATCCAGCACGGGGAAGGAGGTCAGCAGCACACAGGGGAGGGGGCTGAGGAGGAGCTTGCTTTTCAAACACATGAATATTGAATTCCCTTGGGAGGGGAATTCCCCCTGTTCACAGAATCAGGCAGAGGCCTGAAGGAAAATAAGGACATTCCTCTGCTAATTATTTTTAAGTTGTGATATATGTGCTGTGAGGGGAGAGCCAGAGGATGGCAGGATGCTGGGAGAGAGATCAGGAGATGAGATGGGGGCTGGAAAAAGAGGGTTTGGAAAGAGAGGAGAGCAGAGCTACTGGCACTGGGCCAGTTCTCAGCTGCTCCTCCCTAAAGTGCCAAACATGGAATTAAAATAAAAGATTTGAGGAGTCCAAGGTGTTAGAAAAGAGAGCAGAGGGGTTCATGCAGGAGAAGCAGTGAGAGCTGCTCACATCACATCACATCACATCACATCACATCACATCACATCACATCATATCACATCACATCAGCTCAGCCACCAGGCCTGGTTACAGTGGCAGGATGGGAGCCTTGACACTTCTCTCCACATGTATGTCCCAATCCCAAACCAAATCCTACCTGGATGCCCCCTGAGATGTCCACAGCCCCAAAAGTCAAAGCAGAAAGGGAAGCTGAAGCTAACAAGGGCTGCAAGGTGGCCTTGCAGAATGAGGGATGAATCCTTAGGGGAGCAGAAACTCTTTGACACAGCATTTGACATGGAAAAAGGTAAAAACTACTTTGGAGCAGAGCACAGAAGAGTTAAAGCTCATGAGTGAGACAATATTAATTGTCTGAAACACAGTCTGCTTGACTTCTGGTTTACAAAGATCTCTCCCTACTTTAGTTCCCATGGTAACTCCTGTGCAGAACCACACTTTTCTAATCATCTCCACAGAGTTTAAAGCAATTTTGTAATCCAATCAAATGGGAAAGAGAGCATTTGTTTGGGCATTGAGGAAACTGCAGCCTAACAAGCACACAGCAATGGGGAGAGGCCACATTCGCAATTATGACCCCAGAGAGACACTTAATTACTGAATAATTAGCAGTTACTGGGGCTTTTTAGCTCAGAGATGATTGTGAGAATAATTCCGAGGTCTTCCAAGTGGTTTTCCATAGTGGGAAGCAGGAAACTGCTTGTGTAAAGGCAGAGCTGAGGATGGGAAACTCTGCTCCCAAAAAACCTGACCCTCTGAACACCATGGGCACTGTGCAGCTTGGCTGAGGCAGCTCAGGTGCTGTGGAGCAGAGGGAATGGGCCTGTTGGAGGAGAATGTGCTTTCCAAGGAGGTTTGTCCAAGCAGGAGGAGGGGATTCTGTTAATCCTTCCCAGACATGGACACTGGGGAATGTTCACATGCACCAAGCCCAGTGTGGCTCCTGAGAAGTCACTGGCACCTCTGGGGGTTTCAGTCCAGAACGAATTACTTCCTGTGAAATACAGGATTTTTTCTGTAGGAAAAAAGCATTCATGTATGGATAGAGTTCCTGGAATGAAATCCTGAGCCACAGAGAAATAATTTTATACTTTTATTTTTTTAACACTGATGCTCTGAATGGAATTCTAGATGCCAACTTTCCCAGAAGGATGAAACCAGGAAACAATTCACTCTAACTGGACAGCTCATGACATTCAGAGACATTTGGTATTTTTGTAACCCCAACCTTGCTCAAATTGTGCCTTTGTGTTGGTGTGACCACAAAATTCCCTTCACCTTAGGGAAAGCCACCTAGAGAAAAAATTAGCCAGGATCAGTTCTTCTTCCTTTAACACTACCAAATGCAGCTCCAGTCCTGGCTGAGACTTTTTGGGACAGCCTGGTTTCACCTTGGGCTTTAGGACAATGACTTCATGTCTGCTGCCTCACATGATCCACACCCAGGAAAGCTCTCTGCATAATCTCTTGGCATTTCAGAAATGCAGGAGCTGTAAATGAGGTCAGAGCTCTGATGCTGTACCTGATCCAGGGACTGCAGAGCTTGGAATCATCACCTGGCCAAACCTCTGCTCTCTTCAAGTGGCCCTTCAAAAGTTCAGCCCCAGGTGGGCAAGTGCTGGGCTCCTGCAGCTTGTTCATCTGTGTTCAGCTCATCCTCAGGACATGTAAAATAGAGAAAAAAAAAAAGATAAAATAAGGAAAAAACAGAACTGCTTTGATTTGTTCCAATTTAAAATATAAATGAATCGACATTCTGCAAAAAAAAAAAAAAAAAAAAAGAAACCCAGTGAGTCAATTTGTGTGCAATTTTTAAAGTGGTTTTGAGCACTTGCAGAAGGAAGTGAGTTTGTAGGATTTGTTCATCTTTGGGGAGCACATTGAGGCATTGGAGTGTTCGAGTATTTTTATTTTTATTTTTAGCTCAAAAGAAAGCAAAGCCCAAAGGCAGCTGAGTCTTTCCATTTCCACTCCTACCTGCAGCATCTGATTTTATGAGGCACAGACATCACCAAGAAAAGATGATTTCTTGATGACACAAGCCTCTCTTATTTCATCATCCTTCATCCTGCATCAAAACCCAACAGTTCTGTGGACAGGAGAATATATCCCAGAATAGTTTGGGTTGGAAACACCTCAAAGTCTGCCTTGTTCCAACCTCCTGCCATGGGCAGGGACACTTTCCATTAGACCAGGTTAAAATTTTCATAATTTTCCCTCTGTCAAACAATTATCTGGGCTTGTGCTTCTTTCTGTGCATCACTAGTGCTCACTCCAAATGGACAATTCTTTTCATGAAACTTAAAGACTCTTTGGTGGTGGTATTTTTGTAACCCCAACCTTGATCTGTTTGTGGTTGTGTGTTGGTGGGAAGGTTTAAACCGACCAGAAAAATCTCATTTGCCTTAGAAAAGCAACCTAAACCACGAGATCTTGGATAAGGAAAAAAGCCTTAAAGGTGATGGGGTGTCGCCAGCAGGAAATCCAGGTAATTTCTAACCAAAAAGGATTTTCTTCTTTCACTCTTTCCCTTTAGAAGCAGCCTCAACTCTGCCTCTGTGTGGCAGCACTGAAAAAGAACATGGAAAAAAGAATGAAAGATGTGTTTCTTTCTTAAGGTCACTCGGTTATGAACTCTCTTTATCCTGCTGTGAACCTTGAAAGATGAGGCAGATATTTCTCCTGTCAGCTTGGGAGGGCTGAGGGGAATAGGCTGGAAGAAGATACCTCAAAGATAAGGTTAAGGCTTTCTTGTTCTCAAAACTTTACAAAGAAACAAGACAATGTCAATGTAATATTAATAACAGAGATAAAAGTCATTCAGAGAAGTCATTACACTTAAAATAATTCCTGGAACCAAGCAGGGGAGGTATGAAGTCATAATTTTCAGGGTCTTTCAAGCTGTTCCCATAGGGAGCTCAGTGTGCCTTTGAAGAAATTTTTTTATTCACAGCGGTAAATTTATTTACACATGGTTACACAACACGTTTTTCTTGTGTTTTATTGTGGAATAACACTTATTCCTCAGCATATCTCAAATTGTCAGGGATAATCACAGAACTGTTTAGGTTGTAAAAGACCTTCAGGATCATTGAGTCCAGTTGTTACCCAGAGACAGCTCTTTGCATTTCACCTGATTGCTGACGCAGAATGGAATATTCATGGGTTATCAATAACAAATTTCAAAAATTCAGTTATGCCTAAACCAGCAGTCAGCAGAGTGCTGCAAGCAGTGATTTATTCCTGAGTGCTGAATCAATGAATAACAAGTCCTTAATAATGCCTGTTCTCCTACAGACAGGAACATACACGTTGTACTACAGAAAATATGCCAAAATAAGATAAAATTAAAAAAAAAAAACCCAAATGCTGACTTATTCTTTTTTTCCTGCACTGCTCAATGGCTGCCAAGACTCTGAACTGTGGGATATGAAATTATGGCAAAGGGAGAGGCAAAGGAATTATCCAGGCAGGAAAGGGAAGGTGACATTATCACAGGAGCTGGGGATAAAATTGTGTTAAAGAAAGTTTA
Source organism: Anthoscopus minutus (assembly GCA_013399455.1). Classification (NCBI taxonomy): domain Eukaryota; kingdom Metazoa; phylum Chordata; class Aves; order Passeriformes; family Paridae; genus Anthoscopus; species Anthoscopus minutus. Next base: position 21,492 of record VWYI01048732.1, on the reverse strand, counting down.
TGCATACGGAAAAAGAGGTTCATTCCTTGGAAATGCTTCAGGTGGTGAGAGACAGGAGAGAGTTGATGTGGGATTTGTCTGCTTGTTAACATTGACCTTCTCCCTGACTTCTGCTTGGGAATTAAGCATTCAGGTGCTGTTACCTTCTGCCATAAGTAAATACCACAGAATCATCGAATGGGTTTGGGTTGGAAGGGGCCTTAAAACCCACCCAGTTCCACCCCCGTCCATGGGCAGGGACAACTTCCACTGTCCCAGGCTGCTCCAAACCCTGTCCAACCTGGCCTTGGACACTGCCAGGGATCCAGGGGCAGCCACAGCTGCTCTGGGCAGCAGCAGGGGGAAGCTGTGGCTGCCCTCTATCCCAAACACACAGCTTGGGATGGAGGAGGGACTGAGAGCAGCCCTGTGGAGAAAGATTGGGGATGATGATTAATGAAAAACTCAACATGAGCCAGCAGCGTGTCCTCCCAGGTTGGGAAGGACACAGATGGGCTGGAGAGTGTGTAGAGAATGGAGCTGGGGAAGGGTGTGGAGCACCAGGAGAGGCTGAAGGAGCTGGGAAGGGGCTGGAGAATCCCTGAGGGAGCTGGGAAGGGGCTGGAGAATCCCTGAGGGAGCTGGGAAGGGGCTGGAGAATCCCTGAGGGAGCTGGGAAGGGGCTGGAGAATCCCTGAGGGAGCTGGGAAGGGGCTCAGGCTGCAGCAAAGGAGGCTCAGGGGCCCTTGTGGCTCTGCACAGCTCCTGGCAGGAGGGGACAGCCGGGGGGGTCGGGCTCTGCTGGCAGGGAACAGGGACAGGAGCAGAGAGAATGGCCTCAAGTTGAGCCAGAGAGGGTTTAGGTTGGATATAAGGAAGAATTTTTTCACAAGAAAGGTTGTCAAGCATTAAGAGAGGCTGACCAAGGAATGGTGGAGTCCCCATCCCTGGATGTGGCACTCAGGCCTCTGGGCTGGGTGACAAGGTGAGGATTGAGCACAGCTTGGACTCAATGACCTCGGAGCCCTTTCCCAACCTCAATGATTCTGTGATAAGCAGCAATGGGTCCAAGACATTTAGGATATATGCAAGAAACCCTTCCCTGTGAGGGCGGTGAGGCCCTGGCACAGGCTGCCCAACCAGCCCTGGCTGCCTCATCCCTGGAAGCATCCAAGACCAGGCTGGACGAAGCTTGGAGCATCCCGCTCTGGGTGTGCCTGCCCATAGAACGAACCGGGATTGAAGATCCAATGCAACGCCAACCATTCCAGGATTTCCCGGCCCCGCCTCCCCGCGCTGCCCTGAGGGCGGGCCCGGCCATGACGCGAAGGGAAGGCGGAAAGGAAGGGAAGGCGGAAAGGAAGGGAAGGCGGAAAGGGAGGGAAGGGGGGGAACGGGGGCCCAAAATGGCGGCGCCTCTGAGGGCTGAGCTCTGCGCTCTGCTCTGCCTGGCGCTGGCGGCCGCCGCCCGGGGCAGGCCGAGCCCCGTGAAGGTGCTGTCGGACGGGATGTGGCAGGAGCTGCTGCAGGACGAGTGGATGGTGGAGTTGTGAGTGGGGAGCGGCGAGCTGGGGCTGCCGGGGGGGTGTGTGTGGGGTGTGTGGTGACAGCGCTGTGCTGCTCCCACAGCTACGCGCCCTGGTGTCCCGCCTGCGAGAACCTGCAGCCCGAGTGGGAGAAGTTCGCCGAGTGGGGAGAGGACCTGGGGGTGAACGTAGCCAAAGTGGATGTCACGGAGCAGCCGGGTGAGAGGGGCTGGAAAGGGCTCCTGAACCCTCCGGGATTTGGGGAGTTGAGGGATTTGGGGGATGCTCCAGTGTGTGCTTGTGGGAGGCAAACAGAATTAATAAGGAGAAATAAAAGTGTTTTAATCGTCTCTACCAAACGCGCGTTGCTGTGTGACTAAACACCCTCATCTTGCTTAATAGAGTTCCAGAATGTTTTGGTTGGGAGGGACCTTAAAGATCATCCCATTCCACCCCCTACCACACCTTCCACTATTCCAGGTGGCTCCAAGCCTTGTCTAATCTGGCCTTAGACACTTCCAGAGATCCTGGGGCAGCCACAGCTTCTCTGGGAAGCTGTGCCAGGTTTCACACGAACCTCCAGGGAGGAGACTGTCAGATAGTAGATAAAATACATTTAATTGTATAAATAGAATAAATAAAAAGGATAGACTATAATAGATAAAAGGAATTAGAGGTTTCTCCAGAGCATGATTTCAAGGAGATTTTTTGCCAGGCTTTTAAGCAAAGAACAAGGTTTCAGCCTTGCCATTCCAGTCCCTCCTTTGGTTGGTAGAAGGGAGTACAAACAATCTGCTCTCCTTCTCCTGAAACTATTTTGCCTGTGTGGGATTTGTAAACCTGGCCTGCCCCATGCTGATCTCTTTCTTCCAAGTCACTTCACTTTTGGAACTTGCCTCACTTGGATTATTTTCTTCAGGGTTTCTGCAGATCATTTGTGCAGAGAAGAGCATCTCCTCTGAAGAGCTACAGCCAGAACAGTCCAATGGAGCAGTTGTCCCTGGATGTCTCATTTTCCCCATGGATAAACTTCCCTACTCTTTGTCCAGGGACCTTTTTTAGTGTGTGTTGCTTTGACATGCACAAGGTTGTGTTGGGTTGCATTGAAAGATTGATACCTAGGCCTGCTGTTGTATTTTGGGATGTTACAACATTTCTTGCCTCTTTTTTTCCATAAAAGTACTCAAAATAACTTTTCTTACAGGGTTAAGTGGACGATTTATCATCACAGCCCTCCCTACCATCTATCAGTAAGTGTGCAGGGCAGCAGGGTGTTTTTTTTGGGGTGAGAGTGGGCATTTTTTCCCCCCTTCTTTTCTGGGACAAATAAATGAGATTTATTATGCTCTTTAAGAATAGGAGCTACTTTTCACTGACACAGCCACTGTCTCACCTGCTGTGACCTTGTGCTGCCAGATGATTTATTTTCCTTTCCCTTCAGGCCTTATTTATTCTGCCTTTTCATGGGTGTTTCTGTTTTGCAATCATTTCTCTGTAGGTTGATCTTCAGTGCAGGTGTGTGGCAAGGGCTTTAGGATGATCATTATCTTTCTTTTTTTTTTTTTTAGTGGAATCACAGCCTAAAGCTAGCCAAGGTATTCGTGGAGTCAGTGCTCTGGAAATAACTTGGAGTTAGTCCAGGTGCTTGGAAAATATTTTTTAGAGGCAATATCAGCTAAAAAAAATTAACACTGAAAAGTTGAATGTATAAAACTAGACATGGTGATGGGAGGGGATTTGTTGGATGGAAACAAATGCTGCCCTTGGTGCTTGGATCATATAAAATAAAGGATTTTGTTGTTGTGGTTGTTTTACAGCTGCAAAGATGGAGAGTTCAGGAGATACCAGGGAGCAAGGACTAAAGCTGCCTTCATTAATTTCATCAGCGATGAGGAATGGAAATCCATTGAACCAGTGTCCTCCTGGTTTGGTCCTTCCTCTTTCCTGTAAGTTTTGGGTTGGTTTTTGTAAGAATTCATTAGCAGATGTCCTGAGGTGTGTCCTGCTCCCTGTTCCCAGCTCTGTTTGGGCAGGAGCTGTGTGAACCTGGTGGGTGGATGTCCTAAATTCTTCCTCAGCTGTGGGAGGTTGTAACCAAGGCAGAGGTGACCTGGGCATTGTCACCATGGCAGAGGTGACCTGGGCATTGTCACCACAGTAGAGGTGTCCCCAGCAAGGTTTACTTTAAGGCTTGAAGAGGTTGCTGGTGGCTGCATTGCTTCCTAAATTCTTGTAGCTACCCTGCTGACCCTTGAAGTTGTTTGGTTTCTGTGCCACTGAGATGGTTTTGCCCAGTTAAATCCTAGGAAATTTTTTCCACTCTCGGGAGGAGTCTACAAGGAAATCACAGAGGGATTCTCCATCAGGAACTGACAGGGAAAAGGGAATGGGTTCCAACTGTCAGAAGGGGAAATTTAGGTTTGATATAGGGAAGGAATTCCTGGCTGTGGGAATAGTTCTCTAACAAAGTATTATCCCACACCAAGGAACATGTGAACCTGGGTATTAACTTAAAATTCAGAACTTCTTTCTTATTTTCTGTATTCACACACCAAACTTAAAATGTCTGAAGATCTCTCAGCTCTTAGAACCTGATTTTCTTTTAATAGCTTAATTTTTTGTTTTAATAAAACCTCGTGATGCTTCTTAATACCTTTACTGAAGTTCCATCTGGCTTCTCACAGGCCATTGGTCCAGACAGAACAGAAGAGTAACTTGAAATTCACACGTCAGCAGATCCAAGTTAAGGAAATTTGGGAATTTATAGCTGTCCCTGTATGAGCTGAGGTTGTTTCACACAGGTTTGAGGCTGATTTTGAAGTGTTCTCAGTTCCTCTTCTCTGCTTTGTTTCAGGATGAGCAGCATGTCAGCATTGTTCAAGTTGTCCATGTGGATCAGGGTATTTACATCTCTAATTCATTTTATCCTCAGTATGAAATTCAGCTCTTCCTGAAATGATTCTCTTCTCTTTTCTTCCAGCATGGCCATGGCTATTTAACAGAAAACCTTGGAATACCTGTCTGGGGCTCCTATGCTGTTTTTGGATTTGCAACTCTGTTCTTAGGAATGGTACTGGGACTTGTAAGTGAAGTCCTTGGGGCTGGTTGTGACTTTGGTACAGCCCTGCTGCCTCCACCTCATTTTGGGGTGGGGTTTTGGGGCACCCTGAGCTGGAACACAGGGATGGGGGAGCAGGATGGAGCCCCCATAATCCAAGGGGAAACGGTCACACCAAATGTGGGGCTGGATGGGATCCACTTGATGTTAAAAATGGTTAAACTTGATCTTAAAAGATCGAAAAGATTCCAATGTGCAGAATGTTTGGGAATTTCACTTGGGTTTCTTTGGTTTCAGATGATGGTGTTCCTGGCAGACTGCATTTGTCCCTCCAAAAGGCACAGACCACCACAGCTCCAGCCTCAGCCAAGTAAGCCCACAGCAAACTTCTAATTCATTCAAACTGTTTGGTAAATCTCATTTCTAGAAAATATTAAAGAAATCCTGGGGTCTGCAGGATGTGACACGGAGCGTAGAACTTTTGCATTTGGGATTGATGCCTCTCCCTTAGGGTTTATAGTGGGCTGGGATTTTCTATTTAGTAAATCTGGGGTAGTTTTAAAACTGGTTTTAGGGATACAAAAATTTTTTGAGAGCATTTTCATACCTACAAGACATGAAACTCCACATGGGCAGGGAGAGAAAATTGAGTGGAGCTCTCAGTGTTGCCGTGCTTGCCCGTGACGTTAAAAAAGTGGATTTTTCTTGAGAATGCTATTTATTTGTGTGTTTATTTGTGTGTTTTTCCTTTCTCCTTGAGGGAAACAAGGTCCAGAGTCTGCTCATCTGCTGAAAAATAAATATGAAGAGCAAGAAGCAGATGAGGGAGATATCTCAGATAATGAAGCAGAGGGGAAGGAGGGGAGCAAGAGAGACTCATCACCAAGGGGTGTCCGGCAGCGCCCAGTGCCCACTGCTGCTCCTCTGGAGAAATCTTAGCTGCATTTGCATCAGGATTAGTGTTTGTGTCAGCCACTCAAAGGGAGATCAGTGTCCAACCCTTCAGCTTGAAGAGAAGAATTACCTGCCTTGGTAATGTTGCTGCATTTCATGAATTCGGAGGAAATAATGATGAAAAAAAAAATAAATTAAAAAAGCTTCGGGTATTCCAAAGGAAAACTTGCTGTTGCAAATGGCTGGAACTTCTCATGTCTGTGTGCAGAGAAGTGCCAAGGAATAATGGCTGTGGCTTCTGGTATGGTTTGTTCCCTAGGGATTATTTGGAAGAGAATGCCAACCAGAGTCATTCTTGTGTTAGGGAGCATTAGCGAGGAAAATGCTCTCACCTGGTTGTTGGTGAAACCTCCCAAAAGGGTTCCCTATTTTTCTAGCCCTGAAGAAATGCTGAGGAGAAAAAATTTCCTTTAGTTATGGAACTAAAATTCCTTTCCTTGAGGCTTCTTACATGACAAAAACTTCTTTTTGCTATGACAATGAGCGCTACAAACCCCCACCCAACCTTTTCCTTCTTACAAAGAGCTGATGGAACTTAGCACAAGCACTCTGCACTGGGATCCTCTGCCTGACCAGAAACCTGCTGCTTGCACCAATTCCTTCCAGAAAAAAGGCTGTAGAAAACTCTTGTGAGCTTCTTGGCAAAGTAGTTTTTCTCTAGGAACAAGTGACAAGCAGCACCTTTGAAGTCTTGTCTGTCTCTGTGACTCCACGTGGGAATCGTTTACACGCAGGGTTCTCTGTGCAAATCCTCTCCATTCCTCCTCCTGGATTGCCAGCAGGACTCTGCTTGTTTTTAATCCAGCATTTCTTAGGCAAATCTTGCTGCAAATCCATACCTGGCCTGAAGTTAAAATAACTCCTTTCTATTTCTTTTACAGAACCTGACTTTTTTTTTTGTCCCTGTTTTCATAAAATCATTTTGGAGCATTAAAAGTGAATTTTTTTCTTTTTTTTTTAAAAAAAGAAAAGTAGTTTTCTCCTGTCTGTATGGTGTTTGTTTCCAATCTGTATAGAAATAAAAACAATGCACATGCCCATTGGACCAGTGTTGTAAAGAGTTTTCCATATTCTTTTAATTAAATTCCAAAGTTTTTGCAAGGGAAGGATAAACCTAATACTGAGCACATTTAGATTTTTTTGACAAGCCTGTTTCTCATATCTTGTTTGTTTGTTCAGCTTTGTGGGCTTTTTTAGCTTTTTATTTGGAGTCATTTAGGTTTTTTTAGTGTTTAGTTTTTATTTGTAGTTATTTAACTTAGGGGGTTTTTTAATGGTTCATTTGACTTTTTTTTTCTTTTCTCTACATTGGTGCTCTGGAATGACTTGACTTCAGCGCTATGTATTAGAAAGATAAAATGATGTTTGAAAGGATCTTTTTGGCTAAAATCTGTGTGTCCCTGTCCTTTTATAAAGATTAAACCACTCCTGGTAATGGAATGTGTGCCAGAATTGCCCTTAAGATGTTGGTTCTGTGGAATTGCCTTAAATTCTCTAAAACTTTCCATCTCTCAGCCTTTGTCACTCATAAATAAAGCAATAAATGCATAAATACTGAGGAGAAGTAGTGGCACTGTCTGATCAGTGCTGGTTTTTCACTTTGGACAGGGCTTGAGAAGACAGAAATGTTGTAGCTGGTAGGAAAATCTGTTGAATTGTTTGAAAAGCTGAACTCTGCTCACTCCACTTGGGATATATTTAAATGTAGCTTTTCTAAGTGCAGAAGTTTCTGATTTTTCAGTGACAACCAAACTTGGTGCAATCTAGAGAGGACACCCTGCTGACTTTTGGCTAACTCTTCATTTAAAACAAACCACCCAACCTTTCCTTTGCTCTGCTGGGCTTGTGGGCTCCTGCTTGAACAAGAACTTCCAGCATTCATTTACTTTTTTTTTTTTCTCTGCCTGCTGCTCAATTCTCCCTGCCTTAGGCACAAAAACAAATCCCAAACCTGCCTGGTAGGGGTGAGTGTTCCCAGCTGCTGGAATCCAGCCTGTGTGTAACTCCTGCTTGGATTATCCATAGGCAGCCTCTGCTGATCTCTGCTAATCTCACCCTTCATATTTTGCCTAATATTATGGTTTTCTCCTGTGAATATTTCAGTTCCTTGGTTTAATTTTTTTTTGTTTGTTTGATTTAAAAATCTCTCTTCCAAAGATGTTTACAGAGGCTGAGCAATGTAACCTGAGTGTAAGAACCTGTCCTTTTGTGTGTTTTGATGTTGCTTGAATATCAATTTTGTAAAAATCAGATTGCCCATTCCATATCACCTGGACCAGACCTGTTCCATTCCAGAAAGAATTAATGACCTGTAACAATAATTTTGTTTTTCAGAGAGTCTTCAAGTAAAAAACAACCAACACCAGCTTTGGATTCCTGTGTTTGTGTCTTTTTGGATTTTTTTTTTGGTCAGGTTTTTGCTGCTTAGTGATGAAACAGCTGCTTCCATGGATAAAAATTGTAACCCTGAAGCTCAAAAATGTTTCTTTAAAGTCAGGTTTGAATAATAATGCAAGGTGAAGCTGCACTGAGTGATTTTTAGTCAAGACTGGCTTGGGTACCTCATTTTGGTAGATGGTTCCACTGGTTTGGGAAGGAGCTTTCACTCATGCCAGGCCTAGCCAGAAATGGTAATAAAATATGATTTTATGTGGTAAAAAATGTAGGCTGACATTGACAAATGAAGTTTAAAATTCATTTTTTTTGGTGACTGTTTCCTGTGGTTGCTGAAAATGCGTGTGAGGGGCGTGAGAGCTTCAGGTGGGGCCCTCCCACGCTGCATCCAAGCCCAGCAGCTGAAGGGATCAACACTGTGGGATTAACCTTGGAGTGGGAAGTTTTAATTCCAACTTGTGGCAGCTCTGAAGTGAAAGAGGTTCCTTGGGGAGGAGACAAATCCAGCCAAGGAATGCTTGGAGCAGTGCTGGAGTAACAGCCAGCCTGATCCTTCCCTTCCCTCCATCCCCTTTGGGAGTGGCTGTTGAGGATCTGGTAGCTCTGAATGTGTGGAAAATTCTGGAAAAGTGCAAGAAATGCTCGTAGCTCCTCCCTGACAGGAGGAAGGAATTGAGAACTCCACAGGGGATGCTCATACAAACCCCACTCCCCTCCTCTTGCACTCTGCCTGTTGCATCCAGCAGGAAATGACAGCAGAAGGAAAAAAAAATTAAAGGGAGAAGTCAAATGGAAGTATTTGTGGGTGTTAAAATGGTTGGGAACAGCCTGATGGGAAAGAGATGGCTGGGAATTGTTGGCAGTTGGTGTTTGCCAGATTGCCAAAGGCTGGGTTGGAAATCTGGTTTCAGCTGTGATTGGTGGGGAAGGAGAAAATCCAGTGTTAGCACTGGTTTAGAAACACCAAATACAATCTCAATTTCAGGGTTTCTTTGCTTTAAGAAGAGGGAATTGTGTCTCCTGCAGGTGTTTTGTTCTTGCCTTGACCTGGACAAGATCACCTTTGGCCCTTCCCTGAGTTTATTCCATGGCTGATTCCTCACTCTTGGACCAGCTTTTCTTTATCTTCCAAACTCCATTCCCTGATTTATCCAGAGCCTTTCTAGAAGAGATTCTGTCTCAACCTGCCCTTTGCCCTCACTTTTCCCTGCTTGACACTTCCAAATTTCACTTCCACTTAGCACTGCTTACAGAAATTCCCTTTCACTGCAAGACAGATTCAAAAGGACAACTTTAGAACTTTTAGATCTTTGGAATTCTGCCTGCCCCAGGTGGGTTCCCAAAAACCAGGAGGAATCCTGGGCAGGAGGGGTTGGGGTGGATGTGGCTGTGAGTGATGTCCTTGAAGTGAGGGGGCAGGTTCTGTAATCCCTGTCAACATCAGAGGGGGAAAAAGCACCAGTGAAATACGTGTGTCTCTAAAAGGTTTTTTTTTCTAAATTAAATTTTGTCTCTGTCAAGGAGTTTTAAAGTGCAAAATGAGAAGCCATCAATGCAAGGTCAGTATTAAAGTTAATGTTTTTCTCAGCTGTGCTTTTCCTTCCAGAGTCTTCCTGTTTTGCTGAGCCTGGACCTCAATGCCTTTTTTTCCCCTCTTTTGTGTGACTGCTAATTCCTCAGGAAGATTCTCTCTGAATTCTCCTTTAAATTCCTTGGCATGTGGATGTATCAAGGAAAAGGTGTGTTCAGAGTAAAGATTTCTGGGATAAATGGTTCTCCAAGGATAAGTAGCCATTTCTCCCTCTTCCTCCTTTTCTCATCCTCATGTCAAGTATTTGGGAAGTATTTGAAGTGTGGTTTTATACAGATTCCCTGCCTTTTTCTTGCCTTTTCCTTTTCCTTTCCCTGCCTTTTCCTTTCCCTGCCTTGTCTTTCCTCCTTTCCTCCTTTCCTCCTTCCCTCCTTTCCTCCTTTCCCTTCCTCCCCCCAGGTTTACTGTGGGCTCTGTGTGTTTCTAGGAACAGGAACGACATCCTCATGTGCCTGTCTCCAGAATTCCCAAAGTTTTTGAGATCTGTGGGGAGCAGCAATGCCACCACTCGAGAACCGATCAATGAAATTCCCGTGTGAGGAGGAATAAAACCAAACATTCCTGAAGTCTCTGTTCAGGGAGGACACTCTGGGTGTTTTTATCTCAGTCGGGCTGATGGCTGTGGTGACAATTTGCTGTGGGAGCTGCCAGGTTGATGCATCACTTGTCAGAGCCCTCAGCGAGGGTGATCCATCCCTTTCCCGATCCATCGCTTTCCCGATCCATCGCTTTCCCGATCCATCGCTTTCCCGATCCGTCCCTTTCCTCGATCTGTCCCTTTCCCGGTCCATCCCTTTCCCGATCCATCCCTTTCCCGATCCGTCCCTTTCCGATCCGTCCCTTTCCTCGATCCGTCCCTTTCCCGATCCGTCCCTTTCCCGATCCGTCCCTTTCCCGATCCGTCCCTTTCCCGATCC
>VWYI01048732.1:0-10802 GCA_013399455.1 Anthoscopus minutus | reverse complement strand
TCCCTTTCCCGATCCATCCCTTTCCCGATCCATCCCTTTCCCGATCCGTCCCTTTCCCGATCCGTCCCTTTCCCGATCCGTCCCTTTCCCGATCCGTCCCTTTCCCGGTCCATCCCTTTCCCGATCCATCCCCTTGTCAGGGAATCGCTGGAGCCAAGGCTCCTCTGCTTGGGATCTGAGCTTTCCCTGGAGTTTTCCTCCTGTTTTCTTAAGCAGGAGAGGCAACAACAAACCCTGCCAGGAGCCGGTGGCCCCGGGGGAAGAATTGTTGGGATGCTCGGCTGGAATTCTGCAGCCAGGACTAAAACTCCAACCACCGTGGGGTGGTGTAGTGGGACCTCGCTGGGAGGGAGAGGCTGCCAGCACAGCCCCACACGATAAAGAAACCTTTTAAATCAGTATTTTTGCAATATTTCCTGACTGAAATCCCTCCTGGGCTCGCTGAAAATCCTTCATTTTTGTCTCCCAGGAAAGGGAGAAGCCGGGTGGAGCCTGGTGAAATTGGGGTTGGGTCTGGCTGCAGGTCAGGGTGGGAATGTGCAGGTGAGGCTCCCTCTTCCTGCCTCGGGAGGAGCTGCGGGACATCGCTCTTTGCTTTTGTTACCATAATTAGGAGTTTAGGATAATTAGGACTAATAGTTAATATTCCTCACGCTGCTCCAAAAGATCTGCTCCAGCCTGGGTGTGCTTAAATAGATTTTAATTATTTTTTTTAAGGTATTTTTAAAAGAGTTTTGGAGCAAATTTACTAAAGGGCTGCTCCAACTTTACTCCAGAGAGTTGTGGAAGAGGTAAAGCCAGAAGAAGAGAAAGGAACCATCCGACCACGCGGTGGCAACGTGGAGATGCTACAGACGGATTGCTTGGATTGCTTCCCTGAAGGAATTTTCACTTCTACAGAGTTAATTCACCTGAAGTTAATTCATGGCTTAAAAGAGGGTGGTAAAAGCAAGAAATGCAAATATTTTCAGCTGTGTCACCTGACCCTGTATGGATACCCTCAGTGGCATGGACCAAACAAATGGAAAAAAGCAGATTTTATGGATTGGTGAGACCTTTCTGAATGAAAAGATGTCAGGAAATGAATAATTAAGGCTGAGCCCGAGGAAGTGCAGCGGGAAGGCACCAGCCAGAGGGATGGGGTTTGGCTGAGGTAACGACAGCACGGGGAAATCTCCAGCTCCTGCACGGGGAAATCTCCAAGTCCTGCACTGGGCTTTCCAGAGATGGATTTATTTTGTGCAGGTTGAGATCCTCACTTGGGTTTCCAGGCCTGGGAATGGAGGCTGAGCAGAGGCTCTCCACAATGCCCTGACAGGAGAGGGCAGCCAGGCTCTGCTCCCAGGGAGCGGGGAAAGGAGGAGAGGAAACGGCCTCAAGTCGTTCCAGGAGAGGTTCAGGTTGGACATCAGGAAGAGTTTCCTCATGGAAAGGATGGTCAAGCATTGGAACTGCCCAGGAGGTAGTGGAGTCCCCAGTCCTGGAGGGATTGAAATCCTCGTGGATGTGGCACTTGGGGACATAGGGCTGTGGTGGCTTTGGCAGTGCTGGGGGAGCAGTTTGACTTGGTGATCTTAGAGGGCTTTTCCAACCTCAACAATTCCACAATTCCATGGAAGCTGGCCAGAGCACGCTGTCTTCCATGGCAATTTATCCTCAAAACCAGGTGGGATTTTCCTTACCCAGCTCTATCCTGCTCCTTCTGACTTTTCCCACTGAGTATTGAGCTGGACCAGGAAGAGGAAGCCAGCAGAGAAGGGAGCCTGGGAAGGCAGCAGGCTGCTGGTGCTGGCTCTGTGGGGCAGGAGATGGGAGAATTCCAGGGCAGGAGCAGCATTTTGGCTGCTCCAGGGAGAGCTGGGCTGCTCTGTGAGTGCTCCTCGCTGGAATTCTGTGGCTGTGCAGAGGGGAAGAAAGGCTCTGGAATGGGCAGGTGGTGAGCAGAGCCCAGTGCTGCCCTGAGGCTCTGCCTGTGCTGCAGCTGCAATCTCTGGATTTTCTGCCTTGTGAATGAACATAAAAAAACCGAGTTTTCTCTTCAGGGCAGCACATCAGGGATTTTTCCCCTCCGTTGGCCGGGGTGCCGGGAGCCAAATCCGTTGGGTGCCCACGCCTGGCGTGCGTGTCCTGGCGGGATCCCCTGGTGCCACCTGGCCTGTGCCACGGGCCAGGTGTGATCTGTGGGGATGTGCCCACCTTGGACCTGGAACTGCCACTGCTGAAAATGCCTGCAGGGGTCGGATTGCTGAATGAATGGAAGGTGGGAGCGCATGGAATAATCCTGGCCTGGAAGGAGAATATGGGAAGGCAGCCTTGGTGCTTAAGTTTGGTGTTCAGCCTGGAGAAGGGAAGGATTCAGGGAGACCTTAAAGTGCTTCCATCCCTAAAGAGGCCTCAAGAGAGCTGGAGATGGACTTAGGACAGGATGTGGAGGGAAAGGACAAGAGAGAATGACTTTAAGCTGGAAAAGGGTGGATGTAGGTTGGATATTGGGAAGGAATTCCTGGCTGGGAGGGTGGGCAGGCTCTGGCACAGGTGCCCAGAGCAGCTGTGGGTGGCCCTGGATCCCTGGAAGTGTCCAAGGCCCGGTTGGACAGGGCTTGAAGCACCCTGGGACAGTGGAAGCTGTCTCTGCCATGGCAGGGGGTGGGACTGGATGTTCTTTAAGCTCCCTTCCAATCCCAAAAGTTCTATAACTCTGTGACATCCCTCATTGCCGAGTTTTGAGATAAGATTTTCTCCATAATGTCCTTGGCATAAATCACCTATTGATTGCCTGTTGGCTCCAGTAACTGGGAATAGGCAGCACAATGTCACAAACCTTGTTTGGTGTTCCCATAACAAACAGGAGGATGTGGAGCTGCACTTGGTGATCCTTGTGGGTCCCTTCCAGCTCAGGGCACTCCAGAACTCTCCTCTGTGATTCTGTGACATTTTTAGGAGATCTTTCCAGACCCCCATGAGCTGCAGGAGGAGCTCCCTGGTCCCTGCACACGGAGCAGCTCCAGCATGGAGCTGTTTCCAGATCCTGCTTCATCCACGAGCAACAACAGCAGCTGAGGCAGAGATGCAGGATCCTGTTTTGGAGATTTCCCATTTCTGGTATCATTAACCCTCCACTGGCCTCTGGGTTATTTTCCCAGCTGGGCTGATTAAAATTCCCTGTTCCTTTAGCCTCTTGGCCAGCTCCTTAATCCCTTCAATCCCAACATGTATTTCTATTTATCAGGCCTTTCCCCTGGATTATTTTTTTGCCTGGTTGGCTTTGCAGAAGTGGTTTATTTACAAATCTGCCCAGAATTGGCTCCAAGTGATGCGGGTGTTGCTTGAAGGAAGCTGATTTTTGACAAGTCAGCACGAGAACAGGAACAGATGGGGACGCTGATGAATTTGATTTTGCTAAATGTTGTCCTCCTGCAAATCAGCTTGCTTTTCCCTATTAGCATAAGAAACAGCAAAAATGGATTTAATTTCTCTAAACATTTCCTCTTAATGATCTACCTCTCCAGCTTAGAGATGTACATGGCTGCTTATCAGCAGAGCAGCTGATTTCCTTCTGAGAATCAACTGCGATTTCAAGGTGATTTCTGGCACTTCTCCCTCCCTGGGGTGAGGGCTGTGCTTGGGAGAGGTGATTGCTCTTTTGAAGTGGTATCAGTTCAGGGGTTTTTATGTGTTCTGTTGATTTCACCGAGTGATTTTAATTTTTTTTTTTTAAATTTTATTTTGATTTTTGAAGGCACATTTTGGAGGTGCTGCCTTCCTCAAGTGTCACTGGTGAACTCTTTCTTCAGCATCCACAGAGCTGCATCCTTATGGGCCCTTGGATGCAGGAGGGACAGGAGGAAGTGGGAGAAGCCCAGAGGGAAATAATTTCCCAAGCTTTGGGCTGGAATGAGCACACAGAAACATTGGGCATGGAGTGCTGCAGCACTCACAACCTGCTGGCCCCATCCTCTGCCAAGATGCCTCAGGAAAACCTGGCACAATTCCTCACAAGGAGCAGCCCTGGCACAGCCCCAGGGGCTGCCCCTGCTCTGTCTTTCCCTCACTACCTGCCTAGAGAGCAAATAAATCCCAGAGAATCTTCCTGCAGCCTTCCTCCATCTTGGAGTGGGGCAGAGCTGCTGTCCCCCCGCACATCCCCCAGTGTGACCATCCAGGAAATCTCAGCCATCCCAAAATGCTGAAAGCACCATGAGGTTGGTGCCCTCATCACCCTCACAGGGAACAATTCCTTCCAAATATCCCACCCATCCCTGCCCTCTGGCACTGGGAGCCATTCCCTGGCTCCTGTCCCTCCATCCCCTGTTCCCAGTCCCTCTCCAGCTCTCCTGGAGCCCCTTCAGGCCCTGCCAGGGGCTCTGAGCTCTCCCTGGATGCTTTCTCTTCTCCAGGGGAACATTCCCAGCTCTCCCAGCCTGGCTCCAGAGCAGCTCCAGCCCTTGGAGCAGCTCTGTGGCCTCTCCTGGACTCATTTTTATGTTGGGACACCCAGATTTGCTTTTCCTCTCAGCCCAGGGGCTAAAAACTCTAAACTTTGATTTTTATTCTCCTTTTCTCTCTTATCCCGAAGCTACACAGCTCTGATTGATTCATCCCATTGGTCACACTCTCTTTAGCCTTATCCATTAGCTGGGAACCACTGTCATCTCCTGCAGGGCACTGGGAACTGCAGCATCTCCTGGATTAGCCTGTCCGACCGTGTCTGAGCCCAGCCACAAATGGAGGCTCCAGATAAGCTGCTGGAGCCAACTCCCTGCTGGCCACTTTAATTTCTCATGAGTTTCTTCCTAACATCCAGTTAAATCCATCTTCCTTTGGCTTGAGGACATTGCTCCTTGCCCTGTCACTCCAGGCCCCTGCCCAAAGTCCCTCTCCAGGTCTCTTAGGGCCCCCTCAAGGAGAGATGAAATTCAGATTTTGGGTTTTTGTTTCTTCAGCTTGACTCACCTGTGCTGCTGGCATTGGCCTTCTCCAAACTTCTGTATTCCTGCCATTTGTCCTTTGCCTTCCTCAAACCATTCTGGAGAGCATCCTGCTGTCCCACAGAGTGGTGGGACACAGGAATGGCTTCCAGAGAGCAAGGATGGATGGGATATTGGGAAGGAATTGTTCCCTGGGAGGGAGATAAGGCCCTGGCCCAGGGTGCCCAGAGCAGCTGTGGCTGCCCCTGGATCCCTGGCAGTGCCCAAGGCCAGGCTGGATGGGGTTTGGAGCAACCTGGGACAGTGGAAGTTGTCCCTGCCGTGGCAGGGGGTTGGGACAGGAGGTTCTTTAAGCTCCCTTCCAACACCAGCCACTCTGGGATCCTGTGATTTGTAATGCAATACACTGAAACGTGCAGGTAAAGAAAGAAATGGGAGGCATTTCTCCCATGTGCCAGTAAATCCCTGGGACACAGATCCTGCTTGGCTTGGCTCCCTGACAGGATGCTCCCGAGCAAAGCCAGCCTGGAAGATGAAAGGTTCAGCTAACGAGAGCACAGATGTCTCGGACATCCGAGAGGGCTCATCCAAGCTGTGGCTTTGGAACTTCCCAGTGACAACTGAAAGGGGGAGATCATCTTTCCTCTCCCACCTGGTGCCTGATTTAGTCACAGATGACCCTCAGAGCTGTAAATCTCCCTGATGGTGTTGGGCTGGATGGGCCGAGGCCGCAGATCCCGGCGATCCCGGTGCTCATCTCTGCAGTGGGAAACGAGGCATTTGTGCTGGGTGTGGTGTGGGATAAATGAATCCAATGAAATGATGCTGGTTCAATCCCCAGCTCTGTGCACCACACTTGTTTTCCTGTGGGAGATAAATGGGAATGGCAAGGACCTTGTCCTTCTGACAGGGGACTCCCGACCCAGGCTTCAGCGTGTGCTCTGTATTCACAGGCAGCTCCATGTCTGCTTTTCTCCTTTAATCCCCTCATCGTGTTGCATTTCCCAGGTGAAGAGTCCCCTTTTTATGAGCTCCTCCTCTAAGACTGAAATACGGGCTGCAATTATCTCCTCTCTATTTATTTATTTCAACGCTGCGCCCTCGCAGCCCTTCCGTGGAGCTGCTCCCCTCCACGGGAGGCTGGCAGGAGAAGATTCCAGAGGATGTGACTCATTTGTGGTGTTCTGCTTTGCTGAGAGCATCAGCAATAGCTGAGGAGCTGGGATCGCTCCTGGCTGCTGGTGCAGTCGGGAACGAGCTGGAGTGTGGCTGCATGGTGAATTATTGATAAGGGAATAATAGCAGCTGGAGATAATCTCTCCCACGGAATATGGGGAATAAATCTTCCCTGCTGTGTCTTAGAGTGAGAAAAATGGGAATAATGGTGGCAGGAGGTTTTTCTTGGGTGAAGAGCGTGGAAGGAGCCCCTGGGAGCTGCGTGCAGCGCTGCAGGGAAGGGATTTGCCTCTGGGAGAGGGATTTCACCCACAGACCTCACTCTTGATTTGGGAACTTCTACTCAGCTGAGAGCTGTGGGTCTTCCAGGAGAAACCCACCATGGGAACTGGGAATCAAACAGGCATCCCAGTAGCTGCTGGGGCAGGTGGAGAGGAGTGGATCCCTGCAATGGCAGAGGATCATGTTTGATGTTACCTGCTCCATGGCAGGGGCAGCTCCTGGCACTGTCCCTGCCCCAGGACCCAGCTCTGGCCTGGGATGGGAGCAGGCACCAGGGGAGGATGAGTGCACTGGGATGTGGGTGGGGAAGAGGCACAGCAGCATCAGTACCTGCTCCAGTGGGTGATTCCAGCTTTTCCATGCCAGAAAGTTTTGTCCTGACAGCACCTCCTGGTTACACTTTTACTCCATCCACCGCCTATGCCGAGGGCACCGAGGGTGGCACAGGATGCACGGCTGGGACACCTGGACAGTGGTGGGTTCTTCACAGTCAAATACCCCCAATTAAAGCCTTCAGTGGCACCCAGAGGCCAGAGTGTCTGGCCCCATTCAGGAGGTGCCGTGGTGGGGCTGCAGTGATCCCTCAGGGCCTGAAAACCCAGCAGCCAGGCTGTGCTCTGCCCTGGGGACCCAGGTGGGGATGGGGATCCAGGTGGGGCTGGGGATCCAGGTGGGGCTGGGGACCCAGGTGGATGCAGCCTCCTCAAATCACAGCCTTTATTTTCATCTCTGATGCTGCACACCAAGAGCGCAGCCCTGGGGTTAGGGGGGATAAATTCCCTCTGCTGCAGAGCAGAAAGCTGGGGCTGGCTCTGCAGATGCCATCAGCTTGGTACAAATCCCGTGCTGGGGACAGATTGCACCAATGGGTTCTCCCCACCTGTGTGTTTTCTGCAGATTCCTCTGCACATCCATGGTCCCCACTGCAGGTCTGGAGCGCCCCGGCTCTGTCTCTGGAGCCTCAAGGATTTTTCTCATCCTTTATGGGGTTAAATGGGATTTTCCCCTCTCCTTGCCATGCTCAGTGAACCACTTTGGGAGAAAAAAACTTATCAAAAGCAGTGGATGCTCTTCCATTGTTTAATTCGGAAGCAAAACCATCGCCCTGCAGTGCAGGGATGTCCCCCAGCAGCACAGCTCTGCTCTGGCACCACACACCTGGATTTCTAACAGCTGAAAAGCCACTCAGATGGGTCAGTGGCCACCTCTCCCATCCTTCTGGGGAGAGCAGAGCTCGCATTTCAGCCAAATCCTGGCGAGATGAGCCCCAGCAGCAGCACAGACCAAAGGGCGGTGATATCCCAGGGGAGGGTGCACAGGACAGGGAACAATTCCCCCCCTCCCCATTTTTGTGGGGCTTGGAGGCAAAGCTGGGGCACTGCCTGGGCCACCAAACATATTCCTCTGCCATGGAAGAGCAGTGCAAGGAATTCTTCCCTGGGAGAGAGGTGAAACTCTGGCACAGAGCAGCTGGGGCTGCCCCAGGATCCCTGGAAGTGCCCAAGGCCAGGCTGGGCAGGGCTTGGAGCAGCCTGGGATAGGGGAAGGTGTCCCTGCCATGGCAGGGCTGGAATGGGATGATTTTTAAGATCCCTTCCAAACCAAACCATTCCATGATTCCTGCTTCAGCACTGGGCACTGACAGGGCCCCTCCAGGCTCTGATGCCAGCTCTGTGTTTTCCCAGATCTCTGGCTGGGCGTGTTTTGGGCACCAGATTTCGTGGTGTGTGGCTGGAAGGGGCACTGAGGAAGTTTCCCAGTCCTAGGGATGTCATTTCAGGAGTTGTGGTTTGGCTGAGCCACCGTGGAGAGCCACATCTGGACTATATTTCTGGGAATCTATAGAGCTGAGCTCTGTGTTCTCATTCAATTACAGTGGGACACTTGTCAGCAATTTCTTGTTTTTATTTCCTGTGACTTTCCAAACTTGGTTGTTTTTTTTAAAAAAAAAATTAGGCAGGAGGAAAAAAAAAAACCCCAAAACCTAACAACAAAAATCCCAAAGCACATGACATGGGTTGGAAATGCACCAGGAATAGATTTTTCTGGGCAGGAATGACTCCACTTCTGCTGGAGTGGGAGAGGAAGCTGCCCAGAGAGCTCCTCAATGAGCCTGTCAGTGTTCCATGGAATCACAGGATGGTTTGGATTGGAAGGGACCTTCAAAACCATCTCATTCCACCTTCCACGAGACCAGGTGTCTCCAAGCCCCATCCAACGTGGCCTAGAACATTTCCAGGGATGTTGAAGTGGCACAGTTCCCTCAATAATTAACTTTTGGTCAGCCCTGAGGTGATCAAGCTGCTGGATGTGATAATTGTGACAGGTCCCTTCCAACTGCAATATTCCAGTCCATTCCTGCTGTGGATAAGAGATGCTCAGTGCCCCGAGCACCTTCAGACCCTCCAGAGCAAATGAACTCCCAGAATGATGCAAAATCCATCCCCCAAAACCCTGGTCCCTGCATGGAGATGGAACAATCCCAAAATGAAAGACTTCTTCCAGTAATTGCTGCCTGAAAACACGTAATTAATTCTGATAGATGGAGATGGGAACTGTAAATTGATTTAATGGCAGGTGGAGAAGAAGAATGCCCAAGGGTTGCCAAATTCTGCAGTTTCACTTCCCTGATATATGTAGGAGCTTTGGAATAATCACATTTGTCATTAGCACTGTCAGTGCTAATACATTAAACCAGGCTTGTGCTGAATTGCTTTCTTCTAAAATTTATTTTATTTATTGGGCCAAAGCGATCACGCTGGGAAATTTCCTTGTTTTGGAAAGAAAGTGGAGAATCATGGAATCATTAGGGATGGGAAAAGACCCTTAAGACCATTGATAAGCATTGATAAGCACAGCTTATCAACCTCTGTCTCTTCCCTCATCCTCACCTTTCCCCACAGGAGCCCTGCCTGCAGGTGTGGCATTCCCAGACCTCGTGGGTGTCAGAGCAGGGATTGTCCCTGCTGGGCCTCCATTCCCCCCAAATTCCACACCTGTGGCTGCACTGCTGGAACAAGCACTGCAGAGTCACAGAGCCTGGCTTTTGACAGCTCATTTTCTTTGTCTCTTGGATCCAGCCCCGTTTAGCAATGGCAGCTCAGGAGCACTCGGCTCCTGCAGAGAGGAAATCCCTCCCGGCCCGGAATCCTTGGCAGGAGTGGGCAGCTCCCAGCCTCCCTCCCATGCCTTGGCTTCACTGCAGTCCCTCCTTCACTGGGAAGCTCTTGTCCAGATGGTGCTGGAGCCAAAACATTCCCTGATTCCCAGGGCTTTTCCCAGGCACTGGCACAGAGGTGCTGAAACCTCTCGCGTGTCCCTTCCGTGTTTGTTCTGGGATGAGCGTCCCCAGTGCACGCCTGGATCCATGATCCTGCTCCTCAGGAAGCCTCTCAGGAGAGCAGAGAATCCAAAATGTTTCCCAGCCCCTCTGAGCAGCTGCTGGGAGCACTTGGGGAGGCAGATGAGAGCAGATTTTGCTGGGAAGGAAACTGCTGCTGGAAGAGCATCCAGGAATTTTCCTCCAGGTCACCTTGGGCTGGCCAAAGCCATTGGAGTTTAGTCTGGAGAAAAGGAGGCTCAGGAGGAACCTTTTCACTCTCCACTGCTGCTTCACAGGAAGGAGGAGCAAGGTCAGGCTCTTCTCCTGGAGAACAGGGACAGGACAAGGGGAAAAAGTCTGAAGCTACACCAGGGAAGGTTGAGACTGGATATTGGGAAAAATTTCTTCGTGGAAAGCGTTGTCCAGGGCAGTGCTGGAGTCCTCATCCCTGGAGGGATTTAAAAGCTGTGTGGATGTGGCACTTGGGGACATGGGGCAGGGGTGGCCTTGGCAGTGCTGGGAATGCTGGGACTCAACAATCTTCAACCTGAACAATTCCATGATTCCATAAAAGTCTGTGTCCTGCCAGCTGCTGGGAACTAGTGGCTGCTGCCATTCTTCTTGGGACAGCTACAAATCAGCACATCCCAACCTCATTCCTGAATTTTTCATGTTCCCTGGAGCACCATCACCAACAGAACTGCCTGTCCAAGGCTGGGCTCTGCCAGGAGCTCATCCTGGTGTTCCAGCCCCTCCACTTCTGTGTCCTGGCCATTCCCAAGCCACTCGTGCACTGCTTCCCTCATCCCTGCCCCCAGCCTGTGGAGAAGCCTCTGCACAGGCAAATCCAGGCTCTCCTGCAATATTTATCACACAGCAAAGTTCACCATCTGTTGCCTCCTCTGGTGCTCCCCAGGAGCAGCTCTCAGCTGCTTTTCCAGCTTTTCCTGTGGAACTCCAAGGCTGGGGCTGTGCTTTGTGCTGCCCCTTCAGAGGGTGACACTGGCTCTGCATCCCAGGGCTCTCCCATAGCACATGTGATGCTCTAACAGTGCAAAAAAAAATATATATATGTGTTGGTAGGGGTAGAGGAT
>VWYI01048731.1:0-42234 GCA_013399455.1 Anthoscopus minutus | reverse complement strand
ATAACTGTCTCAAAAACCGGGACAAAATGTAATATCTTATCACATCTGTCAGAACTTAAATACTGAACCCTAAACATCACTGAAATTCATCTCTGTATGGGCAATTTGCACATCAGAGCCTGCACTCTCTGTGCTGATCAGACTGAAACCAGGGAAAGCTGAACAAATGGGAAATAACTCAGGAGAGAGCCCTGTGAGACACAAAGGGCCAGAAGTTTGGAGTCTAGGAGCCAAAGAAACAGGAGTGACTAAGACTCTAAAAGGTTAGAGTACAAAGTGAAGAATTACTCTGAAATTGAGTTAGGACAGTTCTGATGGGCTCTCTAGGTGCAGTGCTTTTGTAAATCAAATGTATTCACTTATCCTTCAGTAGGACTTATTAATTAATTGATCTAAAAGAAGCTAACAGAGGAAATCAGTGAAAAAGCAGTGTATTAGAGACTGTGCCAGAAGCAGATCCATCGCCCACACCAGGGTTTCTCTGTTTCTTTGACCCCCGTAGTCCCACCCATCCCAGCACACTGACATCTCTGGAGACATAAAAAGCCCTTGAGACTGGATGGCACCACTGCACCAAAAAAGGAGCACCCCCTTGGGGATATGAAAATGGCTCTAGGAAATAATCTCTAATAGACGGAGAAACTGAAATACTGTTAAATTAACTTCAGAGCATAAAAGCAAAACAGTAAATTAATTAAAAAAAAATATATAGACTTCAAGAGGTGCAAGCAAAACTTAGGAGAGACACCCTGAAATAGAAAATTCTGTGCAGGTTAAAAGATGCTAGGAGAAAGCAGATGTAGCACACATCTGTGCTATCTGCAAACATCGGTACTATGAAATAAGAAAAAAAATAATAAAAAACTACCTCACATGAAATCCAGTGAATCAAATCAAGAAGAAGAAAATACAAAAAACTAAATGACCTAAATAATTCAGTACTGCTACAACATGAGTATAAAAGTGGTGCTACAATTATGCTAAATGTAGTAAAAAAAACCAATTAACAGTCCTCCAAATCTTTTTATTTCTTATATCACAGCTGTCTTCTTTCTCCCTCCGCCTGTGAAACACTGTGTGGGGATGGGAGTTTAGATGCAAGGACCAGAGGAGAGTAAGGGAATGACACAGACCTTATATCAGGGGCTTTAGCTTGCCCAGCTCATGCTGAAGAAAGAAATGCTAGAATTGACAGATAAAGTCTCATCACTAATGGTAGCAGGCAACACTTTGTCAATCACAGATCTGTAACAATCTGTATCTGCACATCTTTACACACTGTGGTATTGGAAAGTTCTTCTGGAAACAGAGTATTGTGTGATTTTTATGCGCTTTATAGTAAGTAGTAGCAAAGGGAAAACAGTAACAGCGCTGACAAGGCTGGGCTGCCTGGGCCTGATCTATGTTCTAAGGTTTACAGTTTTTCTAGATCATTTACCATTTCCTTAAAGTTGTAGAGGAACTACCCACCACTGTGTTTTCAATGTTTAATAAATCACTTCTTATAGCCACCATCAAGGTACTGTAGGCTTAGAGGGAGATACCTAATGGAACAAAAGAATTCTTCTAGTTATATGGGGAAACACTTAATATTTTAATGTAAAAATATTAATTATCAAGAAGATGAGAGTAGGTTCTTTGACTGGCAGTGATGCTCTTTCTCCAAGGAATTGAAATAGGTCAAACAGTACATTGACTAGAAACAAGGGAAATAAGGAAAGCTATTTTAACTCTAAGCTTCTGCATATTTCCAAGGCATGCAATCTAAAATTTATTCATTACTTCATTTATAATTCTGACATCCTTGTTGTGCGGACATGCAAAGTCAGGCTATGAAACATTAACATTACTCTCCACATTTCCTTTCATAAAGAAATCCATATATTCAAATTTGTGCTTTATTTTTAAAATCTCATTTTCTCACTTTATTTCTTTTAATTTAATCTTCCAGAATATAAAGGGAATGGGCATGAGAAGGTAAAGTGTCTTTGCAACAGTACCCTCATTCTGCACTGCTCTGTCCTTGTGTATGGATTACCTCACAGGATTCCTCTTATTCTCTTTCTCAGGTAAGGAGAACAATTTTCCATCCAGTTTTGACATGACACTGTCACACTGAAAATCCCTTTGTCTTTACTACCAGCACACAACAACAAACTGCTCAGCT
The DNA here is from genome assembly GCA_013399455.1 of Anthoscopus minutus. NCBI lineage: Eukaryota > Metazoa > Chordata > Aves > Passeriformes > Paridae > Anthoscopus > Anthoscopus minutus. The sequence continues at coordinate 40,067 of VWYI01048731.1, read as the reverse complement.
TTACTGGCCAGCACTTTCCAATGCCAGTAACTAGGTAAATCACATACAGCTTTTTAATTTATATACACACTGCTTCAGCACAGCCAAGAGTCAGTCAACTGTGGTACGGAAGCGCTGGATAATGAGGTTCTTGGTGGGCTACTACAGCTTCAGAAATCCCACTGGAGTCAACAAAGCCCAGGTTGGGCTGAGTTTGACCAGAAATGTCAAAGGTACATCCAGTATCCTAAAACATGTACAAATGTTCTGAAATATTTCACAGAATAATATAAACTTGATTTTTTTCTACCTCATGAATCCTTGGCCTTTGACTCACATTCAAATCACATTTAGTTGCATCCCCCTCTGATCTTCAATTTGATACAAATTTATGAGTTCCACATCCATGATACAAATCTAAGTCATCGCCTATTAAGTGAAACAGATTTTTTTCTGCTGAATTCCCAGCAACTGAGACTATTATGTTGGTACAAAAGTTTAAAAATGGGAACTTCTTGGTTGGTTGCTTATTATTAAAGAATACACGGCCTTAGGTGCAGCAAACATGGTCTTGTTAATGGCAAAGCAAGGGGCAAATGGAAGAGAAGACAAGGAGTTTGGGACTGGAAGGAAAGATGCTTTCATGAAGACAGAGTACAATGCACTCTGAAATTTCTCTTGGGACCATTGCTACTACAAGCAATATTCTGTTGGGGCTCCTGTTTTTCAACTCAGTCTCCACAAGCCACAACACTGTAAAGTTGCATTTGGAAGCACATAAATGCTCCTACATCCAATGTGCTCTACAGTTCTAATTTTATAACCTGTCACCATACTCACCCTGAACAAAGTGTCATAGGGTCTTAAATGCTATCAACTAAGTGCTCGATTATCAAGTTTTAGGAGATGTAATTACTAGGCAAAAATCTGCATTTCCCATTTCAATGTGTTTAATTCATTATTTTTAGTGTTAAATTAAAAGTAAATATGCATTTTCTTCCTATGTGGGTGTGGTTTAGAGCATGGCTCACTGGCAGGTAAGGGAAACATGCACACAACTCTTTTATATAATGCTACCAAGAGGATTATGATGCATCAGAAACTTAATTAATACCAAAGCTAGCCAAAAAAAGGAAAGTAAATCTAACCTATTTGCCTTCCACATTTAATAATCTCTACAGCAGTTATATCCTTCCACAACCATCAAGAGAGTGCATATAATTCAGTCTTTTAACAGTGACAGCAAGCTAGTAAATGTGTAAGTTATTGTCCCTCATCTCTACGTCTTTCAAGTTCTTCCAGCTTCTGAGACCTGAGCACCAATAGCACACAAAGCCCTCAAGCCTTAGCATCTGCATTTATTCAATGACTTATAAAAAAATCTAACATCCCACCATCTACAACTTTTCTAGTAATTCCCTCCTTGTTGCACACACAGAGCCTATAGCATTGCATGCACACATCAAGGCAAAATCAGCACTGCCTGCCACCAAGTTCTGGTTACCATCAGCCACAGAAATTACCTGTCACTGCCAGGCACCTCTGGGCTGACAGAGTGGCACCCTGATGTGCATACCACCAGCAATTCCAGCTGCCAGAGCTTCCTGGACATCGTAGTGTTCATCCTTAATCATTTTTGAGTGACTGAAGCATCACTGCAGGTAAGCAGTAAATATACTCTGCTCTTTTCAGTAGAATCCACTTGTTTTGGTTTCTTGGTTTTACATAACTGAATCAGCCTGTACAGTGCATCCTTCAACAAAAGAGTTGTGAAAGCTATGATTAAAAACTCCAGTAATTACTTGACTCCACTGAAAATCATGAAGATATCAAGTCTCTGAGAGCTAAGACTAACTAGAATTTTAAAGACTAAATAGAATTTAAAATTTCTCAACAACACTCAGGTTAATTTTCTATTCATTAATGACTAAACAGACTTTGTAGGTCTTATGCTTTGCCTTCCCACCTTTAAACTTTTTTTAGGAAAACTCTCATATATGCTTTTAAATTAGAGCTTACAAAAAACCAAACCAACCAAAGCAATGCAGAAACACCTACCAACCCTCTAATTTTCTGTACCTCAGAAAGCAGTGTAATTGAGGGACAAATAAATTCAATGATCAGCTTTCCCCTCTAATGCTGCACAAACTCACAAAACACAAGGTCTGCGGGGTGGGCTTCTAGCAGGGTAAATTCAAAGCTACACAAACCTCAGTCTTCACACTTTAAGTTACAACAAAAACAGCATGACAGAACAAAGCCACCGCTACTTGAATGTCAAAAAGAATAAAGGTGAAGTTAAAATAGCATCCACAAATTTGCACTGTAGCAACATTTTATGACATTCACTATTTTCACCTATTTCACATGAGGAAAGCAGAAGAATGAAGCATCTGTAGCAGCTTTTCTTCTTGCTCTGAAAAGCGTTAAGATGCATTCTCATCTGTCAGTCCTCTCCACAATTAATTGATCAAGATGATACAAACTAAGCACAATTGTAGCATTCATCTTGCAACAAAACTAGCCTTGAAATAGAAAACATTCCACAGCTTCCCTACACTCCTGAATCAAACTCATGTTAACCTACCTACCAGTGTTAGCTAGCAGAGAACATGAAATTTCACATACTGAAGTTGCATCCTTGTTCCATTACTCAGATTAAGCCAGAATATGATTGAAATTGAAATATCTCCTACCTTTACCCATGAGAAATTTGGGCAATATCACAAGCACTTTGTGTCTCACTGTACCGGTCTGATGGTCGCAAAGCAGTCAGCTTTGCACTGCTAATCAAAACAGCTTGAGGTTCAACAAATCAGCAGTCTTGGCATCTGATATAGCTCAAGTAAGGGGAAGGAGAGTCATTGCGAGATGTCACTGACAACTTCATTTCCACTTCAGTGCAAATTAAATGTAGGCTGGGGCACAGAAATGGAACATAATTACACATAAAAAGTAGGACTGCAGGCTCTGGTTGACTGAAGATACTAGTACAGGAAAGAAAAAGCCAATTAAACCAGTAGTTTAACTAACAAACTGCAGCATTAATAATCCTAATAGAACTACAAAACAACAACCATGGAAGTCCAGTTCTGGAAATGCACCACTGAGCACCTTCAATGGCAGCCTAATTCCATTGTAAAATCTCTCAATTGGAAAATGTATCATATACACTGCTCTAGTGCTAGCACATTGGAGAAAAACACATATACAAGCAACAGATGTGATCACTGAAATATAAGAATACAATATGAGCAATTAACAATTGGGTGAGAAAAGATAACAGGAAAACTACATTATCCTCTTTTGATGGCTTCTAATTTTTAAAGCTGCTACATACAGCATCTGAATAACTGTTCTAACCTAGACCACTTACATGTCTTTCAACCTGCTAACCAGAACAATAAGCATAGTATTTCACAATCATTATTTTGTTAGGCCATTTTAATGACATTTTATAACTAGTAGGAGATTTATTGTCTACTCAGAAGCTCCCCACTAGGCAGCAAACTTATCACTACTGCAGCTGCCTCTGAATTTGTCATGTTGCAAAGCTGACTCAGACAGCAATTTCGTGCCAGAAGATATTTGGCAGCAGCAGCAAAAATCCTAGTAATACCCTCTGGAAAGCACAACTGCTACTCTTGGAAGGGTGGAAAAGACTAAGAAAAAAAAGTCAGCTGATAAATCAGATAAGCTAGTTTCAAAATGCTTCAGTAATCATTGTCAGAAGTTCATAGGAGATGAACCCCATCACCGATCGATTCTTCTAACAGCATCCCATTTCAGGTTTGTGGAAAGAAGTCCAGGCAGAAATACTCTTTACGGTATTTTGCTCTCTCCTCTTCCAGTGAATGGTTGATTTTTGACTTTGTTTCTCCAGTCATGTTACTTTTTAAATTATTCTCATGTAATGTTGTCCAGGTCACACTAATATGTACATATATACTTAAATATGAGAGGCTTTAAATAATGGATAAAGTGGATTCAAACAGTGGTTCTTGACACAAATAATTCACCTAGTTTATCCAGGATCAAATTCAGTGCTTAACTGAGAGACCTAAGACACAATTGTCTCCTCACATTGAGATATATTTGCTTCTTAGCCATTCTTAAGGAAACATAAATATCACATCCTTTAAAATCTACCCTACTGTTCTCCTAAGTAAATCTTCCCAGAGCAAAGATTGCTTTATTGATGCAAGTTCTGACCAAGGATACCAGGAAAGGAAATGGAATGAGAACCTGAGCAAAAAGAATGAAGGAGGAATAAAGCAATCAATCAATCAATCAATCAGGTGCTAAAGCATAATTTCTCCAAATATAAATTACAAAAACTAGCAGGTTGTAAAATGCTCAAAAAAGCACAAGGCAGGAGGAGGAAAGTGAAAAAAACAACTAACAAACAAAAATCCAGGATGTCAAGAAAGTGTAACAAAAACCTGCTCACACAAACAGCTGACAGGTCCCTTCAGGAAAAACACTGAGAACTACAAAAAAACCACCTAATATCTACCTCTATGTAAGACTACATTTTACATAGCTGAGATGTAACTTGGACAAATTCAAGGCTGAAGAAGTATGACTCACTAAACAGTGAGGTACTTTAAGTTCATAAATACCAGGTATGTAGTTAATAATCCAGTATATATTAACATATTCTATCTATTCATTTCACAACTCAGTTGAAACTTTTACTTAATCTGCTTTATACTGGGGTGTAAGCACAACACTGCTTATTTTTCAATTAGACCAATATATAACCAAGGTTACTGACATCACTTCTTAAAAAGTGGCAAGTCCCCAACATCTAATCAAATATCTAAGCCTGGTTTGCAAGTACTTATTCATATTGAAATTACAAGATAGTTCGTTTTGAATCTGGGATGTTTTTTCTTCTTTAAAAGAGATATTTTTACATTGCTTCAGCTTTCAATTTGTTTTTGCCAACAGTAAATTTAGACTGACTGCTCTAAAAAGCAGTGGAAAATGTGTGATGGTTTGGACCTAATTAAAACCCGAGCAAAAAGCATGGGAAAGTTGGGGGAAGGGGAAAGCACACAATCAGAAGTTCTCTACCACTCAGAGAAAGTGGAAATCTTTGGCTTCAGTCATGGTTTGGCTGAATTAGCCATCTTTTTCACAGGGAAAACTTCATAAATGGAAAGGTTATTTAAACAGATCCCAAGCCAGCATCCTTGAATAGGCACTGGCACATACAAGAAAGATATACACCCACATCGAAGCGAAGGAGAGAGTCAGAATTTCTTTCCTTGATGCTGATCTCATTTTTGCTGCAACAGCTTCTGTGGAGCACTGGAGGTTGGAGTAAGCTAGAACAAGCTAGAACCCATGCCAGACTATCTAGTTTGAATAAGCAATAAGTTTGGCATCTGGTGGCTCTAAAACTAAATATAATTTTTAAAAAAAATCAGTCCTGAGATGGTAGAATTAATGCCTGACATCCCTTTTGGCAGCTTGTGTCTCTCCATTTGTCAGCTACTCTATTTTCTTGCTATTTTCTCCAGCTGAGTATGCTTCATGGTTATTCAGAAGATTTATGTATCTTCTTATGCTACTGCCTTAGTAATGTCAAACATGCAAGATGGTACTTTCTGCTAGCTAATTCTCTTCCCACTAGATGACAAGGACTTCAAAGACAGAACAAACATCTTGAGTCTTTATTATCCAACTTCCCACTTGCGCACACACTGCACACTGAGTTTGTTTGAGGTGGCAACTTGATAGCAAAGCAAGACACAGAGCACATCAGTTCTGCACATCTTGTCCACGCAGATGAGCTGCTGGAGTTCAGCATCAAACAAAGGCAGCAGCACACCCTGCCACACACTTAATCATAAGGCTGGCAGGCTTACCTCTGAGCACACACGGGATATGGATATTGCTGAAAATCTTGACATGTTTTCATGGTATATCAAAGTTCAAATCAGAAGGAAGTGGCTTTTGAGTATTGAGATCTGTACCACACCTGAACCGACTATTAGAAATTAAAAACAGAATCACCAAAGTGTGTGATTCTGTGTGGCAGCAAATCAGGACTTTCAGACATTGATTATGGCTGGATAAAGTCTCAGCTAGTATCAGACAAGCCCATAGATCTGTTCCACACACCTTGGCTGCTTAGATCAATATTTGAATAATGCTAATATTTGGGATGTTCCAAGGAACAAATACATGTCCCCAAATCCATGTATTATATCCATTATCACTGTAACACAGCCAATTAGTGCTATTAATGATTGTTTCAGAAAATAAATAGATCACTGATGCTGCATTTTTCCATGCCAACACAACTGTAGATGCATCATGAGGCCATGGGTCTGAAAAACTTTCACACATTCAGAAACTGCAGCGCCCTTCCACGTGCAGCACTGTAACCACTTCTGCTGATTTTCCCAGGCTCTCATTTCACCACAGCATCATCAAACAGATGTGAGACTTCTGAGGAGAGTGAACAACCAGGCAAACAGCTGAGAGCTTGTACATTTATAAAACTTTGGCTGAAATTCAGCCTTCCAACAGCTGCAGCCACGTTCATGACATTTTGAAAGAAATTAACTACACTCCTATGAAGACTTTGCTTATGTGTGCAAGTTTTTGCTGACCTATTTTAGGATACAGGAAGGATTCAACACTTCACATCTCTCTCTCTCTCAGGGTAAAGCTTAATTTTTAATGAATTGTAATTAAGAACTGAAGCCCCACCCTCTGTCCACCCCCGCAGAGCTTGTAACTCCAGCAACCATCTCTTCTATTCCCTTCCCTCCCTCTTCAGCACTGGAGGCAGAATGTACAGAGAGTGGGACCCTCCCATCTCTTCACAGAATTAGACAGATGAATACCCTGGGAGCACATCAGGAAGCAATTCAGATTATGGCACTATTTCAAAAGCTGTGTACTTTGAATATTCCTTGAAATGTCAGAAGAAATCGGAGGATCTGTAATTTTTTCAGTTTTCCTATCTGGGACATATTTTACATGGATGGAGAACATTCAGGGGCTGAGGGTTTAGTGTTCTGAGCTATCCTAAAAATCAGAGTATAGCAAAAACCAGGACAGAATCTGCCCTAAAACCAAGAACAGGTAGAAGTCTCACTTCGTAGATGTTAATATTCTCCATATTGCTGTGAGCTATATTTGATACTATTTGTCTAGCATCAGAGCTATTCAGAGTACTTCACAAAATGCAGGAAATAGAGATTTACTCCTAGGAAATTTGTCTCACGTTTTAAAAAAAACTCGCCATGTAAAGGGTCACAAACTACAGAACTACCAAGGTAACCTTCCTCTCTGATTGTTCAAGTTTCCTTACAGCTGGCTATCAATAAAGGCTTTATAGCTGCAGAATTAGATACGCAGTCATTGCAAACATCTAGGCTTTTAGTACAATGTTCATAAGTATGTTTTTGAGAAAAATAACAATAACAAAATGAACAACAACTTTCCCTTCACCCCTTTATTTTTTCCTTCAGACCCACAAAAGGACTTATAAACTTCTCCCCCTTTCCAGCTTCTAATTCCACTATTTCCACACTGCTTTGATCTGGGTTTGTTGACAGGCATGCACCTCCCAATCCCATTCTGAACTGGGTCTAATTTTGCAGACATACTTCCTGGCTCTATGTTCATTACTGAGTCTCCTCCTCTTATAATTATGGCATACAGGAGTCTGTACGTACACAAACACTGCTTAGTTTCACCAGGACAGAGGTCAGAGCTAATAGTATGCTTGAGTTGTTGGCAGCAGTGAAAAAATGTAGACTGCTGAGTGCTCCTATCTGTGTCTGTTTATGGAACCAGTGCCACCAGGGATAACTTTTGACAATTATGTGCAGGATTTGTGTTTGATAAGATGATGTCATTAATCTGATAAGCTCATAATTCACCTGGTTTTAAATCAAAATGCAGTCTTGTACATGTATGCACACATGTGGCTACACAGAAGCACTCAGGCTTGCTTTTTATAAATTTATCAGTTGTTTGGTGTAAGATTTATGGGATGGATTGCTGGTAAACAACTTGGGCATCTCATTTCAGTTTTATCTGGGGGGAGGCTATAACATGAAAAAGACTAAGAAGTTATTCTGTGCTTCAGCAAGTATCTTAAAATTTTAATATACAGCAGCTCCTTCCCCCTGGAGCTTTGGGTTCCTCTGGCGACACTGGCATTTCAACAACCACTGAGTTCACTTTGACAGAGGTACAAGAAGAAAGAGTAGGGCTACTTCGTTATCTTCAAACCCAGCAATAAACATGGGATGTTAAAGGCTTCAGCACATTAGTTATTGACCTCAAATCTTTTTAATGATATGAAGCATTTTAAGATCCACTGTTTGTCACAGACAGAATATTCTCTGCATTTATTTACTATGATCTAAAGTATCATTCAAGCAATGTTGATAAAATACTGTTGATAGCAGTTAAGATTCTCAACTTGTTCCAGTTTAAGCAGAGGATGCAACCCTCCCCTAGGTTAGCACTACGGAAAGTTTTATTCCACTAGATGCAAATTTCACTGGATATTCAGGGAACAAGCATCTTGAATAAATTCCTGTATCACAGCGGCTCTTTGGGGTCATTGACTGATACACTACAGGACTATGGGAGGAATGGAAAACAGAAAGAGAAAAATCCCTCTATTCAGCCCAAGAAAAGCCCATACTTTAGACAAGTATGAATATAAATACTACAGTTTTTCTGCCTTCTCCACCTTCATTTTGCCCCAGTTATATGGAAAGCCTTCAAAATGGTAAAGATAGAATATGATCTTTGAACACATCTTTTACAGATGTGCTCTATCTCACCAAATATGAAACTAAACTTCTGCCATCCCAAAGGCATAGGAAAAAACCCACAAAGCAGTCCATGAAGCAGGGGTGGGGGAAAAGAAAGCACAGCCTATTTTTGAAGAGCAGTTTTCCAAAAGCACCCTCTTTGCTCAAACAGGATCACTTTTGAACAGACAGCACTGAGAGTGGCTTCTGGCAACCCCCAGCACAAGTAATATGAAATCACAATAAAAGTAGTTGTCTGAGGCTTTTTTCCCCTTTCTTCAAGAAAGTACACATAGATGAACCTTGCCCTGAAAAAAAAGTAATCTAAATCCAAATAAAGAGGAGAAAATTATCATTATCAGCCTTTAACAGAAATGCACATACTGTTTACAGCACAGCCAGGAAATAAACCAAGTATGCTTGAACCATTCTACATCTACTGTCTCATACTTAATCTTCATTTTGATCAAAGTTTTCACAAATGAGAAAGCGCACCCAAAACACCAGACTTAGATGTAGTTAGCAGCTTATAAAGTGCAAATGCAATGAATCAGCTGTTTCTCATTCTAAATCCCAAAGTCACAGAATCGAAGCTAGAAGACACCTTGGGAGGTTAGCTAGTCCTGGAGCCTTCTCAAAGCTGGGTCAAATGCTGAATTAGATTAAGTTGCTCAAGGTTGAGAAGTCTAGAAAAATCTCCAAGGACCCGTGTCTTCAATATGAAATCTAAATGAAATGTGTCAAGAAGAAAATATCCTGAAGGGATATCCTATCACCTTTTGAAGAAAGCATGATAATTCTGATCATAAATAATGCTTTTTCATATTATCTCTTTAAAATACTTGACCTGGCTTAGGTGTGCAGCAAGTGAGGGCAAGCAGAGGCCAATAAGGCAACACAGAACTTCAAATTATAAATCCAACCTGTCTTCAGGTCTGACTTTTTTTAAAATTCAAATGTAATGTAATGACAAACTGTGTTTAAAACACAAAAAAAATCACACATCCTCCAACAAAAGGGTTCAAACCAACATGCTCTTTGACAGAGACAGATGCTCTGTGCAAGTGTGCACGAGTATATTTTGTCCCAAAACCACTTCAGGATACTTATACAACATAAGGTTTTCCAACCACTGTGTTTGGAAGCATCTGGGAAAGCAACTAGCCACAATAATAAGTAGGGTGCAGAGTACTATAAGGAAATTATGAAAAAATAGCTTAACTCAAAATACATTTAAGCCTACCTATGCTCATGTAATATATTCAAGATGATGTACTCTGTAATAGCTTGTTAGGCAAAGTTTTTCTGCAACAAGACCTGCACCCATATTCTTTCTTCCCTTCTATGAAAAAAATAAAATAAAAAAGAAGTATTTTAAGAAACTTCTTTTCCAAGAAGTACAGGCTTGAAATAAGTCACTCTAATGGTGGTGGACTGCAAATATTAAAACAAATGGCACATTTATTTCTGACAACACTCTCTAGAAACCATTGTCATGTATGTCTTTTAAAGAGCATACGATGTTGCCTGTGTAAACATTATTTTTTCCTCTGATTGGTTTCAATAAAGTAATTTTTCCAGGTCAAACATTTGAATTACCATACATTGAAAAGCAGATTTTTTATACACATCTGGTTTGGATTTGTGAAGTGGCTTGTTTTTAATACATTTTCAGCTGTGTGGAATAAAATTGTGTTGATGAAGCAGTAAATATTTTTTTATTGAACACAATGAAAGATAAATTCCAAGAACAGTCCACTGTTAATTAATACAGGTACTCTGCCAAATATTTACTTCAAAAATAATCCACAAACCAAGTCAAAAAAGCAGAACAGACATTTGCACAGTGACCCATGGGGTTCAAGCACAGAACCCAGAATCTTCCTGCACATCAGACAGCCTTTTTAGTTACCATCTGCAACAGGAACATCATCTTGCTTTTTCTGGCTTCTGTCAGTCTACTCTTTAGCCCCCTGAAGTGAAGTCTATCCCTGATTTCCTTTGGACATACCCTGGAAGGTGTGCTGACTAGCTATGGCCTCTGTTGAGGCCCCAGTTTAGAGTTGCAAAATAGCTCTGCCAAATCTCCAGGTAAGAAGAGCTTTGTAATTCAGTTAGAAGCAAAGCTACCATGTACCCACTTGCCCACAAATCTCATCCTCTAGCTCAAGAAAAAAATAATAAATTTAATCAGAAGATATGCAACAAGGTTATATGGTAATAAAAGAGATGGGTGGGGGAAAAAAACAAAACAAGAAAACCTCAGATTCTTAAATGTTTTTCAGCAAACCAAAAATGGAACATTTTCTTGCTTCTCCTTTTAACCAGCTGGCATGCTATCTTCTCCAGACAATGCAGAAGCCCTAGTTTCCTTTTTTGTATCTCTCAGTTTCTGTCTTCTCATTCTGCATATCATGGAAATCAGAATCTCTCCCAGAGACTGTCCTCACTGTTGAGCTTTCGAAGACTGCTGTTCATCAGTCTAGTTTTGATTTCAATTGCTGATTCATCAGTATGTGCTTACCTCAGGGTGTCTAGTAATGACACTTTGTTACACGGAACAATTAACTTTACTCAGTCTGGGAAAGCTTACAGTTCAGTCTTTAATAAAGCATCACATCTACAGATAAGTTTACGTGCATGAACAGGACTGCTGATTTCACATACCTAAACCCTGGACTTCAGCAACAGCAAGCAGGTGTTTCTGCATGGCCTGGATGACAGAGGCTGGCAGCCTCTCCAAAACCCACCGCGTGAGCCCCCCGAGTGTCCCCTCAAATTAAGGGCACAACCATTGGATAATTACACACTGTCTGAAAACATTCACATGGCAAGCTGCTGGACTGCACATCTGAGACAGAAGTTATTATTTAGGAACTTATGTTCATTTAAGCATTTTCATTTTAAAAACAAAATCACATGACATTCTATTTCAATGCATCTAATCAGTTTGCTCTTGTGAAGTCTGATTTACTGAGTCAGTCCAAGTGCAAGCACCTCTTAAATTGTTTTACTGAATTATTTCATGGCAGTTACATGAGGATGAGTTGAAAAATTTTCTTCCGTTCAGTGGCAGAGCTCCTGAAATTGCCATTTGTGTTAGGCCATGACCTAACTTTTATATCAATAAAAGTACACCACCATCATTGAAATCTTATCCCTGAAAGGTCTCTGGATTTGGGGAACAGTGTGTTATTATTGGCTTTCTGCGAAAGAGATGAAGGAAAATCTATATCGGTGTTCCTAAAAATAACTAGCTAGTTCCTGACCTAGCATTCTGCCTTTGCATGACCAACGTTCAGGGAAGTTTTTGAACAAAAACATAATTAAGTTACATTAGTATTAATATTTAGATTGCATTTACTGCTTTGATACTGTCATCTCTTTATCAGTTTGCTGCCTGTGGACTTAGGCATTCAAGGTTGCAGGTCTGTAGGATCTCTATCCAGAACATTCAGAGGTTTGAAAACTCAGGGGAAGACTGGAACAAATTAAACTGTTCCAGGGCTGGGTCCAGCCTACAGACCATGCCTCTGCCTGTTCCCACTGCAGTGAGCTCTAAACTAATAAGAACACAATCTGCTGGCAACTTCTACTCTCAGAAGCATGAAGCTCTGGTCAGCTAAGTGTGAAACTGTTCTCAGCTCTCGAACTGTACTCAGTTCTTGGGTTATTGCAGCCAATGATGAGCTGCTGAGGTTAAGAGCAAGCTGTAAATGCAAACTAGTTGAATTGATACCTGTTCTCATCTGCAAAAAGATGGCAAGACTGATTTCAATCCGTATTTTTAGATGCAGGCTGTTTACGTGACATACCTACAATTTCCAATGACGACCCAGCATTTTAGCATACAGCCCTCTTTCCCTTCTCATCAAGAGTTTTAATGTAAAGAAAGATTAAAAAGAGCAGGAACTGTGCAAAGTGATTTATTCAAGGCTGCAGAGCAAATCACAGCAAGAAGTGCAGTTACTTCATGTAACACCCAGCCACTGAATTAGTGGTATTAAGATCCCACATTCAGCATGATATCCATTCACGAATTATGTTCTTTATGTTTGGTTAGAAACAAGAGGAAAAAACCCACAACAGTGGGGGGAAAAAGAAGTAAAATTGGCCATGGAAATACACTTCAAAGCTTCCCAGACTGTCCCAGTTTTCAAGGTTATATATTCTGCAAGACTGCTCCCATGATGCAAAAGAGTTGTTTGCCTTAATGGTAAATTAATGTCAAGGCATCTGAAGGACTTGACACAATACATTTTATTCTAACTAGGGTTTAAATGGCAAGTAAACAGTAGGGCCTGCCCTTATTTAAATGGAACAATAATGGAGATCTTTCAACTTCACATTCCTCAACAACTATGTCTTCTTCCCATAATAACAGAATTTTAATGCAAAATATTTTAAAAACTCACTTTTCCAGGAATTAAATTACTCCTCATGAAATAAAGGCAATAAACTGATAAAAACCAACATTTAATGAAATTAACTGACAATTGTATCAGTCCATAACAGAAGTGCACGTCTGCAGGCAAGTGATACTCTGTTCAAATCTGTTGGTTTAGCATGATATCCTAACAAAATGTGATGTGTCAAAGTCACTGATTTATCTTGTTTGGATTTTTTGCAAAGTGGATATTTTAGAATAATTTTTGTACTTGGTTTCATAGTTGAGCAATTCAGATAAACTACCAGTCTTCCTATGAAAGGAACCTAAAAACATTACGCAAAAACAACCTACCCCATGAGCACTAGGCAGCAACTCAGATAACATTTTTTGAAATCTACAATGTCAATGAACATTTATGTCAACAGCTGACAATAATGTCAACGGTTCCAAGTCAGTCAATATACAAAGGTGGGTTTTGGAAAGTACCCAGGATACCTAAACTTTATTTCCACTACTCAATTTTTTTTTCCTTTTCCTTTTGAAAAGTCTGTACCACATCCTTGTTACTAAGGTAAGCGAATTTAGAAGTCAATTTCTCTCACTACACATGACTGAACTTTCAAATTTTTAGGATCCAAAACTTGGTCAAAAAAAGGGTTCAGGCATATATTTTTAATGGTTAAGCACTTCATAATGATCCTTTCCTAGGAGCTGCATACATGACTGAAAACAAAGCAGAATTCTGTACTACCTACTTGGAAATAGCAAACATCCAAGTAGCTCCTTCACACTGGGGGGAAGGTTTCCCAAAACACCAGTGTGTTGAGCTGAAAGCCTTCCAAGCTTCTTTTGATCTCATTTAGATTGTTTTAGACCCATTTTATAGGTGAGATTCCATTCCAGCCAGGCAGACTTGCAGATCTGTATTCCTGACCCCAACATTAATTCCAGGCATCCCTAACAGTGGATCCTAATAGTGACATCCCTAACAGTGCCAGGAGCTGGCAGCCAGTCCCGTGTCACTGGACAGGGACCTAAGGCCACTGTCACTGCTCTGCCAGCAGCCTCAGCACAGCTGGCTCTGCACCACAACATCTTCCTGCACACCCATGGCCACAGAGCATCTGCTGCTTTATGACCCTGCAATACCCATCCTGGGCATGTCCAACACTGCTCCTGAGTGTGCAGACAGGGGTTTTGACAGCACAGCACCGGGATAGTCTTCCCAAAACAAAGCATCATGACAGAGATTAAATTAGGAACATTGAAGTGAGAAGTCCTGTGAAATCCAGACATTATCTGTAGCCTTAAATGCCCCTTTAGGAACATAGAACAGGCAATGTGATAATCCTATACCTCTTAAAAATATATATGCACATGAGGACTCTCACTGACTTAATTCTGAAGCCTCATCTGAAGGCTTCTTTGCATGAAAAAGACCCAAATAAATGCATAAGTCCATAAACAAATTCAGCAGAAAGTGTAACTAAGACATTGCATTAGTCAAGTAACTTCATCAGGATCTAAGATTCCCTGTTCACATCCCTTAACTCAACTGAAATTACATATAAATCAGCTAGGAAAGTATCATTAAGGAAAAGCTGACCTCTCTCTTGTCTTATAAAGCTTTTTATACAAAAAGCAAATTTATAAAAGAAGAGTCATGGCTTCCTGATGTATACTATCAAAACCAAAAATAAATAAACAAAGAAATTGCTGAAGAGATAAGTAAAAAAAAATTCAGACTGAACTATTTAAAAAACATTTAGTGGTTGGACATATATTTGGTAATACTTAACTAGTTGCATAGGAGGAAGACAAGATAGAAGGCTGGTTAAAGAAATTACAAACCTATTTTCAAAGGAATTATTAATTTCTTTCCCAGAGTTTTCCCACTATTTTGATTTATTACTCTTTACTACTTAGTTTCAAGCCAGGCTGTCCTCAGATTTTACAACTTCACTGGGCTACTCAAAATATATTTGATCACTGTAAAATCTTCCTGTTTGCAAAATACTCATCTACACCACAACAAAACACACGTTTTACACCCTCCTTCTCCTCCACAGGACCTGTACCTCTCCACTCAGCATGTCCCTCAATCAGAAGTGCTCACTCCACAATTTCAGGTTTGCTGTGCTGCTCAGTGTCCCTTGCTTTCCCTCAGCTTGGAGGCACTGTCCTTTCCTGTTGAGAGCTGGTTAAAACAGATCATTTCTTGTCTTTTGTTACAAAAGCCTGGCTCTCAGTGATCCACACACACCAACACCACTACCCAGCTCTGCTTGTTTGGGAACACAGCCAAACAACTGAAGAGGCAGAAAGAAAAACCCACAAAGCATCAGCGCGTGCAAAACACAGCAGCTATTTATTGCTCAGCAGCACAGGTCGTTCTAACACCAGCATGCTTCTCCTGCACAGGTATTCACTCAAGTACTGATGCAGAGCTTGCCTCCTTCTTCCAGGGGACTTTCTAAGTCCTGCAGAAAAGCTCCCTGTGTTAATAGAGCCATTGCCTCTCCAGCTCCTGGGCTATTTCCCACCACTCCCAGAACAATGGATAAGGATGCAATAGGCAGGAGCCTCATGAATGGTCCATAGTAATATAATATAACTAATTCATATAACTAATGACAACATAATGATGGGGTGAAAAAAAATGGTCAAATTAATTCCTTTGACTTAGCTTCCGCACAACCTATGGGCAGGAAAGGAATCCGATGGTTTATAAAAGTAGTTTATAAAAGTAGTTAAGAGTCACACTGAACATATATGTAATCTGTGAAAAGAAACTGATAGCTTTCTGGGCAAAACAGAGCTGCAGTTAATGCCATAACAATGCAGTTGTGACTCTGAATTTTGAGACCAAATCATTAATGTTGGGAAGTCCAAACTCCTGCTTAAACAGAGACAGCTTTGAACTATAACAGGTTGCTCAAGAATTTGCTTGAGCACATCTAAGACTTTTAGTGAGCCAGAATCCACAACCTCCTTGGCAACCTCTTCCAATACTTAGTTACCTTCAGAGTAAGGATATTTTCATTATATTCCATCATAGCCTCCCTGTTAACATTTCTGACCAGCATGTCTTGTTCTGCTGTGCACATCTGCCAGAGGTTAGTCCATCACACAAAGAGAACTCATTTGTCCTCACTCATTTTTATCACATTTCTGTTGGCCCATTCCTTCAGCCAGACTAGGTTCCAGTGAAGAACAGTGACAAAGGTAATTCCAAAGGACACAGATAGTAGGATAAATATGATGGAGAGAAGAATCTATACAACTTCTAAATACTTTGGGGTTTGTGGCAGTTTTGTTGGGATATTCTCACCCCTCTCAATAGGTTGCCATAAGGTTTTTTTCCCTTAACTCATCACAACAATAATCTCTAGATACAGTATTTAAAATAAGCATGCATGTGTGTGGGACAGCTACCTAACAATAATACTGTTGCTAGCTAACTGAACCTAAAAAAAAAACAAAACAAAATAAAAAAGCTTTCAAAACTTAAGCCTATTTAATTTACTTTCCAGAATATACACAATGAAAACTTAGAAATACTTTTTAATAGATCCATTTTGACAATCAATAGGATACTCTAACCTATCTTCCAATCTATTCTCTTCAGCTGAGGTCTTTATTAATTATTTTAAGCAACTAAAAATCCATTAGCAAACTATTCCTTCAAACTCCAAAGTGAAATAAATTCAAGTCCAAATATGTTTTTAAATACGCCTCAAAGTATTTTTTAAGATAGTAGTGAAATGTTTGCCTGTATTTTCATTTTTATCCTACGTAGGGAGTAGATGATATTACTTTTGCATATTTATGGGGTATACAAATGGAACTGCATGCAAGTGGGGAAAAAAACAAATGAGGCTAGAGATGAGCAGTGAGTAGTGTGTGATGAACAGTCAGCTTGAAAAAGCCGCAGTCTGACTGTTCTTTTCAAAGACCTGCAGGTATTCTTTGAGCTGTTCTGTGTTTACCTAGAAAGAATTCATCCAAACCCAGAAAAATCTTTGCCTTTGAAGTTGCAGAGAGGCCAAAAAGTAGCACTTCATTTGTTTTTCATCCAAGCTACTGACATGAGAATTACAAGTAGGAGGAAAACTTTTCATTTTCATAGGAAACCAATGTTGCCCTCATATATACTGAAAATATGCTATGCTGTTCTTACCAAACTGATTTTGTAATCAGCAGGATGAATCCATGTGTTCTTGAACACCAGAAAGCATCACATGTGGCTCAAGCAGCAGGTTTGGCTAACATGCCACACCATGGCACAGTGACCAGCAAACCTGGGAGAACTGGGCTGGCAGGAGGTACCTGCTGGTTCTGTCCAGCTGCAACCAGAACTTGGGGAGACCCCATCTCTGGAGACAGCTACTCACAAATATGCCTGTCTGAATAATATCTAAAAGTATTATATCTTCATAATTTTGGCCTCTTCCCATGCCAGTCTACACACAGGTATATTTAAAAAAAAATTAAATTAAAATAAGCCTCAAGTCAATGGAAATCTTACACACAACATTTTGGGCTTTTCTTAGCATTACAAAATTAACAGATCAGATGTAATTTCATCCTCAACTGTAACATTATAGCTGTTTTTAACACACTCAGAAAACATTAAACTTGTAATGTTTCTCTATATTTAACTGTAGTTACTTCATTTAGTTTTTTCTAATGTAATTTCCTATTTCATTTCTTCCAGTTTTAAAATGCATAGGCATATCTCCTCTGACCATTTAACAATAAGCAAAAATTCACATGCAGTAAGAAAACCTATTTTATAAAAAACTACATATGGTCTACTTACAGGAACAATGATTTATTACTCAGCAGTATAACTGGAGATATTTCAGAGAATATTTATTATCATGCACTTACTGTGAGTGCTCTTGTAGCTCTGCAACAGCAGAGCCTGCACGATGCCAGTGGCTTGCTGAGTCCTATTGGAAGTACTCACATTGTTCCCTGGAATGGGTTTCCCTTTCTCCTTTCACACACATTGAACTTCCAGTAAAAGGAATGATATAATAAGAACAAAGCTCTCTGGAGAACATCAGAGAAGGACCTCTGAGACAGAGATGGCAGATAGCCATGCTGCAACCAGAATGTCTTTAAGGAAAAATGAACAAAGTGAGTCTGTAGTTAAAAATGAAGAGATATTCTATCCTTCAGTGGCTGATCTTTAATTATTGGACACAGTCAGTAAGTGCTGCATGAGACTTACAGGCTTATATTATGTTGTTAGGTTTCTACTCATCTCTACTACAACAGGAGCTAGAGTCCAGGATTAACCTCAAGGACAATAAAGCAATGTTTTAAAAAAGTTCAGCGCCTGCCATCTACACACACATACACTTACAACTTTTTCTTCAGCAAGAAGTGGGAAGTAGAGACAGCTGCCCCCACTGTCAACCAAGAAAATACTGAATTACTGTTCTGAAATCACGACAGCAGCTAAAATATCTGTTGCTGAACCTTCTGAAGTGATGCCACCTTCTTAAATTATCCCCATCATTCTGCATGTCTTCCAGCAAACCACAGCAATGGAAGTTGAAGCAGCACACAGGGCCACTCATCAGAGTGTTTAAATTTCTGCCAATGACTATAAGCACCCAATATATAAATCCCAAGTCACACAACAAAGAAATAAAATTAATCAGAACCATATACTGACAGCCTTAAATTCTAAAAATATCAGAATAATGCATTCTAATTTTTGTTATAGTCCCACTACATTAGTTCCATTGCTTTCATTTTACTATTTCAGTACATCTATGAATAAAGTAGTTCCTTTATTCTCTCTCTTCTTCACTCAGTAAAAAGGAAAGGGCATCTTTGTGTTTTGCCCAAGGTCTTGAAACAGTTTTGAAGAGACATACGGCTCTATCCAAATGGCTTTTTTCATTTAATTTCTGTATATTTCACCCATATAAAAAGGTAATCACTAAATGTAGTAATCGAGACTCAAAACAGGCTATGGCAGGCACTAAAACTTATTTTAAGAGGACAGGGAAAGTGTAATCACACAATTTAAGAATATGTCAAGCAGTATAATACTAATGTATTTCACTTAATAACACCCAGAGACATAAAAAAAAATATATAAGCTTTCCTGAAACATCTGCTTAGCAAAGTCAGTGCCTTCTGTAAACCCCATCTGGACTGCTGTGGAGATGATCATTGCAATATGGCAGTCGCTACTATTAAAGGAGTGATTATGAAATATGTATCAGCCTTCCTGTTTTCATGATGAAAACATTCATAAGTCTCCTGTGATACTCTTCTGGCATGTTTCTAATCTTCATAAACACAGTCAGAGCTGCACCAGAATCTATTGTTGGTTGCAGGTATGAGTACCATGTTTAGAAAAACAGGTGATGTACATGAACCATTTCTCCTGTAGCTTATTATCTTAAATCAGGCATAAAAATCAGACTTGCACCATGAAACACACAAGATAAAACCTTCATTTTAAAGGCAGAAATCTTCAATCTATTGCTATTGTTGCAATGAGAGAAAAAAGAAATCTGTTGATATACTACATACAGCAAGATTACACTCATTTCTGAAAATGCCAGTGCTGTTAAAAGCTGACATGTCTAAAAGGGCTGAAGAGTGCCCTGTTTACCCACCAAAATCTACACCACAAGAACTACAGCTGGCAGTCAAGATAGTACCTCTACTCAAAGAAGGCATTTATACAATAACGTACACAGTGAGGATAAGGTTCTGAGGGAATAGACTGTGCACAGGAGCACTACTGTAATACAGCACAGCAGCTGAACTCTTTGCCTTATACCTGCAAGTATCGCAGGTAAAATTTAGAATAGGTAAATTTAAGAGGCAAAAACATTGTCCCACCCCTTCAAGGATTTTACTAACTCTCACAATCTCTCAATGCCAGTTTTCAGAAAAAAAAATACATCCTATGTATGTATTTCATGTTTTCTTCATAAAATTCTAACCCTTTTTGTTCCATTCTAACATTCTCTCACAGACATCCATTGAGCAGGGTGGGGTATGTGTAATTCTGCACACTTTTAAATGTGCTGGGAAGAATTAAAGGCTGCCATCTACCTGAATGTCTCCACAACTTTTGATACAGAGCCCCATTGCCTCATCCTAGAGAAACTGAGGTATGGTCTGGACAAGTCCATGTGGTGGGTGGGTGTTGCATTGCAGTTTTTGCTTATTTGNTCTCCTATCCCAGTTGTCAATCCACTAATCTACTCTGGAGACTGCCCCTTACTCCCAAATAACCCCTGTTCCTCTGGCCACTACCTGTCAATTCCCCTTCATACCAGCCCTCTGTTCCAGAGTTCCCTGTCCATCCCCTGTTATCAGTTCCTCATTGGGTTGTGTGGCCTGTTCCCTCCCACTGTGTTCTTTTATTGGTTTGTACTTTGTAAACCCCTCCTTGTACTCCTCCCCTAAGTATCCCTCATAGGTTCATTCATACTCTCCCCTTGCTCCTCCCGTATATATCACTGGACATGATCTGCACATCTGGGCTCTCTCGTGGGAGAACTTTCAAAATAATATTGGAAATCCCAATATTTGAGGATTTCCAAAAATTCTCAATATTTGAGGCCTTTCTCTCAGCCTTGCTCCTGCCCTCGGCATTTGGGTGTTCATAGAGCGTGGCTCTAAGCCAGCACTTGGGTCCAGAGCTCTGCTCAAGGCTGGCCCACTCCTGGCATGAGTGCCAGAGATTTCTACCTGCTGAGCCAGCCACCCCCTTTGCTCCAACACCACATCAGGTCAGGAACTGACCATGCATGCCCAGAGTGTGGTGGGAAATCGATCCTTCTCAGAGTGGGGTGCCCAGGGACTGACATTCAGACCAACACTATTTAATGATTGTTTTCATCATCCATGATCTGGATAAGGGGATCAAATGTACCCTGATGAAGTTTGCTCAACTGAAGCGGAAGCAGACACTTGGAAGGGAAAGTCATCCTGCAGGAATAGACATGGATAGGCTGGAAGAATGGGCTAACAAGAACCTTTAAGAAGTTCAAATGGACAAGCATAAGCCCTTACACCTGGGAAAAACATAGTCCAGGTGTGCAGCACAGGCTGGAATCTAACCAGCTAGGGAAGAGCTCTGTGGAGAGGGACCTGGGGTAGAACAAAGTTAATGTAAGTGAACACTGTGCTGCTGCAGCAAAGCAAGGCAACAGGAGGCTGGGCTGCAGTACCAGCAGAGATACACAAGTCATCACCCCGTTCTACTCATCTACACTTGCAGGCCACACCTGCAGTACTGTGTTCAGTTTTGGTTCCTTCTATCCAAAAAAGAAGTGGGCAAGCTGGAGAGGGTCCTAAGAACAGCCACAAAGATGATCAAAGGACTGGGAAGCTGCTGTGTGAAGAAAGCCTGGGAAATCTGGGCTTTTGTCCGGCTTATGGTTGACCTTATCACTGTGTTCCAGTGTTTAAAGGGTGGTTACAAAGAAGACAGAAACTTCTTGTTTGCAAGGAATCACAGGGGAAAAGTGAGGAGTATGAGGTACAAGTTTATCATAGGAAGATTCCAAAAGGAACAGTTTTCACAATAATGACTATCATCCATTCAAATAATCCCCTGAATGAAGTAGTAGATTCCCTAGCATGGGACTTTCAAGATCTGGCTGGACAGAGTTCTGGTCCATCTTGTCTAGATCCTGCTTTTGTCAGGAAACATTGGGCCAGATGATCCTTGAGGTCCCCTCTAATCTGGTGTTCTATAATTAAAGGCAAGTAAATACTCATGCTAAGTGCTGGTCTTCATTGGGAACACGAGCCCTTGTTTCAAATTCTTCACTTCAACTCCAAACCTTCTTTGATAATCTGAAGTGCCTCAATGGGAGACTTAATAATTTTGAGCTTTTTTACATCAGTGGTTAAATGACAGGTATTTAATGTGAAGCAAACACTCTTCTACACCATTGGGCTGTGTGCAAAAATTGCATGCAAAGATTTCTTCTCCAAGCAGAGAAGATTTGATACTTTTTCACCCAAATTCTTCTTCCTGACATACTAGTGTTTGATGCAGGGCCCGAAGGTACCCAATTTGATTTTATTTCCAAAAATATCTAGAAATACATTGCATATTGCTTCTTTCCTTTTCAAGGAAGGCAAGATCTGCCTTGGTTAGTTTCAGATGCTTCAACTTGTTTGTAATCAATATAAACGACCACATCAGTAATTCATTACAAGTGCAGTTCTGGGACAGGCATCTGTGTTTCAAGACGCTGGAAGTGTGCTATCAAAAGACCTAAAAACTTTTCTCCTCGAACTGCTCTGATCTTGGTGAGGTTCTTGGAAGCACTGGTGAACATACATTCCCCACACACACTTTGCAACTGCCCATTCCAAGCTACTGACCTTTACTACACATTTGATGAGATCACCATATGCCAATCTTTCTACACGTCTCAAGTATACAAAATGCAAGGGGTTAATTAACATTAAATATATGATATTAAGCAACAGAATGGATATCAGAATCCATATAAATATTTAATCTGAAGAATTACTTAGAAAGTATATTTCTCTAGTAGTAAATAATTAATCCTCTGATCAATGCAGAAATGACAGTAATTAGAGAAAGTAAGACAGCACGGAAACCATTAAGACACTTTCTTGAAGCTGGGATGTTTTTAATGCAGCTATGTTCTTTGTTTACTGTAAAGTTATTCCAACGGGGACAGAAAATCTCATATTTTGGAGTGTTAAAACAGTCCAATGTTTATCTTAAGCAACACTTCCAGAACTTTTGCAAATTAAAAAAAAACTGCAGTAAATTTCCCACAACTTATGCAGCTCCTTACATTCTAGGGTAACATTCTATACATATCATACTACAGATCATCACAGTTTAAAATATTTGTGCTTTTGCCAATGCGTCACAAAAAGCATATTTCTTTTTATTCCTTAGAACTGTACAGCAATCTGTTTAGCTGGGGCCTCACTGATTATAATTTCTACTTGGAACAAATGAGATGCACGTAAGCAAACTATTTCAGCCCAAATGAAAACAAAACCAAAAAACGTTACCATTGAAATGGCATTTATCAGCTGTCAGATTGATGTGCAAAACGGAGTAGTACTTGAAATAACAGTCTGTGCAAATAAAGAAGTATTCTGATCCCCTCACCATGTTTTTTTCTGTAAACACCAATTTGCATGCTGAAGCTACACGGCAACAAAAGATGCAGTTAAGCTTTTCTCTTAAAGTTTGCATAAACATGCCAGCAAACTAAATATAAATGCTAAGTCTGTTATTACAAGTATAGCCTTTAAAAACAAAATAAATCCTTTAAATTTTCCCTGAAAGTATTTGTTCATGTAGATAATGATTTCATCTTAGTCCAGCAGTTAAGTTCCAAACTGCAGTTAAGTTCCAACATATGCAAAGAGAAAGAGAAATTAAGATAGGAAGCTGGGTAAGCAACAGGAAAGTAATCAGTGTATAGAGAAACCAGTGTAATAGTATTAAAAGGTAAAACATTTAAAAGAATTTGAGAAAATTTTAGTTCATTTTGAGATCTCATCCTTGTGGTCCCACTGTGTGAGTTTCAGCTCTCTGGCTACACAATGAAGTGCTTATAATGGCACAAAAATTTAAATTTGGGCTTAAGATTCCTTTGGTGCACAAAGCAAACAAAAGACAGTGTGTTGTCTACATCCTGCATACCATGGAAGTTTGAGATTACATTTATGTATGAAATTTAGGAGCTAGTCTACCAATATCCTAACACCTGAGGATACTGAGACAACTAATGATTAAACAGATTTGTAAGGGGAAAACCAGCAAAACTCAAGCCTCATTCAAATCTCACGTACATTACAGAATACAATCAGAGGCAAGAAACCAATATTATATTATTAAAAAAGAAAGGTTTATTCTAGTTAATTGCTATTTGTCAACAAAAGTCATACACAATTTTTACAAGACAGTATTTGGAATTGTGTGTATCAACACCACACCAAAAATTATTCTGAAGCAGTAAAGAATCTGAATTTGACAAGAACTGCGGTGCTACAGTTATGTACTTCAATACTATGATGTAATATGCATATTTTTCAAAGTGGAAAATAAATACAAGATGGTAATCAACTACAAAACAACTTGAGCCAAAGATTGCATTGCTTATAGGAAGAGACCTCGAAACTGCATGTTTCTACTATCACTACTGTATTTGCCATCATATCTCTTATGGAGGTGTAATATTAACACAGTCCAAAGAGCAATGAAAATATTTGCAGAGTAACCAGCTCCAGAGATGTCAATGATACAGTAAAGAATTTCAGTGCAGACTGTTCTGAAAAATATGAATAAACAGACAAGTAGAAAGACTGGTTTAAATAGTAATGGAGAGAAAATGGGCAGATAACATGCATGTCTGAATTGCAGCGCTCTGTAGGTACAGGGCCTCCTTCAACAAATCTCCGAAAATAGGCTTTGGGATCCTATTGGTTCGCTAGCACACGTGATATTCAATTCATCCAGCAATACCTGAGATAAATAGCATGATGGAAAGGCTGCAGCACAAAAATGAAACATCTCATATGGAAGTATTTTCCTCAGTTGAACATCAACATACCATCCACAGGGTCTCATAATGGAAGTCTTCCTACAAAACACCCCCTCCAGCCTTACTCCCCTGCATAGACACAATGCTTATACTCATACTGTCCTGAAGTACTGCAGTGCTGTCTACCTTTCCAGTATAGCCACACTGCCACTTTTACACCATGCACCACTAAAAAAGGTCTCTTTCCTAAGACTGGAAAATTCCCTATATTTTTTTTAAACAAATCTATGCAAAGGGAAAATTAATGGTTACAAAAACAGCTTAAATATATTAAAGCACAGTAAGTGCAACCAAGAATCTCTCCTTTTCCAGCACCTGCTTTCTTCATGCAGATTTCCCCCTCTTCTGGATGGGAACCTATTTGATTTTTACTGCTGCTGTTCAATTAAAAGTCTAGCAACGCAAGTTATTAAAGTTGCTAATTAATTAATACTCTATGCATGTTATATTCTTTGTTTTCAGTACAGTTATGCAGCTCTGCTTATTCCTTGAACCTCGAATTGTAGAATTATCTACAATTACTGTTAATTTGAGGTAGGACTTGAAAAGGTTCAGCTTCCCTGCTTGACAGTTTTTCCCGATTACTTTTACTGTCGTTGCTGCAGGGATTCAGAGCTCTCACCCCACTGGCTCTGAAGTTCTGAGACTCTGAGACTCAGAACTGAAGTTCTGAAGCAGTGAAAAAGGCAATTGTGTGCAGAATGAGGCAGCAGCACAGGGACTTAAACACAGTTCACATTTTGCCTGTTGTGACCCAGCAGAAAGAACAGGACAGAGCAGGTGACAAATGAGAGGAGCCTGTGCTGCCAGTGTAATCCAAGACATATCTGTTAAAAACACAAAACACAGCAGGAGTGGTGTTGTCTGTGAGATATGGCTCCTCCAGAAAAAGGTCAATACTGATGAGGATGGAGATACAGGGACAGCACAATACAGAGGGATATCTGGCTCCACACTATCAGCATCGACAATCTGACAGGGGCCAGTGAGGGGTGGCTTTATCAAAAGCAGACAGATTGATTCAAAATCACTTGGAAAATTGAATTTTTTCAAGCTAACAATGTTATTCTAATCTCCGAATTTGCTTGTAGGACACTTGTGCTTTTAGTGTACTGCTGAACTAAAAGCAATTCAGAGTGTTTTTAATCTTGTCATTCCACTAACATAATTAAAAACAATTTTTTTAAAAATCTGGGTCAAAAATAAATGCTACATTGTGTTAAAATAAAAGCTTTGATAGCTCAACAGTGAAGGGAAAATGCTGAAAATGCTTGAAATACGCAAATCTGGGTCTCAGTGCAAGGTTCAAAAATTTGATTAGAACAATCTCAGTAAAGGTAGGAAGTATATACCTCCATCCTGTTCAAAGAATTAGTTTTGTATTTTCAAGTATATGCCAAAAACAACAAAAAAAAACCCCAACAATCATTGTCAAATATTACTAAATTGCAAATCTCCCCATATTTTGTTCCAGCAAGGTAGTAGTAGGTGTTAATAGGTGTTAAAACATAATTAGGAATATATATTTCCTTTCCTTCTGTGGGCTTGCCCACAGTGCTGCCGTGTATTCACATATTACTGTAATCTGAAAGGATTTCAGTCAGACATTTGTAAGAATAAGACCTGGAAAGAAGCACCAGAGGACAATAAATGCACTTTTTGCCCAAGAAATTCAACAATGCTCACTCATTTATTTATGATGTTTGTCTACATTTTTTTTCTTTTCAGACAGGCATTACTGTCTTCTTGTTACCACTCTAAAGTTCTAAGCTCCCACAGAGCTGTTGCCCAGCTTGTTTCTCTCCTCTCTATCTGAAGACAGACAGACAACTTTACATTTGTCCCTGGTTCAATTGACTTAATTTCTCTCCAACCATTTCTCTAAGGTGTCTGTACTCTTTTGAATTGCAGCCCTGCAATTGGAATTAACAAATAATACTGGAGCCTGGTTAGATCTCTAATTTTAGTACTACTTTAAGTTTGATAACAAATTAAGAACTATGCTACAGTGTTTTTTAATCAGTCTCATATCCACCTGCAAGTCATTTTATTTACACCATATTGACTACTTAGGTTACTAGAACACCCTCTCCAAACAGAAGTAAGTA
The DNA here is from genome assembly GCA_013399455.1 of Anthoscopus minutus. Classification (NCBI taxonomy): domain Eukaryota; kingdom Metazoa; phylum Chordata; class Aves; order Passeriformes; family Paridae; genus Anthoscopus; species Anthoscopus minutus. Next base: position 13,198 of record VWYI01048731.1, on the reverse strand, counting down.
GGAGTTAAAAATAGGAAAAATAATCAATTACTTTGATGCAGTATCATCAGATGGATCTCTTCAGAAAAAAATTTCTGTGTTAGGGAAATCAGGATGACAAATGTTAGGTGATTAGTACTCCTTGGACTACCTAGAGCTTTGTTCTGTATGTGTTTTCTATGCCATCAAAACAGTAACCTTTTGTCTTGAGCTTAGTATAGTAGTTAAAAAAATAAAAGTCTTTCTAGAACAATCTTTTTTTCTATACTGAAAGTGAGCACATAGAAAGAGCGACAAAAATAGTGAGGTCAGCTTTTAACTTATCTTTGACTTCTACTGTTTGTATCTGTGTAGATGTTTTGTATTTTACACTTTGTCCACTGCTTTATTTTCAAAGTATGAAATTCTCATATAAATGCTTGTGACTGAGAGGTGAAGCCTCTGCAAGAGTAGCCGCCCATAACTGAGCAGGGTGATGCTGGAGAGGAACACTGCAAACCCTTGCTCTCACTCAAGGCAAGGGCAGAAGCTGCAGTAGAACGATGCTGTGAGTAATTCAGGGGAATGGATTATGTTTCCGCCGTCCTGAAGGAAGAGCGTTACACAGCTCTGTGTGGCAAATGAGCTACAAGCAGGGACTTGTGCTGTTAAATAGTCAGCAGGACCTTCTGCTTCTGCAGGTCTGTTCCCCTGACCCTCCAGGTCTGATCTTCAATCTTGCACCTTCTCCTCCATTCAAGCGGGAATTTCTGAGATCAGCTGGAAACCTCGCTGACAGAGGAAATGTACTTTTTACCATACCAAAAAAAAATTTGTAGCTGTGCCTGCATGGGTGTCTCAAATAACACAGGCACCACATTCATTCTCATCTTATTTGTCTGTCACTCCATACTCTTATTAGCCTGTTCCTCTGATAAAGGAAGAGCAAAGTAAAGCAGTGTGGTTCCCCTGGAAAAGAATAGCCTTTCTCTTTCCCTACAACAGTAGGAGCTTATAAGCTCATTGTATCAGCTATTTCTGCTGCATTTCTTTGCAATGGTGTTCTGAGCTGTGAAGATGCTCTGCACCAACTGAAAATTGAAGGAAAATTTGCCCACATTAAAAAAAAAACCCACATAAAAAAATGAAATGCAGGTAAGTGTGGGGTGTCCAAGCCCGGAGGAGCAAACATTTAGTTACTGTTAAAGTGAGAGGCATGGCTTTGAGTCCTGGGAAGCGTGGACCCCACCCCTCTGCCTTGGGGAAGGTACAACTCCACCCTTCCTCTACGAGCTTCTATGCATCTGGATGAGTCTGTTCCTGTATTGGTGTCGCCCCAATAAATGGATCTTTGAGCTTAAACAAGCAGAGACACGTCTCATTGTGTCTTATGCCGGTCACTAGACCTCTCTGGGACTTGATCCTACATCCACAGAACTCCACAAATGTGGAGAAGAGGGCACCAGTGAAGGCACCAAGAAAGCAGCACAACCAGCTCCATCAACAACCTGCAAGTCCTCACTGAGGGCTTCAGAGCTGGCAAGACCCCACCTTGAAAAGGAGGACTCGGGAGTACCTGGCAGGAGAGCCAGGTTAGGAGTGCCTCGGAAGTTTGGGGAAAAAGGGCTTATGGGGGAACCGAGACCAGGTGATGAAATTAAGATGTACCATTACCCAATGAGACGTATTATGGACAGTTTTTTATTTTATATACAAGGAGTTTTATGGATGGTATGGATGGTGTTGTTCCTCCTGTGAAATGTTTTTTTGTCTTCTATGAAGCTCCCCTTCTTTTTTAGGATATACCTCTCCTTATTTTCCCCTATCCTTTGTTCCTAAAGGCAGGACAAAGGGTAAAAAATGCCAAAATGGCTCAGAGCTGCTTCTGACTGTCTGTCACCCATGTGCTCTTCTACGTCCCCATGCCGTTTTCCAGAGAGCAGGACAAGGGATGGAGAACGTCCAAAGAGATGCGGCTCTGCTTCTGTCTGCCTGCTGTCCCATGTCCTCCTCTACCCCCTGTCTTTCCATATGTGGGTCTGCTGCCGTCTGCCCGCCGTCCCGTGTCCTACTTCACCCCCTGTCTTTCCATATTCCCCATTCCCTGCCTGGGAAAACCCGTCCCGGACACCCCTCCCCTCCTCAAAATGGCGCTGGCCACGTTTTCTGTGATCTCTCTTTCGCGCCTTTTTCTTCTCTTCCGGCCCAGAACCTTCCCCGGTAACTCCTGCGGTTCCACCCCTGCTCCTGCTGCTCCAGCTCTGAGGGCTGCGCCTTTTCACCGGGAGTCACAGCCCCGGGGAAATTGGAAACTGTACCCAAAGCTCCTCAGCCGGCACCAGCTGCCATGGCGATGCCCACGGCATCCGTACCAGAGCCAAAGCTGGACACTGAGGACTGTGCCCTTCATTAGGAAGAGATTAAGTACTGTGCCCTTCATAAAGAGGAGATCAAAGAACTGCACCCTTCCTAGAGAAGAAAACCAAGAACTCTAAGAGACTGAACTAAAAAACCTTTTCATTTTTAATTTGCCCTACTGTCTGAGTTCTAAGTGCTTGTTTCCAGTTTTATTTGTTTTCTGGTTTTTTGTTTATTATGTTTTATTGTTGGGTACTAGCATTTTTAATGCCCCACAGGGCAAGGTGGGTGCTTTGTGGGGGAGTTAAGTTCGCTATTATGTAAGTTTTAATTAATAAAAATAGGGCAGTTGTGGGGTGCCCATGCCCGAGGGAATGAACACTTAGATAGTGTTAAAGTGAGAGGCTGGGAAGAGTGGACCCCACCCCTCTGCCTTCGGGGAAGGTAAAACTTCACCCTTCCCCTATAAATCCCTGCCCCTGTTTGGAGTTCTCTGCCTATGGGTTAACCCGAGTCTGTTCCTGTATTGGTGACGCCCCAAATAAATGGATTTTTGAGCTTAAACAAGCAGAGACCCGTCTTGCTATGTCTCATGCTGGTCACCAGACCTCCCTGGACTTGATCCTGCAGCCACAGAATGCAACAGGTATTTTAACCTTCAGTATATAAATCTTTTTCTTGTGCTTGCTCTGTTAATAATTTCTTTAAAAATAAAATAAGTAGACTCTTTACTACATAATCTCATGCATCATTCAGAAGGCAGCACTTCTATACAGGAACAGCAGATTTGTCCTCTAATGATAGGACTTCTTTATACTCACAAATGACATCAGAAGATCAGAGATATGATTTTTGCCACAAATATTCTGTTTGGCTTTGAGCTACTTTTTAAAACTGTCTCTGTGTCATCCCTCCCAGAAGGGTTAATAGGGGAAGCAGAGCTGAAACCCAATGGCTCAGAAGCAAGTACTAAAATACCCCAACATACACGTTAATAAAATCAAACGGAATAATCATTTATTGCTGCTGAAATATGCTCACGGTCAAGATCAAAAAGAATTTAGAAAATGGGAAACAAAACCAATTTTCTAAGCTTCAGGCTTGGAATGCATCTGTAACTTGGAGAATGTATAATGCAGTGATTGATTGTATCAAATGAAAATGTGACACCTTATCTGCAAAATTATATTAACATTATATTGTATAAAGTGAATTAACAGAAATTACTCCACAGATCTCTCTGAAAGTCAACTTTTTTTCCACCCTGTCCCCTTTGAGAAGTGTCTTAAAGATAACTAGAAAAGTCGATATTTAAGGGAAAAACCCAAAAACCAAAAAAACCCACTGCAAGTCCCTAATAAGCATATCCATTCAATGGCAACTTTTTGCTTTTTTAAATACAGAAACCCCAAATTTCTTCTCATAAATGTTGAAACATAGCATTTTACAGCTTTTAAAAAAATGTTCTCCATTGTCCTTCCTCCCCATCAAAACCCAGTATAATTTAATGAAACATTAAGACTCTAGAGGAATGGCTTTTCCTGGGCATAACAGGAGTACAATTTACAGCCAGCTTTAACAGAAGACAGTAATCTCTTCCCTCCTGTTGGCACTGTAATAGCAACAAAGCTAAACATGGCTTTTTTAACCAGACAGCAAATACAGCTTCTATGAAATCTACTCATCTCTTCTCCTTTCAAAGAAGCATCAGCTTCACAAATCATCTGTTATTACAAAAATTAAATGCTTGTTTGGCCACAGAAATTGTCTATTTGACACATCAAGTGTGCTGTTAGGTTACTACTGCTTCTGTTTGGTTCTACTTATTACTACTTGTCTGTCACATGAATTCACTCACCTGAATTGACACCAATGCTCAACACAATCTCAGGACTCTGTTCAGTGCTAGCTGATAATTAATGGTGCTGCTTGCATTGAAGTTCAAGAATATGCATCCAGCATTTGCCACATAATTGACATAAATACATTATCTTTAGATAAACATTTGCAGCATAAAGCCTAGTGCTCAATTAAGACAAGTAAATTAGCATCTAAAATTCACTGTACAACTCCTATTTTATGAAGGTATAAACCCCTTGGAAGGTCAAAAAATTAGTATAACATCCAGCATCTGGCAAGCCATGATGTACAATACTGAGAGTGCTTCACCTCCACAGACTGTCTGAGCAGCCTTCAAATCTCACTTCGTGTCAAAACAGAGAAAGAAGATAAAATCAGACAAGTCTTATAGAACAGCAAAATTACAGACTAATATAGAACAGAATCAGTCCTAGAGAGGGATCTGGGTGGAATATTTGAGGTCTCTATTGCAGGCACATCGAGAATCAAGTATTAAATCTTTATGATTTATTACTTCAAACCATGTAGACCCATGGAAAGGAACAGACTTCCTGTTTTCTTATTATCTATAAATGTCCTCACCACTGTAGAGAAGCCATCAGACAGAGTCTATTACATGTTGAACAAAAATGTGAAGGGTTAGGTAAGAACTATAGATGACTTAAACCTAACTTCATTATTTCAAGCATCTCATCAAGTAAAACAAACCATATACCAATTTCACAAGTGAAAAAAAAGCAGAAGGGAGTTTTGCCAATGCCAACAAATAATAATATACCAGAAAGACTGAGGAGAAAATTAAATGGCCCTGCAAAAAAGAAACTGAACTCAGAAAATGGACAAAATTATAAAACTGAAGGACTTGATGTAAAGGACACATTAACACTTGGAAACAAAGAAAAGATATCTGAGCCTATGGCCATGCCAGTAATCAGCTCAAAGGAGGCTGAACCACACCTGAGCTGTATCCAAAGACAGCTTTTCCCTTTAGAGGTAGACAAGAACATCTCAGTGTGGTTCTTGATGCCATGGCACTGCTAAAAATATATGGAAAATGGAGGAAACAAAGACTTTGAGAAGATTATTTTTTAAAATTTTTTTTTTAATAAACCAGCTCTTTCAATTGGTACTCAGCTGTCCTCGGGCCAAGACTTAACCATGTCTAACTGAAAAGAAATGCTGAAGCACTTTATTCACAATGGTATTTATAAGTTTTTCAGCAAAGGATTAGTAGCAACAAAACCAAGAGCTAGGAACAGAAATAAAGGTGGCTGAGTAGCCTATGCCAAGCAAATATTGACATCAACTATTTCTGCAGTGTTCTGGTAAAGGGGTCCAGTAACTGAAATATTTGCATTTAGAAAGAGATAAATGCTGTGGTTTAAGAAAGAATTTTGAAGCAATATGGACTCCTTCGGCCCAATTCCTAATCTTTTGCCTAAGAAATATTCTCCTTTAAAAATTATGTACTTTGACATTAAATTTTTTCCCCACAAGTCTCAAACATAACTTGTCAGTAAAGTTATTTCGGCACACATTATTCAGCTCCAAATTTTAGAGAAATTGAGGAAATTCACTATCATTATAAAAAATCCTTTCACAGCTATTCATGACTACATAGCACTGGAGAAAAGTCAAAAGATCATGATAAATCATTACTGCTATTACAACAAAACATAAAGAACTCTGTGTAATTTGTTTAGAGACAAAAAAAGTAGATATCTGAATACAAATTTAAAATATCCCTTTATATTAATTCCTATGGCATTCCATCTAACAGAAAACAGTATCCATGGCCAGATTCTGCCACTTATTATCATAGTTTAAAATATACAAACAAGCTCAAAAAAATAGATCAATACAAAGAAATGGAAGCATAATTATTTATAACCTCATAAATAATTTTAAAAATTTGTCTGACTCCATCCTTCACAGCAAAGAGCAATGAATAACGTTGAAGCAGATGCAGAAGCCATACCTATAGAACCATCTCGATCTGCAGCCCATGCCACACCTCACTTATAATTTTAATGGGAGCTATACTCAGATTTTCATATAGGAAGCATACAAAGACAGTGCATTTAATCGTGTAAATTCAGACTTAACCACATGCATATGTTTGAATTTAGTATTTTGCTATGTGAAGTGATAGTGTTCTCCTGACCCTACTGTTCATTATCTTCAAAAACAATCAAAATCTTATTTATTTAAAAGGTTTTTCCCCTCAGTTTGGTGTTTATCTATTTTAAATCCTATTACTTCATTATTTTTTCTTTGCTTCTTCCTGCTTTCCTTCTCAAACACAAGCTGAATAAGGCATCTATCAATAGATGGACTTGAGCCAAATTGACATCTCAGTATTTATACTAAAACCACAGAAAATTTCCACATCATTTGAATTAATACTTCAGACAAATTGGATGACTTGGCAGTTCTTTCTGCTACAGTTTTAGTTCCGTATCACAGTGAAAACTGAGATGCTGAATGACAACTTTCAATTATTAATTCTTTGTACTTAATAAACTTTATATTAGCCTTTTCTGTCCATATCAGCATATCATCACTGGATTAAATGCCATATCACTTAAGAATCTTCTTTAGAACACAGATACAGAAATAACATCACGTGAACAAATGTCAGTTTGCCCAAGTGGCCACAGAAGAGTGACCCCAGAGCTCAAAGAACAAGGGTGCTGCCCAAAGAAGTATCTACCCGCTGCAAATATTTATATTTTCAGTACAAATAAACACTCTTCTTCTGTGTCTAAGCTCTTCTAACCAGTATCTTCAGAGTTTGGTTCCAAATACTTCCTGCTTGATAACCTGTTTTAGATCCTGTCTCTCTGTGTTTGACCCAGGACACAGCTGTTTGCACTCGTGCTCTGCAGCTAAGCTGTGTCCTGTGTTAATGCTCAAGAACATACCTGAACACAGTTTAAGCAGTCCCCCATATCTCTTCTGGGCTTTTTTCCCTCCATTTCTGCCTTTTTAATCTCACTTTTATTATTCCATACACTTTAATTAAACTCACAGAGCTTTTGAAGTTTTCTATTAAATGAAGGCATATCTTGCACACCAGGTGGGCAATTACAAGCACTCACTGCTTTGGGCTGCTGGTGAATTTTTCAAATTAACTCACCTAGCTCTTAGAAGAGTAGAAACACATAATTAGACAACATTCACATTCAAAGGAGGCATTAGGAAAAGTGAGACAATCGCATTTCACTTATTTTTAAGATGTAAACAAAACTGATACAGCCACTCATGAGGGAACAAGTAGAAGAGGCAAATACCAGTGAGATATGTGGAGGAAGTTCTCAGGACTGCAGGATTTTGACTGTTATATCTAAAGACTTACTGCTTTCTTGTTTCTTGCCAGAATTTTTTGGCAGCTCTATGACAGAGTCAAATGCAACACTACCAAAACCAGGTAACTGAAATGAAGCCCCTATTTTGAGTTGACTATTTTCACTTATACTCTGTATATTATGAGAGCATTTATCTACTATTGCATGGGTAATAAATCAGGAATAAACCAACCAAATAATAAAAAATACTGTATAATATTCATTGGGTCAACATGATGGGCAGAAAATCTGCTTGAATAGACTTTGTTAAACAACATTAAACTGCAAGCTGCTTATTTACAGTTTGTCCAAGCAAAAGAAACAAAGGATTTGCAGCATTTTCCCTTAGAGGTCTAATTGAACACAGTATAAATCTATTGATATTGAGCATTGACCAATACACAACCGATATAACTTCTGGAAGAGAGACAAAATTCATGGCAATTCACATAAGCACAGTCATTAGATCTGTTTCTTTACCCCTGCCAGACTGATCAGACCATGCATAAGCCTGTTAGAAACCAAATGCAGAAGTGCAGAGCCATGGCAATCAACATTCCTGGACAAGCTCCCAAAACATGCCAGGAAGTGGTATAAGTTGACCGTGACAGAAACATCTTGATGCTCCTGAGGCTCACAATCCTGCACAGATACACATTTCTGCAGAGACTGGACAGGAACACACAAATCTCAGTGAAACAACTGGTCTGTTGGCTTCTCTGAACGACCATTTTCAAACTCAAATGAATACAGAACTTTCAAGGATGTGTGGAATATAGTAATATTTTATTAAGGGTAATTCAGCCAAAGACAGAGGTAGGAAAATAATAAATTAACCCACTCAGCTGTATAGAATTCAAGCAGAAGAAGGCCAAGATGATAAAGCAGCAATGGTGCTGTTCCCCATCTGCACCTCCGGAGATTTGCTAAGCCTTGTTACTGGGTGAACCCACAAATTGGCAAGAGTACCAAATGTGTCCACTCAGACCATCCAAAGACTTGTCCCTGGAAACAGCTTCTCAAATGGCATGGTAGAACTTTCTGGCTTCCCCTCCTGTTGCCTTCAGAGATTGCATAATTGATAAAATATGACGATAAACACTGATTGCAAAGACAAAATTGGCTTTTAATGGCAATCAATCTGAGCTATAACTGGCTGATCTAAATTAAGTAGAGTGACATACTACAGCTCTAGTTTCTCCTTACACACTGACTTTTATTAGCAGTGTTACATCCTTTAAGTGGAGAGCAGTCTTTCTCAAGCTACTGCTGTTATTTTAAATACCTCTCACACTGTGAAGAAATTTACTTACCAATACTCTCAAAGCAGTTCTCTAAATCTCAGATCACTAAATTAAGCAGTCATTCAAGCAGCTTATCTCATTAATCATGAGGAGGCAAAGATCTTATGATTTACAGTCAAATCCAAAACTGATTTTCTCTCAAAGGCCAAAACTTGAACAACCTTAAACATAAGAATGAGACAGGCCATAATAGCTTCAGACAAACCTAGTGGGTTTCAAATGATTACATTTGGCTCATGTAACTGCATTTTTTTTCTTTTCCAACTTCTCCTTAACTGGAAAATTAAGGAACAAGTCTCATCAAAACACAGATTTTTGGTGTCTTTTGTGATTCTCCTGGTTGAATACACATCTTCCCTGACCATCTCTCCCACTTTATTTTGGTTTTTTTCCTTTAAAAAGGCTTCCATACATGCAAAAAAGCCCCCCCAAAACTCCCAAAACTTACAGAAGATCTGGTTGATCTTATTTGTGCCTATTTAGTCTATGCAGGAAACATCACAAACGGCCAACAAGATGAACACCAAAGGCCAGAACTTATACTAGTTCCATGTGTAATCTCCCTGTTACATCATCTTTTCAGCTACATTGTTTCATCTTGAATGTTTATCACAAACCTTTCTAATCCATATTTTTCTATATGCTCTCATTAAATTTCCTAGACACTGAATTTATGGTAAAAAAATAAGATATGGGTCTCTGAAGTAGCTATTCACTTTTTCAAGGAATGTGAAACTTATAGTCCCACAGTTACTGATAGAATAGGATCTCTATGGATCTTCTACATGGAACTCTCATTGAAAATGTGTCATGGTGTAAATACGAGTTCCAAAAATTGGTGAGAAGTTCAAAACTATCTACAAACCATTCCACACCTACTAATAATTTCCTGGAAGACACCTCCCCAGAGTTAAATTCTAAAAATTATGTGACCTGTTTAGGACATATTAAAGATCTGTAAACCTTCTGCATCACTGAATTCTCTCAAGACAATATGATGATACTCAAAACACCTTTTTTTGTTCATGTTATCTAGATTACCTTCAGCATGTATCATGTGATCTGGATTACTTCCAATACCAATCCTGATACATTTCAAAGGAAGTTAACTTGCCTTTGCTGCATATACTCATCTGACCAAAATAAAAAACTAATGTAATATTTATAAGGTCATCAGCAAAAGAATCTCATAAGAATCCTTTAACTGGCATGTAGATAATCCAGTATCCCCTAAAACTATGTAATACTCTATATCACACATGATTTACAGCAAATATTTCTGAAGTAAAACGTGTTTTTCGTTAACATTTGTCTCTGAAAGCCTACCTAGAAATGGCAACACCTATTAATATTTTATAACATAATGCATAATAATAATAATAATAAAAGTCTTCAAGCTAATATATAGAAAAATAAAAATTTCAAATTACTTTTCAAAAGCGTTAACAAGTTAGGAGTTGCATGATTTTTGTGAAATAGGCACATTCATAAAATGAGCACATTCACAAAATGTGTTTTTAAACCACTGGCAATGCAGCCATGGTTTGCTGTTACAACAGATTCATTTCCCCTCTTTCAGACCAGCAACAGCAGCTTGTACCACATTTCAGATCAGGGTTTTTGTAAGCCAACTTCCCTATGAGCTATGCTGAACCTTTTAATTCCCAGACTCAGTCACTGCAAAGTAGCATAAACTGCTCTCACGGGAGTTTTTGGAAACTACACTGATATGTGCTGAATTTCCTCAAACTGGCAAAGGGTGATGAGTCACCTTAACACTAATCCTAAATCACTGAAGTGTAGCAAGTGTCCTCAAAGGAAGGGTGAGGCAACACAGGGACTCTCTCCAATCCCAGAGCTGGGCTGAATTTCTGCCACGACAGGTAAGCAGAGGTTTGTGTGTGCACCTGTGGTAGCACACACATATGCACAGCAAATCACTGCTGTTAGCAGAAAGGTGTCAACACTGTTTCTTACTACATTTAGAGTGTGAAATTTCATTGATTCACAAAAGGAGCAAGGAATTAATGGATCATGCCAAATAGATTGGTTTATTTTTAATCAGCTCTAGTCAGAGCATAAACTCAAATCTAATTATTTCCTACTTGATTTTCTAAAATTCTTGTTCAGCATATACATTAGTGCTGCATTCTTAGTTTGATTTCTAATCCTTTTTGCTCTGTCTCAGAAGTATGTACAAATAGAATTTTAGCATTGTTTCCCTAATGATTGCAGCCACTGATTCCAAAGAAGGACTATATTACCAAACTCCACTAGGCATACTTCATATTTTATGTGAAAAAACTTCTGGAAAATACTTTTCCTTGTGACTTACTTCATACATTCCAAGATTTATAATTTGCAACCCCTACCCATTATATCTAAACACAACAAATTCAAGAGTGCCTTATCTATCACACAATGACCACACAAAAATATTTAGGTGACATATCTGGAATAACACACCCAGAACCAGCACACTTTAAGGGACAAAAGAAGTGTAAAAACATACAGACTTTTACAATTACAAGCCCTCTTCAGCGGAACTTGATCCTGGAAGCTTCACTTATGAGATGAGACCAAGGGCAGACACTGCTCCCACTGCAAGGCAGAATGGAGAGGTCACTTAGTCTTGAAGGCATATTTGTACAAAGATCTGAAGCTTTACAGATTAGGAGTTTTATAATTCTGGAAATAAAGGTTATATTTGATCATCTCTAAATAAAACAAAATCACCACTGAAATGAGTTCTTATGCAGACATTACAAAGAGCAAATCACCCCTGAAAATTTCTTCCAGCTCTTGTTCTTAACAGATTTCAAAAGCGAGTCAAAACAAGCATATCTAAAAAGAATCCAAACATTACCTGGCAGTAGCTTAGAGTTCTCTTGCAGAGAACATACAAAAGGCCAGTGGAAACCCTTTGCCTCATACTTACTGCAGAATTTAGAGATTTAAAGTACTTATGCTGCTTTTATAAAGCATGTAACATGAAGCTTTTATCTAGCTATAGTCTTTAGGCTACACACTATGATAAGATTAAAAGAAAGGTGGATGAAAATGGATTCCTTTTGCTTGCAGCTATATTTATTATATCATACATTGTAGTGAATGAAAGCTAGAGCATACTGACATTTCTGGCAGAAAGCTTAAAAGAAAAAGCTGAAGAAAATGGAGACTTTTCACTCTATTAGCTGAGGACAGCACATAGAGAAACAAGAAATCTTTACTAAAGCAGAACATAATAAAGGAATTTTAAGGTATTAACTTTGCACCAGAACAACACTCCTTGTTGTGCAAGAAATCCAAGGCGAGCTTGTTCTTTCCCTCACTTTAGATATACAAGATCCTGCAAATTAATGAAGCAAAAATCAGAGTGAGACACTATGAGGAGCTCTGTACACTTCTTTGTAACTAGGTAGGACCAAATTACTGTATCTGAACCTACGAGGAATGAGAACTGATGGTTTTACTAGCTGCCTTTCCTGAAGGCTGCAATTGAAATTGATTCTTCCCCAGTTAAACAAAATCAGTTCTACTCCTTTTGAGCAACTGCAGATGACAAGAAACTACAGGTGGTGCATTGAGGAGGCAGCACACTCAACTCTACTGACATGCTACTAAGGTAATTGAAAATTCAGGAATACTGCACAGGGTAATTGAAAGGCACAAACAGCTCTGATCTAATATTGTCATTACCTAATATCGCAAACATCCATCTCTCAATCACATGCACGTTTTAAGATCATAAAAACAATTTAAATATAATTATAATGAATGTTCAAGACTTCTAATTTAATAAGGCTATATCTGGCTTTATTACATCAAATTTCTTTTAATGCTTTATTATATAAAAGCAATTAGGTATCTACGAGCAATACAGTAGGGGGAAAATATCAGAAAAGATGTATTTGATTAGAAGCCTTTTTACAGTAACACCACTTAATTTTTATATTGAGCAACACCTGCCTTTGCCAACTTTTAGGACTGGCATAATCACTTGTGCTTGATAATAACAGGAGAGAGACAATGATCATGGGATATTTTGAAAATTAAATACTTACATTACAAGCCCTCAAACTAAGCACAAAGAAGTTATCAGCAAAGCTGTAGGGTAAGACATCCTTTACCACAAAAAAAACCCAAAGGGAAACATCTCTACTCATCAAGTCTGACATGCAGGTGAGGGATGACATGGACAATGAAAATGAATTAATAGAGACTGGCTGGAATGTTTTTCCTAACTAACCCATAATTCCAGGCTTAAACGGTATCAACCATTAAAAAAGTCCCTTGGACCAGTAGAGTGTTATGTTGGAAAAAAAACCCAGGAAATCCAGTGTGTGGAAGAATGGCTACGTGAGAAGGGTT
>VWYI01048730.1:1599-49836 GCA_013399455.1 Anthoscopus minutus | reverse complement strand
CTGTCCTGAATGTTGGAGATTCTGAAGTGTGAAAGACAAATGGTAATATATGAATAGAGTATAAAGTAGAAGTTGACAGACTACATCACTCATTTTAATGTCCTAAGGTGTGTCTTGGAGGGATATATAGTATGGCAACCTTGAGTCAAAGCTAAAACTTTATCTGTTGGGGCTTGATATAATGATTATTTGTTTTCATTTCTTTTTTTACAGAACAACCTAACTATTTTAAAACCAGGAAAAAATGTAAGAAAAAAATCACAAGTTATTAATGTCTAAATATATTTGACAACATATCAAGATTCTCCAGTCTTCTTTCCTTATTGTCAGCTTCAAACACCAGACCTCCCATTGATCTGCTATGGGAAACTATAGGTTGTCTTCTATTAAAATTACATGCTATCCTTCCTTCTGTTTTCTCAAATTTGCTTCTAAAATAACTAAATAATCCTGATGCTTCCAAAATTCCTTGGAATTATTTATTTCTCATAAAGTTCTTTTGTCCTTCAATAATATCTCTAGCATAACCATCTGTCTTCTAATCCCATAATCCACCACCCTTTCTCCAATAACAAGACCATCTTTGCACCTGGAGATCACCAGTGTGTGTAATTCCACATTTACTTATTTCTAACAACAGAGTCAGCTTTCCTCAAGTAAAATTTCTTTTAGAAAAAAACTTTAGTCTCTCTTCTGATCAGAATATCCTTGCCAGTATGGAGGATATTTAAATTCCTCGTGCGTTTTAAATGACCATAGTACTCTTTTCATGGAATTGCCAGTTTTAGCCATTGTGTCAGGATGTTAAATGTGCTCATCCCAAAAACTTCCATGTTGTGAAACCTTCCAGGACACCAACTATATAGTGCTGTAAATAAATTAATATGAAGAAAAAAATATTAAAAATATATTTAGAAATAATTTGACTGGTCTTATCCCAAAGCAACTCCCACTGAACTTGATTCTCAGAGATCCCTCAATGACTGCATCACAAAGATATATTTCTATATTGCACAGGTGAGTGCTTCCAGCTATCAAAAATATTTTTACTTCATCAGAGAAACCTGCTCTGCCAAATTCTTAGGAACTCAGTACAGCAGTAGGGTTTCATTGGATTTATCTCTGTATTCAAAAACACTCAAAGCACAAGAAGTTTGCAGTCCTGATGTTCAAGCTCTAGACTTTGTTCATGTTGTAAGCACCATCTTAGATAAAAAAACATTGGCGGAATTCTGTTTGTCCAAAATCTGGCAGTTGGAATAAAATTTTGGTAATCCCAGCTCTAAGTTGGTACACATAAAATATGGAAGCAAATTAAAATGTTTTGTTTCACTCATCCCAAAGGTTTAAATAGTTTCATGTCAAAGAGGAAAAGAATCTAAAAAGATAAAGGAAAAGGCACCACTATCTCACATCATTTTCACCACAGTTACACAGTGAGACATGTCCTTGAGGAGTTTGAAATAAGCCAAAATCCCATTATCCTCAAGACCTAAATTTGACATTCCTTTTCTGTCATCTACATCACCAAGTTTACTACATATCCATTTAGGGTCTTTTAGTAAAATATTTAAGCTAGTACTAAAGAAGGGGAAGTGTTTTTCCAAACACAGCAGCAGAAATTTTTCTCTATTTTTAAAGCAGGAGACAGTGTGCTTCAAATAGCTGAACCCCAAGCAAGTTGCCTTATTATCCACTCTCAGCATCTTAACTATTTTGAAGCAACCAATACCCTCCACTTGACACAACAAAAATCTTGAACACCAGTTCATTACATTCTTTCTCTGAATTTTATTTAACAGCCACAGTCCAATATGTTGCCTATGTTTTTTACTCAAAAAACCCCAACTCCTAAGCTGTACTCTGGTTTACAGAAGATATTTTCAAATACTATGTATTCACATGGAGATAAAATTTTATGAAACTAAAGCAGTTGAATTATTACATATCTAATGCATGATTATCAGTTCACATAAAACTGGTATGAAGTAGACAATGAAAAAGTAAAACTGCTACATATGGAAAAGTTATTTGTATTTTTGTATAAGAGAGAAATGCTTAGTTTCTCATTTCTTCTGTGATAATTTTCCAAGTCTTCCAGGCGTGCAAGCAACTAACAACATAAATCAGCTGTGACTACAAATCAGCTGTGATTATGCTAGTTCAAAGTATGACTATATGGAGTGAATTTGGGTAGTGAAAATGATCAGATTTTTCTCCAAAAGGTGTATGCACTTGTGTCCAAACTCTCCCCAGGCCTGTGAGAAAGTGTAAAATAAGGTCTTGGTTCCTCCTCTTTAAATATACAGCACTTTTGAAAAGATTACAGGTTCTGCCCTTCACTTTCCATTGTAACTACATTCTCTCTGACTGAATTTACCACCTTATTTTACAACATGCAAACCTCACTCCATCTTCCTAAGGCAGGGACACATTGTACTGCATCCCAGTGGAAGGAAGAACACTGTGTTGATCTGGTCTCACCCAGAGTCCCTCCCATCTCCAAAGGAAGAGCTACGTGCAATACAGCAGGAAAAGAGGAATGCAGAAGCAAGCAACTTCACCAATCAAAATCATAACTTTAAGTTCAGATAAAACGTAGATGCAAAACTGATTTCCTTTGATGCTTCATTGATGGAGCCCACAGCCAGGTTTACACAGCCTCACTGCACAAAGTTTTGCATCCTTTGCCAAGGATTCCTTTCATTATAAAAAACCAGCAGAAAAGATCAATCCATTCCAAAACCACTAGGCCACCAGCAATACAGGCTTTTTAGGGGTGATGTAAAGACAAATGCTGTCACATGTGCTGGCACATACAACAACACTTTTAAAGAATTATGATGCTCACTGCAGATTAATTTCCAGTGGGCATTTCTAAAGAAAATTTCTGACTTAGGAGACTTATAATGAGCTCCTATGTATCATTAAAAAGACTTCATCTGTTTCCTGACAGCTAAAGGTTATAGAGGTTAATAAATAAATCTTTCTGATTTTAGAAAGAATCTTTACCATCTCACCAAGCACTATTAAAGTTAGTAATGATACTTGAATTGAAATGCAGGCATATTTTTATCATGCAATTCTTTGGACTTTGCAATGCATTGGACCTCGAATAGTGATAGTCCACAATGTTAAAGAACACTTAACTTCAAGAAAAAATTCTAAGCATCAGAAAGTGTGGAAGCATCACACAAGATAATTAGGTCAAGACCGGTGAAACCTGTAAGCCACAGTTACAGATCTTTGAGGGAGACTTTAAAATTACACATGGAAAATTTGGATCAGAAAATAATGAATAGAAGAAAAATTGTCTGTGTTATTTCAGTATCCTCTTGTTTTCTTCAAACAGTCTGACAGATTCCACACTCATCTCTTGGAAGCAAGAAAGTACTTTATTCATCTATGAATTGCAAAACATGTAAGTCAAGTCACACTAACAATAGTATATATCAAATAAACCAAACATTCTTGTCATGGAAACTTGGAAAGTCTCCAACAAAACTTTCTCTTTTGCTTAGAATGAGAAGTACAATAGCATATTAAATATAATTTTTCAATATATGCCCTACAATCAGTCCCAAAAGTAAACCCCTGACCTCAACAAGAGTTTTCATAGGAACTTTTCACTGTAAACCAATGCAACAATAATTTCATTTTGGTAACCAACATACAGTCAGTGCTAAAATTCCTACTTCATATGCTCATGAATTCAGCATTTATTTTTATTTTAAGTAAGAATTCTGCAGAAACAGTACCACGAACACATTTTTTCCTTGCCATGTGTGCATTGGAAAGCTTCCTTTTTACATTTTAAAAGTTTCTTAGCAAACAAACAGTTATACTTGCAGGAACTGATAAAATATTTCTCATTATTTCCTCTCTTTCTCATTAAAAACCTCTCTTCTCCATTGCTTATGGCTTCCACCACTCAGGATAAAGTCCTCCTCTATCTTTCTCAACATGAGTGTTTTCCAGAAGCTTTGGACCAGACTTAAAACTTCTTGGAGGAAAACCCTACTGTTTTTCATTAAAAATAAATAAATAAATAGCACTTGTCCACTTGTTTGATGCTCAAAGTGAGTCAGATCACCATAAGAAGCTCGTCAATATTAGAAGACTGCCCGTGGTTAAAAGGAATATAATTTATCACCTTTTTATCTGTCAATAATATTGTATCCATTAATATAGCAAATCATTTAAGTGGTTCTAACTTCCTTTAGTTAGCCAGAATGATCCCCAAACCTGACATCAGCTTCATGCTGAAGGAATTCTTCTCTAAGTGTCATGCTCCCTTTCCAGCATGTTTCAGAAATGCCTGTGAAAGCTCTGGAAAAAACAGAATATTAAGTCTCTGCAAAGTAGGTAACTTTTGAGAAGCTAGAATTTGCAAGTTCTTACAGGCAGAGGAGAAATTCCAATCTTGGCTGCAATTTTATTCTTTTGGTGCACTGAAAATACTTCACATTTAACTTGAGCCTCACAGGCTGACCAAAATCATGACAAAGTCACCCAAAATCAGCGAGGAAATTGTATGGTGGGAGCTAAATCATTCCTTTTCCTCCTATGCTTCAAGGCTTCTCCATGAGAAGCTAGGAAAGTTCAGCATCAAATGTATGCTCACAACTTTGTTATCAGAACTAACATTTTTGCATATTAGAAACGTCTTGGTTCCTACAGAAAACCTAGATGAAAATGAGAAACAACTCAGGTACTATTACTCAGATTTTCAGGGGCACCAGTGTCCCAGGCTGCATGACTTAGGAGTTCTCTTCCACGAAACTGCATGCATTTCTTTAATGGTTACTATCAATAAGGAGCAAGTTTGAAGATGTCTTCCCTGCCAAGAAAAAATCTTTTGAAAGGGAGATGGAAAGATGCAACTCTGCATTATCACCAGATTGTCATGGCTAGCTTTATTTATAAAAATCTTAGATTTAAAAAAAGTTACTAAGGTACATTATAGAAGTGGCAAAGTCAGATATGCAAAACCCAAGGAAATGCCAAAACTGAAGTTCGCCTTATAAAATGAGGGGTTTAGTACCTCAGTATGTCCCAAGGTGGCCATAACAATAAAGTTTGTGAAACATACAGATAAAATAATGACAAATTTTGTAGAAAAGGTCAGAGGAAATTAATACTTCTTTCTTCAGAGCTGGGTTTGAATAGGATGTTACCCAACATGGCAATAAAAATCAGCACTGCATACTGAAGACTGAGGCAGTAAAACAACATTGAGTAGCTGCCCATTAAAGGCAGGATATATCCCACCTAAATTCAGCAGTCTACAGAAGAGCAGATTCTGCTCTTGCTGAAGAGATGCAGACATCTCTAGCAGCAACTCGTATGATCCCAAGATAGTCTTCTGAGATGAGCAGGAAGAATAACCATCCAGAGCTCCTTCTATTTCCCCTTTGACTCAAGATAAGAATTAGACATCAGGTAAACAGCTAAACTGAGATGAAATTAATCTGTCACAAATAAACACCATACAGCCCATGTAATAAAGAATTAAAATAACAAAACAAAACAACCTGGTATATAACCTTGTAATCACAGGGGGTTTTATGACGTGTTCAAAGGGCACTTCTAATGCATAGTTTCATTCTGAAAATCTTCCTGTTTTTAAAGATCAATTTTGCAGACCCTAGTGTTCACCTTCTTATACAGAGTGAAAGTACATCTGCATGCTAATTAATTGGAAATACAAAAACTACATGAAACCTCTTTCATACTGTGTGTGTGCTTCATCAGTTCTGATTTCCTCATGTTCTATATGACAGAAGAGAATCTCACTACATGCATATTTAATTTTCTTTTCACCATCTTCCATGCTACACTAAGAGGTTTTCATGTTCTAATCACCAAATTCCATTGTGCTAAGAATTGCATCAGGAAAACCCAGTACCTGATAGTTCCTCACCACAGGCTCTGCCACATGGAAGTGGTAGGTATTCCTGCTTTTGCTTTAAGAATGTTCATTCAATTATTCCATGCTAGAACAGACACCAGAAGATGGGATGGGATTATTTCCTCATAATAAAGACTCAAGTTCATTAAAGGTCCTGCTCTAAGAAAAACAGAATTGCTCTTTAACTTTCCAAATGTCCATATTTTCCTTAAGAAAGGAGATGTTAATTTCCTACAATAAAACATACTTCTGAGGCAAATAAGATGATTCATCCACCCTCAGATATTTCAGTTTGCCAAGGAAGACTTTAAAAAAATCCTTTCATATTGTAACAAAATCAAAGTAGGTTTTGAGTCAGCAGTTTGGCCAGGAAAAATGGTACACCAGGTAGGGTTATGCTATACAATGTCTGCTCCTAACTACAAAGGAAAAATAGAGGTAAACCTCTGGAATGAAGTAAACATCCCTACCACCCTTCTGAGAAAGTATGATTGCTTTGTAATACAGTGAAATCAATCATTTTCAGGAGCATCTGAATCACCCTGACGTGGCATAAGTGGTGCTGCTCCAGGGAGCAGATTCATACACAGCTGCTGGCATTTCACACACTACCACGGCTTTATGTGGCTGCCAACCCACTCAGAGGCAAACAGGGATACTCAGGAGAAAATAAGTTTGTCTGAAGCACAAATCTGACATGTTGCTCTGGAAAGGAGGGAGTGCTTAAATCCCTGCCATCACCCTTCCCCTGGAGCTTGGAATCTGACTGCAAAGTTAGTCACCAGATATCCAAAGAACAAGTAGATGCTTAAAAGGCTGTGATTATGGCACAGAGATGCTTCAGTTCCTACACAATCAAAAATTTTTGTTTGGTGCTCCTCTAACTAGAAACTGCCAAACTTCTGAAAACAGCATCTACCTCAAGTGAAATGAGCATTAAAATGCAGTCAGACTCCCACTGTCTGAAAAACAGATCCTTAATCTCTAGCTCCAGTGATTCACAAGACTTTCCAACTCCTATTAGAAATAAAACCAAATAGCACAGCATGAAGTTGATAAAGCTGATGGGATCTACAAGTCTGATATTCCACAGCTTTCCAAAAATAGAAACAAATTGACAGAGGCAGTACATTTTCCAGTCACTGCTCATGAACCAAAAACTTTCATCACTGGTTATTTAAGTCTCACACAGACATGCACTGTATTTCTAGGATATACTCCAGAGATTCACTAACCCTTCCCTGAAAACAAAACTAATGCGCAGCAAAATTTCCCCATCAGATAGCAAACAATGGATTTAATTCCATGTTAATAAGACCACTGTCAAATATACTTCACTTTTGTCTACTGAACTTTCTAATGTGTGTAATAGTGCTGTTCAAGGGTAATAGTTCATCTTTACGTCCTGCAGGAAAGAAGGAACATGACAAAAAGACAGTTCTTCTTGCAACACCTTTCAAATTTTAGAGACTTATTTCTGTTTTGTTCAAGTAAAAACCAAAACTCTTAAAGAATTTTTTAAAGGACCTGCATAAGCCTGCTTTCAGATAAAACCTCAAAATGCATAGAAAGTTTGTCTGGATTAGGATGAGGAGCTTTTGTAAGCACACTGAAGGTAAGGGTCATAGTCTGAGGTTTTGAAGATCCAGTTAAATTTGTGTGCTGTCTGATTCAAAGGAGACTTTTGAAGAAGCAAAAGATAATTCCAGTTGAGAGCTGGGAGATAAACTGCATCTCCAAATATTAGTGCAGTGTCAAAAGCACCATATCTTCCAGAAAAATGAAAAATAAATAAAGTTTTTTCCTCCACCGTTCACTTTCACCCAAAAAATATATCCAAAGTAATATATCCAATGTTAGAAATCCTTGAAAGTATCCAAGTTCTACAAAAGAAGTATGTTCTTCCCCCAGATCCTTAAAAACTTCCACCTAGCTCCATAAAATAAGCCTATAAAATATATCAGCACAAAATCAAGTGAGTTAATCAAGATGCTCAAGAAAAGTAAGAGTGTGCCAGTGGAGAAGCTGAACTGAAATTTACATTTTCATTAGAGAATGCTCATTTCAGAAGCCAGAAGAATGAGAATAAAACAACCAGCAAAATGACCATAAGACTCACAGCTCAAAATCTGGAAAATTCCAGCAAGGCTGGACATGTAATAGGATTCACAAGCATCTAATCAGCTTGGGATCACATGGAATCTCGCATCAAGTACATGTTTTCATGTTTACTTGTGAACCAGAAGGAATATTTCAAAGGCACAGAGAGCTGGCTAGCAAGTTTGGAGAAAAGTGTGATAAGGCGTTGCTAGGCAAGAGAAGACAGAGCAGGATGGAAGACATGCAACAAGGTCAAAGCAGCATCTACCGAGCCCAAGAGGCCTAAAGTCCATTGCAGAGGTAATCTGTGTATAAGTTGGGAATCAGAAAAGACAAGCAGGCAGATTTTCTGCAGTTCTTCAACCAATGCTTAGGCCCAAAAGATACCAAAGCAATAATCCAACATTGCACTCATTTGGCTTACATAAAACCTAACCAGAAATATTGTTTAATTCATACGGGAAATACTCTAGGGCAGACACTGTCTTGGTTTTAATCCAAAGAAAAATCCTTTTTCTAGAGAATATGATAAAATACTGATGTGATCAGAAATTGGAATTTCTCTTCCGTTAGGAAACTCTTACCCATGAATATTTGTTTCCATCTCAGAGCAGATGCTGCAGCACTTGCAACTTTTACTGAAGGTGAAGTTGTCTCCTCCTTCCCTTCAAACCTCAAGGTGTCAAAACATGTTGGAGTTCAAGCCTGAAATGCTTCCATTTTATGTAAAGCCTACAAGGGTATGGAGCTAATGATGGATCTCTCACAGCCTGGAACTTTCCATGAGAGCTGCAGTCGCGATATTCCCATGATGCACAGAACACCTGAACATGGGACAAAGCACAGCCTTATTTTGCACAGGGAGGCCAGAACACTTCGAAGGGGATGGATGTGCCTTTTCACAGTGCACTACAGCATTTCAGGCAGATAGGCTTACAAATGAATCAAAAATATTTTCTCAGTGAAAAATCAATGTTTCAGCCTGCCAACATTTTCCTATTGAATATTTTAGTTTTGTAGAAACCAAATGCCAGGTACTCAGATTTACAGTCTTTCCTCAATATTAGTATATACTTGCTGCTTTAATTAACCCAGTGGTTCCAGTTAGTGCATAACACACCATGTGCAATATCAAAAATCACAGTATGGAAATGCTGACACATTTGAATGCAGTGAGAACTTCACCAGGTTTATGCACAGTTTGAAAAATCAAATAAAATCCATTTTAAAAATAAGAAGGGAATAGGCACTATTTGAGATAGGGGTAACTATTCATCTGATTCTGTGTCATTTTTATAATCCTAGCTTTTGAGCTTCTGTGGCCTTATATTGATTTTCTCTGTTCTTTCTCTACTTTTTTCTTTTTAAATTATGGAAAGTGAACACATTTAATATAAAACAGATTTTGCTTTATTTTTTCAGGTAAGCCTGTTAAAAGTAGAAAATGCTTCATCTACGGCACACAGAAAAAGCATTTGACATTAA
Source organism: Anthoscopus minutus (assembly GCA_013399455.1). NCBI lineage: Eukaryota > Metazoa > Chordata > Aves > Passeriformes > Paridae > Anthoscopus > Anthoscopus minutus. The sequence continues at coordinate 40,340 of VWYI01048730.1, read as the reverse complement.
ATCTTGGTAGATAAATATCGTTTCTATTTAATTATCTGTTAAAAATTGACAGAAGGGTAGCATCAGCTTTTGAAATCACCAGCAGCAAAACTCCCACTGATATCAGTGGGTCTAGGATTTCACACTTGGAAGTTACCTTTTTTTTTTTGAACAAGTAGCATCTTTTTTTGCAATAATTGGCAGCTATTAGTGTCAGCTTGGCAGATCCAAAGCTGCATGGGTCTGTGGGAAATTTATGCCTCCTAACATGCCTTGCTAAATTTAAACCTGTTGCATAATATGCAGATTTATTCTCGTGCATGTAATGCAGCTAAGAATATCTGAAGTTCAAGGGAAGCTAATACACATGCAGACTAAAAAGGAGGGTTTAAATGCATTTTGGGTTTTTCCAAACATTTTTCCCCATAAAAAGTGTGGATGATTCCATTTAGTAAAGCTTCTCATAATCACTTCAGTGAACATACATTTCATTCATGTAACCAATGTGAATGGTACAAAGCACCACCAACATTAAAAATAGTAAAACAAGAAAAGGCAGACTTGTTTTTTTATTCCATTAAGCCATCATTTCAGTCCTAGATCTGGGGGCACCCTGCTATAAAACACTTCAGAGGAACTCTGAAGCCAGCTTTTTCCTCCAAAATTACAAACTGGATGACTTATTTCTAAGACGTCATTCTGTATTCCATCTTTTTCTACCCCACACTACACATAAGAAACAGACCCCTTTTTCTGCTTGATCTTGGAGACTGAAAAACCTTTCCTGTAATTCATATTTTTACTTCTTGTCTGAGCCTGAACACAAGAAAATACAGCACAGTAGATATATCTACATCTTTTCAGAAAGTTAAATAGCAGATTGATCCTATATGAATATTTTTTTTTAAATTATCAATTATTACAAAGAATACAGAGAAAATAATAAGGTTGGATGAAGTTCAACTGTGTCTTTGGGCTTCATTTCTAATGCATATTCCAAAGTGAAAATTTCTAGAAACCTTGACAGATTTGACAGGACAATGGCTAAATAATCATTGCCAGTATTTTGGGTTTTTGTTAGGTTTGAGGGTTGGGTTTTTTATCACCTGTTATCACCAAACCTTTTCTGGAGTAATTCCCCGAGTATGAGATAATTCCTAACCTATAGCCTGATTCTCTAGACATTGTTCATGTTCCTAGCTCATCTTGAACTTGAGCCATCAAAATGCCTTTAATACTAGCAGCCCAGACATGTTCTAAATTCACACAAAAATATTCCAGGCCCCCCATTCTAATCTTATATTTCACACAAACCACTTGTCACAGAATATATACTTAAAGATTTATCACCCTGATTTTCAGCTTCAGACAAATAAAAGTTTCCTTTTGCCCTGTCAGGCCAGCATATCCCCACAAGCCTTCTGCACATGACATTTACACTCACTTTTTATCAAGTATCCCAGCCCTCCTGGAAACAGCACACTGGAAGATAGCCCTAGTCTGCATTAATACAAAAGAGCCCCCAGTGAAAATGTCAAATAATTTATTGGTATCAAAAGCATGATACAGTTGGAAAAGGTAGGAGATATGATAAAATTCTTTCTGTGTTCTGAACCATTCCTCATGTTTCAGTTCCCCATGATACTGATGCAAGGTTATTAAGTCCTCTGATCTTGAGAGGATATCAGTTTGAGATAAATACTCAATTACTTGACTTTTTGGTACAACCTGATTCTGCTTGGAATAAACACAACCACCAAACAAAAAGCTCAAGATTACTTTTCTTTTAAGAAAAAACAGAATATGGATACTTTCAAACAGAAGTTGAGAATTCTTATAGCAGAAAACCCCTCCAGATATTAAGAATGAGTATTTTGAAAAACACAGAAAAGCAAACGGGGAAAAGGGGTGATTGTTATTTAGTGTTGCTATTGTTAATTACTTCAAACCAGAGATAAGACTGACAGGAAAATCTGAAAGATCTAAGTCTACAGCAACATAGGTGGTGATTGGATCAAGGTAAAAAAAAAAACCAAAGAGGAAGAATAAGAGACAATTTGAAATATTGTGAATAGTTCTAAGCAAGAACTGAGGGAGAATTCACCTGTAATTATGGTGGTTTTTAAGAATTTTATGAAGGTTTCTAGGCTTTATGTCTAGCATACCATTATATCCTTGCCCTGAGTAGTGTATATTATTGAACAAGAAGTTCTGACAAAGAGCAAGTTTTGCAAGCACATACCAGCATGGTCTAGGCATGGATAGAGCTGGATCCCAAGCAGTGAACATCTCTCAGCTGTTTGGGACACAGGGGAAGAAGACAAACCAAGGGGTATCAGCCCCTCACTTAACCAATCAGCTTCTAAATGCAGCTATGACCAAGCTCAAAAATAGCTACACTAGGAAACCTGGTGAAATGGTGACTTTGTCTCATAAACAACAGGGCTGCAGATAAGCCCTGAAAGAGACCACACAGCTAAAGTTCAGATGTAGAATATCCACTAAGGCACTGACAGGGAGTGTCTTAAGTTTAATATGAGATCTCCAGGAAGGCTGCAGAGGTTATGAATATACTGCCTATTTTTCATAAGAATAAGGATGGGAGAAGCCTCCTGAACAGATACATAATCTACTCTTTACCTTTTGGAATTTATTCCAGTTCTAGTTCTCAGGACTTGGAACATTCAGCATTCCACTTATTCTCTGCTAATACTGTACTATTAACTCCCTTTACTTTTCCCAAGATATTTGACTTCTGGTGCCCTTCTGTGTGTCTGACTCATCTTTTAAAAGGGTCAGTCAAGAAAATTTCTTGTTCAACAAGTCCCTTGTTAAAACACACCTTCCAGAAGTCAATGAAAACTCTTCTGAATCTCATGAAACAAGTGTTTATGAAAACAACAGATACGCAGCAAAATAGTGGAAACCTGACAAACACAAGCTTTTCTTCAGTACCTGCTGTTACATTTTCTCTCAGTAGCAGCCCAGCTATCACAAAGCACAGAAGCATTTTAAGAGAAAAATGTATCAAAGACAAAAATACATCATAAACAAAAAGCAGTTCAAAGGACTTTAATTTTTTTCATATTCTACTATTAGGATGCCGATTTAATCATTACTTTATTCGGCTCTCCACATCTTGGTCTAAATCTCCTTCTCTCCTTTCTTTATTTTCCTGGCCTCTTGCATCAGAACAGACAAGTTAACGCTGCTTACTTCATCAAATAAGTATTCCTGACTTGGACAGCTGGAAAATAATTCATTTAACTGCTTACTAATAAGCAAAGAGAAGAGAATCTATCACTAGAATAATCTTGGAACCCTCCATCTGTTATAGATAGTGTGTTTCTCTTCAAACAAGTGCGGGGAATGAACAATTTATTTCTTTGTTTACTTCCTAACCCATACCCTGCATATTTCATAATGATGGAAAAGCCTACAGATGAGTAACTAACCCCAGAGACAGCAGAACATATATTTCCAAGCTGTCTATACCTTCAGAACCAAAGCACCAGCAAAAAAACCCAAAGGATCAAATATCCTAAGGTGCTCTTGGTAAGCAGCAGGCAGTATTCTAAATTTCATTCTAACTTATCAGGGTAGAAGACAGAAAATTTGAGGGTCCTTTTGATATTTTGTTTGAGTTGGAATATCAATGGCTTTGAAATGACTCAATAGCACAGTTAGGACCAACACTACCTCATATTCTCAATAGCTCCATTATAAGCTAATGGCGCTATTGTTTAGATAAACATTTGTTTAGATTTTGGGAAAAGGAATGCATGTTCAGCACCTAGCAAAGTGGTACCGAGAAAACGGGTCCTTTGGCACTAACCTGAATTAGGTTACACTTTTAACAAAATGCAGAAAGTGACACAAGTACTAATTCTTTCCTTAGATTTGGCCTACCTGAAGAGACTAACACATAGGGCTAAGACCAGCTCTTCTCATATGTTATCAGGATGTTTTAAAATTGCAAACATTGCATTATTTTAATCCATCTGATATACCTGCACATTGAAGTCAGTTCCCTCTTAGCAAGAATTCACTCATCTTCCTGATTAAATCTGCCATTTTTTATAAACAGCAACAGAACCCATCAACATTCTGGTGATCTCTACCCAAAGGCTGGGAAACAAACTGGGATTTGCCACCAATGCAGGATGTACATACAGTATATCAGGGAGAGCAGGGGACTGGAATTAAGTCATACAGATAACTCATACCACACTGGCCGAGCTTAGGTGCTGGATCTGAGCTTAAATAGGATCCTGTGCAGTGGGCAGAGAGTATGTAGGTAAGGGTGCCAGCTGAGGGCTCTCAGGGCAATTAGAACCTGCAGGTGCCTACAGGGTCCTGGCACATATGTAAGTGTATGCATAGATATGCAAAGGGTTGGTTAGTGTTTAGAGTCAATAAAAAGATATCGTTGTGTCCTGCATGTAGGGCTTCTTGCATTAGCTTACAGGAGATTGGTTTGGGTTATGTGCTCTATAAATCAGGGAGAAAAACCCCATTTTTCTCTCTCAGCTGACTGAATTTTTTTTCTCTGAGATATGCAAATAACTGTGTAAGCAGACCTACAGCATCAGGCAGGTTTCTTAGAGCACTGGAGCTCTTGAGCAGACTGACAGCCTTTTTCCTGCTGAAGTCAGTAGCAAATTTTCAGTTTAGGGTAGGCAGGTTTTGAGCAAGAAAGTCAGGAAAGGATTTGAAAGCTCTCTGAAGTTGACCTCCCTAACATTCTTAGAGTTCACTGGTTATTCAAAAAGCACCATCTTAGATAACTGTGAGTCAGCCTGGGGATATTCACAGAATCATAGAACAGTTTATGTTGGAAAAGATCTCTAAGATCATCCAACTGTCAACTCAACACTGCCAAATCCACAACTAAACTGTGTCCCCAAGTGCCACATCCACATATCTTTCAAATACCTCTAGGAATGGTGGTTCTACCACTCTCCTGCGCGGCCTGTTCCAATGCTTGACAACCCTTTCCATTAAAAAAAATTTCTGCTATCCAATGTAAACCTCCCCTGGGGCAATTCAAGGCCATTCCTATCTTGTTACCTGGGAGAAAAGGCTGACCTCCACCTCATGATAAGGCGTCCCCTGAGCCTTTTCTCCAGGTTAAACAACCCCAGTTCCCTCAGACATTCCTCACAGGACTTGTGCTCCAGACCCTTCATCAGCTCTGTTGCTCTTCTCTGGACACACTCCAGTCCCTCAATGTCTTTCTTGCAGTGAGGAGCCCAAAAGTGAACCCAGGATTTGAGGTGTGGGCTCACCAGTGCTGAGCACAGGGGGACAATCCCTGCCCTGCTCCTGCTGGCCACATTATTGCTGATACAGGCCAGGATGCCATTGGCCTTCTTGGCCACCTGGGCACATGCTGGCTCATGTTCAGCTGGATGTCAAGCAGTACCTCCAGGTTCTTTCCCACCAGGCAGATTTCCAGCTGCTCTTCCCCAAGCCTGTAGCACTGCGCAGGGTTGTAGTGACAAGTGCAGGACTTGGCCTTGGACTACGGCCTCAGCCAAAAGCAGCTCCTACAGGCAGAGGTCAGGCCTCCCAGAGCCTCTCCCCTCAGCAGGACCAGGCAGCCCCCATTACACCAGCTCTGAGCCAGCCCTGAGCCCCGAGGCCCACAGCCTTGGGGCCTGGCACTTGCACAAAAGAAAACATGGAGGTACCTCCCTCTGCCAGACCAATTCCAGAATTCAATCTCAAACACCTAAAGTATCTTTGGGACCAAATCTCTGAAACTTTTTAGGTGTGTTTTACCTGGCCCATTACAAAGAAGCACGTGGAAAGAGCAATGACTGTCTTTATGTTTTTTAAAAATCTTCCCTTCTCTTTCCTATTTCCTCTAAACAGGTACTAAGCAAAAAATGTTACCATTTGCCTATGAATGCAATTTAGGAATTTCTTTTGAAACAGTTCTCAGAAGAGTCTTTCAGTCTTGTAGGCCACTCCACACAGAATGGAGGTGTCAAGAGATGCAGCCAGAGGAGGAAGGGAACAAGAGCAGGAGCAATGTCTGAGTCACATTTGATTATCTCATGAAGTAGAGGGATTCTTAAGTTGTCTCAACTAATTTGCAGTTTATAATGGAAAATAAGTAGTCCTAAAACACTCATGAAGAAGGTCCAAAACAAGAAGACTGAGTCACAGCAAATATTGAGTTATCCCCAACATACTTCTATTTTCAAACTCTGTGGTTCCCTCAGGGCTAGAGCCAACAACAACAGGGACCTCTCCTGCCCTCTGTGCATCAGCAGAGACATCCAAGCACTACAGCATATTTAAACAATTTTTTTTTTCTTTAATCTCATATTTCCTTCCTTTCAGCAAGTGTACTGTATGCTGCTTAGGAAACATGGAATCATTTTCCTTCTTCACTGCTCTGCCCATGTTTCTAGCGGTGTAACATCGAGGCTTTAAAGAGCTGCTGACCCCTCCAAAGTCTGTGTCCTTCAATAAGTCAGTGTAAACTCGAGTTTAATTCACACAGAGGAACTCAGATTAAGTTTATGAAGTAAAAACAAAGGCTGGATGAGATGTGTTTAGCCTTTGCTCTGCTCTTTTCCTTTGCAGCAGCTTGGTGGTAGTTTAAAAAGGAAAGTAAGAATAACATATTTGTCTTTACAAACAAGCTGTGGGTCTACTGGTAGATAAAACTAGCACTGAGAGATAGAACTGTGGGAAGGTTTCTACTGATAGATGAATGGAAAAGATATTTGCATTTACAAACAAACTGTAGGTTTGATGATAAACGAAATTGGATATTGAAAGATGAAGGAAACAATGGGGAAAAAACACAGATTCCGTAAGAATTAAAAATTAAAAGGGACGGTTATACATTAGAGGGGAATCTTAGGTATCAGGTGTTCTGGGAAGTTTGTACCTCTCATGTACCTCAGCCAGTGGGGAGAGAGAGAGGGAAATGCGGCTGGGAAATTGGGATAAAAAGGAGGCTGTGTCCTCCAAAAAGTTGAGAGACCCCAGGGGGATGCCCCATGGCTGCACCCTTTATTCGAATAAAGTAAAAACACTCCTCTGTCTCCTTTTTGGACATAAACCTCTGATGTTTGTGGATTACTTTTCCTAACAAAAGCAACGACTGAGCAATCGGGTCTGCTGGGAGATGTCCCTACTCGCTGCAGGGCACCGGGCCAGATGACCTTTAGCGATTCCTCCCAGCCCGTTCCCTGACTCGGGGGGTGCCCCGCGCTGCCGCGGCCGCCCGAGCTCCGCCATAGCTGGGGCTCTGCTGCCACCGTGCGCTCGCCCCGCTCCGCCCGCCCGCGGCCCCGCTCGGCCCGCCCCGCCGCGGGATGCCGCGGAACAGGGTCCCCCTGCCCAGGCGGAGGAACGAGGTCTTCCTGCGAAACTGCTCCTCGCATGGGCGTGCCCTCGGCTAAGCTTCGCCCTAAGGCTAAGCAGCCAAGCCCAATTAAGTATACATTTGCTAGTAGATATTTATATAGTGTTAAAGATTTATTACTGTTAAACGCGTATCTTTTAGAATAGAGATTCTACAGGGTAAAAGCCTTGTCGAGCCTCTAAAGGAGGGAAACTGATGCCTTAGGCTTTTAGGTTTTTCTTTTCTGCATTGGTTGTGGGTTTTGTTCAGGGTTACCGAGATCCTTTCATAGGGTGAAGAAGACAAAACAGTCCTACTCCAGTTGGGACTCAAGAACACCTTTTCCAAACTTCAGGCTCAAAGTAAAACAATGTGGAAGGAAAAGTGCAGGCAAGTGGGACTCCTGTATACAAATGGATCCAAACATATAAAAAGAGTGAGATCCCGGGACTGCGCCCCCTCCCTTTTGCCTCCATTTTTGGAGCCATCCAGGCAGAGCCTGATTGGTAAAACTGGTGCTGCCCGGGTGTGGCCTCTCATCCTTTATTCTCCTAATTCCGTCTAGCCTCTGTTCCAGCTCTTCAAGGCATCAATATTCAGACTGTTCTGGCCAAATCTTTTGGCCTTTAAGTGTCACAGATATAAACAGCCTACTAAGTCCATTTCCTCATGAGCATTTACTAATGGTGGAAATGCCTCTGGAGCTTGTTGCTCTGAGTATGTCCAGAGGATCGAGCACACACTCTTTAACCAGGGCATTTTTAAGGTTTCCTCTGGAGACCTGCTGGAGCTGAGTGGAAGAGATATTAAAATTCTTCCCAGAAATCCCACAGCACACCTCTTCCTAAAGTGATCCTATAGCATCCATCATGAGATACAGACCAATTTGGCCCAGTGCAGGAATCTGTAACATTCCAGGGCAGACCACTGTGCTGGCAAATGAACCTGGCTATCAGCCAGTAAACCCTGGCTCACAGTGTGTGAACCAAAATACTACCTTTTTAATCTGTTTCTAAAGAGGACAGAGTTGTTCCAGACCAGGAATAAATCATTCTGTACAGAAATTAGGATGTCCCAGTGACCTGGTGACCAGGTACAAGGTCTTTCTAGGAGCCCTGTAAAATTTATGGCCCTAAACATTAAATACCGCTAAGGTTTTAAGTAAGCATGATTATTTCCAGCAAGGTGACCCTTGGGAGTGAAATCTTTTGTGTCAGTCCCAGTCATTTCCCTGCAGAAAGGCACTCACATTCAAAACACAACCATCACAACCAATCATTGCCAGTCAGAAGAGAAACAAAGACTAATTAATTGAATAAAGGCCAAATTATTCACTCCTATTATAAGCATGACATTGGCAAGAATCCCAAATGCATCTAGCAGTAACTTCACCTAGTTTGTTGGATATTGCAGTTGCCTCTAGGGGAGCATGTTCTATTATTTTCAAGGGCTTCACCAATTGTTATTCTGAATGCTTTCTTTCACACATATTTCATCTACCTAAAACAGAACAAAGGTGTCCTCTACCCTCTTTCCACCTTATATTGCTGAATTACAAAAATAATGTCTCTGAAACAGATTAACAGATGAGAATAGAGAAATTATTACTCCTTGTCTTCGTTGTTCTGTTAGACTCCCTATACAATTTCTTAGCAGACTAAGGAATCTGTCTCAGAACTTCTGGCTATCTTTTTTTTTTTTTAATTCTAAATTCATCTGAATCCTTCTCCCTGTGTTATTGAAGAAATTCAGCAAGAGCTATTTCTATAAATTCCACCCCCACATAGTCTGCTAAGAAGGGTTTGTGCAATGAGTAATTTGCCTATATTAATGTGAAAAAATGCACTGACAAAAACTGACTTGCATCCACAACAAAGGTGGTTATTCTCTTTCTTTTCCAAAAAAGGAAACGGAGGCAACTCCTTTATTTTCTGATACAAAGAGTGAAAATCACATTCCCCATCTAGCACTTAAAGATATGCTTAAGACTATTCGGTTTTAAACTCAAGGATGACTTACAGGATGTAATCAGATTCAGTTTTACCCACTTATGCACAGCTCTGGCCTTTACTTTCTATCCAAGAGAGGAGTCATTTTGTCAATTGATGTTTCAATTGACAAAGCTGAGACAAGTCTATCGTTGGGATGAGTTGATTGATGTAAGTATATAAGTAATTTTTAATGCGTAAGGAATGGATGGCTAAACGGCAGTGTTGGGATAAGCCTGGCTCTGGAGACTTCTTTTGGTGTGTTGCTGCCAGCAGCATTTCTCTTTATCCACTCTGGGCTTGTTGCACTCTGGGTTTTGTTAGATCAGGACCAGCAAAGTGCAACCTCAGTTTTACTGCCCTGGCCTCCTGCACACATCCAAGGGCTTTAGGATGTTTACCAGGTGTGGAGAATTTGGCTGGTCCCAATAGAAACAATTATGGAGGGGATTGAACCTGCTGGTTCTGCTACCCAAATGATATAAAATTTTCTCAAGAGCCAAGAGTACTGCCACCACTGATTTAAGAAATTCCCTGAGCATTCCTAGCTGATAAAAAAAAAATCCATATTAAATACAGTCAGATGACAGCAAGCTACATGTAAGCCTCCCTAGGCTAAACACCATCCTTGGAAAAAAAGTCCGCAGAAAAGAATAAGAAATTATAATACTCCTATAAAATAATTACATTGCAGATAGAATTATTACTTTTCTGACACTCTTTCAGAACTTATTGTATACAAATATTCCATATCAAGCTCAATGTCAGCAATCTTCCTTCCTTCCTTCCTTCCTTCCTTCCTTTCTTCCTTCCTTCCTTCCTTCCTTCCTTCCTTCCTTCCTTCCTTCCTTCCTTCCTTCCTTCCCTCCTTCCCTCCTTCCCTCCGCACTGCCTTCCTTCCTTCCCTTCTTCTCAAAACATCAGGAGAATTGACTCTCAAATGAATTCCTAGAATACATCTTATGTCCTGTGTTAGCCCGAAGATTGCTTGATGGCATTCTGAGCTACAGGAAACAGTCCATTAGGCATGAAACAACTGACTGCTGCGTAGAGCAGTAACATTTAACACCAAAATCCTGACAATGACAAAAAGAGGAAAACTACAAAATTATATTAACTATCACATGGATATCCAGTTATTTAGCATCTGATCTGCTTTATAGCACTCTAGGAGAACTATAAGACTCACATTAAAAAATATTCATCTCTTTTTCAACTGTAGGTCATTGTTTGCATTTCACCTGCTCTTCTTGAGCATAGGTCTTTTTTTCAACCCTTCTTATTGCTGTTATTTCACTTCATTCCTGTTATAATTTGTTGGAGACCTTGGGCTGCAATAGCCTATATGCTACTAATTTGATATACCTGTATATTAGCTATCACACTAAAATTATTATTCCTCCTACACAGAGTTACTGGCTATAAGCAATTGATATTGGCATATTTCTTTACAGTTCAATAACTGCAGGTAGGAAATTGGCTTTCTACTAGGTAAAAATTAATCATCATTGTTACAAATTTTGGAAAGATGTCTACTGCCCAAGAAGAAACTATTGCACATTTTGCTTAGTTTATAAAACTGCCTTCATCCTAGTTTTTTTCATTACTGTTGCTAGCTTTAGAAAACAAACAGGAGCCTATCTTAATAAATAAATAAATAAATAAAAGAGGAACTAAAGAAACTAAAACTGTGAAACTGTGATAGATACAGAATCATTATTACAAATCTAAGCTATTAAACTTAAAAGCCTACGTGATATTGCTGGAAATATCCAGAAGGAAGAAATTTTTCACTATGGTCTAAGCTGTGATAAATGCTAATTCTACCTTTGACTTCCTATTTTGTAAAAGCTAGCTAGTGATTATGGGCCAACATTGTTACAGAATCCATATATTGAGGGTAGTTACTCCCCCACATCATAAGATGAAGTTTTACTTCAGAGAAGTTTGGCTGTGTCCAGATGACAAGCACAAGCCCTGAGAGACTTGCCCAAACTCACAGTGCTACTTAAAGATAAAATGCCATTTTGTTCCAAGTGAAATGTGATTTGAACATTGAAAATGAAGGACTGAGAGCCTCTGACAGAAAAAGGATGTAGTCTAGGTATTTCAGGTGCCATGCAAGCACATTTGTCCATTTTTACTGCTACAGAAGAAGCTAAAGTGGTGTATTTTCACAAACCATTGCCCAAAGACAATCAGAGGAAATCAGATAGATCAGGATTTTCACATGGCCTTAAAAGCACTAATAATTTCCATTCTGCAGTATACTCCACTGTATCAGCTGAATTTGAAACACTGTGCTTCTCTTCAAAATATGCACTTCTATAAAGACTGGTTTATACGTTCCAAAGTTTGGGATGTTTATTGCTTTAAAATGATACTTACCTCCATGATTCAAAATGAAAAACTATAGCCAAAGTTGGGGTTTTTTTTTCCTTTTTCAGAATTCAAAAGCTAATGGTGATATATTATTCATATAAATCAGGAAGGATGTAAGAGTGTGAAGATTGAAAAAAAAAGGGGAGAGAAAAAAAGTTATCTATTCATTATACATTCTTTTCATTCTCTGACACCATAACATCTATTGTCCACTTGAGAATAACAAGTGCATTTGCCAGTCTAAATCCTACAGTTTAGCGGGGGGGGAAAGTATTTAGAAACCTTTCTCAGAAATTGTCCAGGGTAGAAATGCTTCATATAGTCCCCCAAAACTAGTAAAATGCCTCATCGCCCAATTATATTCTAATAGAAGACCAGCATATAGCTGAAAATATAAATAATTTTTTTCTGGCATCAACAATCACTGTAAAGCTTTACTAAGCAAAAAAGTATATGTTAAACAACAGATAGAAAAATTAATCCTTTTGCAAACTTATACCCGTTGTTTTTCACATTCCCAGAAAAGCCATACACCTCTGAGATACTGCCCTGCTTTGCTTTCCAAAAATCCACCTTCTAACTACATTTTAGAATCAGTAAAGCTTCTCATGTTGCTTATCACAGACACTTTTCTTTTTACTTCAACAAACATACTGCACCATCCAACTGTCCTTAAAGTCTTCCTTTGAATTCATTAAAACACAAAAGGAAAGACAAATTAGGTCCAAGAGAATTTGGAGCAAAGTCCCTGGATATTTTTGTAACAACTGTTTTCCCATTCCACTTCTGGTCACAAAAGTTCAGAGGGTGGTCTCACAAAGATGCCACCCCAAACACTCTGACAGCACCAAGGGACTTGGCACAGTCCCCCCAGCATGGATGTCCCATCCATGGCCCTGGCTATCAGGCATGGTGGGAATGGTGACAGGACAAGGCTGATCCTCAGCCACCCATGGATTTGTAGTAGACATTTCTCATTACAGACCCACTCATGGCTTGAGAAACATGAAATATGAACAAAGTACACTCAGAGTGTCCATGCTAGAGAAACACAAACTATCATCAGCTAGTAAGCAGGAAATCATGCTGATTTGCATCTAAATATAGTATTTGTGTTAAGTTAGTTTTTTGTTCAAAAGAATGCCATAGATGCCTTGAAATAAGGCATCTATATTATAGTATATACCTATTGTTGATTTTTATTATCAAATTCATAAACTATGCATCCCATTTTTATTGAAAATAAAAACTCTTGCTCAGGGCTTCTTTCAAGCTTTAACTGGATTTAATTTGAAATAATTTAGGAACTGGCAAGACATTATACTATAAATCCATTCATTAGCCAAAAATACACTCTATACCTAAGCAAAAATCTTCTTCAATTTAAAGAGATCTGCACTAAACTAACATGAGGAATGTTTGCTTTCTATACTTGCAGAATAAGCTACAGAAGTCTGAAATGAAATTAGGTTTATCATTTTAAAAAACTGGTTTTGGAGACAGACAGTATTTAACCCTGAGCAGTGGCTTGATCTTTCTAAGCAAGCATATGCTGTTTACATTTTTTATAACACATTTTTTTATTAGGTTCCTTTCAGCAAATGAGTTCAGGTAAGTTACTATAACTCAAATTTTTGTTTCAAATGAATTTATTTATAAAAATATCAGTTTAAGTTAAAGACCTTGATTTAAATCTAAACAGTATTTTAGCCAGCTGGAAATTGGTTGACAAAAATATCCAGCGGTCCTCATGGACTAGCTGTCTTTGCAGTAAAGACGAAAATCATCATGGACATCAGCAAGAGCAGCAGCAGCCCAGCAGCTCATAGATGATCCTTCCCTTCTACTCATCAGATGTATCTGCAGAGCTGGGTTCACTCCTGGGCTCCCCAGTACATGAGAAACATGTTCATGCTGGAATAAGTCCAGTGAAGAGCCACAAAGATGATAAAAGACCTGGGGCATCTGATATGGGAGGAGAGGATGAGGGAGCTGTGACTGTTCAGCCTGGATGAGACAAAGTTCCAGTGAGGTCTTATCAACATGATTAAATACCTGAGGGGGAAAGGAAGAAGAGAGAGACAGACTCTTAGTAGTGTCCACTGAAAGGATAAGAGGCAATTGGCACAAATTTAAATACAGGAAATTCCATTGAAATGTGTCTTCTTACAGTGAGAGCAACCAAGCACCAGCACAGGTGGCCTAGAGAGGTTGTGGAGTCTCCATTCTGGGAGATCCTCAAAACCCAGCAGGACACAGCCTTGAGCAACCTGCTCTAGCTGGCCCTGCTTGAAGCAATGGGGTGGGATTAGGCAATCTCCAGCCTCAGCCACTCTCTGATCCTGCCCGGAGCATTTGGCTCTCACAAGTGTGTTGGACCATTTGAGAAGCAGGCTTCAAAATAAATACCAGCATCTCTAAGTTTTGTTTATGAGCTGGTTAGTAACTCCAGATTTGTAAGTCTAAATATGAAACTTTTTATATCCAGACTCTGGACGCTTATGTCTCTCAATTACTGAAGATGAAAAGAGCGTTTTAAGGGAGAGCATTGTTTTAATATGTTGGTCAATTTGCTCACTAAATAGTTTAGCAACACAGATCTATTTTCCTTTTATGTTTGCAGCTACCATAACAAAGAAGTAATTAGCACTAAGTAGTCCCTGATCAGCTCAGTGGGGTATGTGATAAAAAGAGATGATTAAAAAAAAGTACATAAAAATGAAAACTATATAAACAAATTTCAAATAAACAGGGGTTAAACTTGGGTTCTATTAATTTTTTTTAAAAAGTCTAGATTCCCTACAGGATACACTACTACTGCATCTAGGCATCTTAAAGTGATCCATAGCCAAAATACCTAAAATAACTATTGTCACAAAGCTTTTATGGTTTAAAGGTTACCTGCACCAGTTGATCAAATTGCAGTGGGTTGAAGAGAGAAACATCTTTTAATCATTTCAGTTTCTGTTTTATTTTTGTGTCTGACAGAATCATCTATCTTTTCATGGTTGGCACACTGCAGCCTGCACCTAACACCGCTGGGGCCATGATCTCTATCACTGCTAGAAGGAAGAGGCATCTCACAGTATTAATTACAGGTCTGCAGCTCTGTAACAAGAGGTGAGTTTAGTTAGACTGTACTTCCAGTCCACAATAATGCAGCACTATGTAGTTTTCCTTTATTCTGTCCAGAATCACAACTACCTGAAGAAACAGTATCTCTCCAGATGCAGCTTCCTGGATGATCTCCTCCACATTCACTGCCCTCCTGCTTACTCTTTCCTGGAGTCTGAATTCTTTAAATCAATTTCGTTTTGCATATAATTTGCAGAGGGTATCGTTGAACTTTATATTCTGCCTTTTATACTGCATAAAATCCAGATTCTCATTCATTATACTGCCACTGTTAATTAACATAAGGGAAGAGATTTGTTGGTATTTTCCCTGACAGCAAACTCCCATACTCTGTCTTGCTTGTATGATTTCACATTTTCCCTTTGCTAATATATCACTTTACTGTCACGCTTATTATTCATTAATCTGTTCTGGGTTGCATTGTTCTATATGAACTCAGCTTCTGAAATAGTCTTAATCATTCTCCAACTGCGTTTTTCACAACAGCCTCTTTGACTTTCTATTCAGTAAAGACAGCAAATGCAAAAATTATGCTGTTCAATATCAGCATTCAAACCATTTGTGTAAATAATGAGACTTTAGGGTACAGCTCAGCCTCACGATAGCCTATTAGTAAGCTCATTCCAGAATGAAATGTACTTACAAGTGCAGCTACTTTTTATTGTGTATATTTTAAATCTAGCAAGTTACTTTGCCTCCACTTACACAGGTCAAAGGCCAGGACTGACAATTTCAAAAAGAACACTGGTGAAAAGTCTTATAATGAACTAACCCACCAGAGGGAATATCAAGCTTCACTCACATCTACGCTATCAATCATTATTTGGATAAGATGCTTGGCTGTTACCAGAAGGAACAGACAAAAGTCCTGCACTTTTTCCTTGCAAAACTACACCCTCATCAATATGTTAGCTTTTGGTATAGTTTCTTTCTCCTGTTCTCTGATTTATTTCTTGAAGACAATTTTTTTTCCTAGAAGAGGCCTTGTTTGACAAATTTTGCTAGTTCTACCTTTCCATTTTGGCAGAAAAAACAGATACTTCCCAAGGTGCTTATTCCTTTCTGTATAACTATTTTTGAAATCTTCAGTGCTGTGCTTGAATATCGACCTTACTAAGTTTGTACAAAATTTCAGAACAAAAGAGGACATGACCTACTAATTATAGCCCTGTGCCCCATGGAAGATGTATATGCCATATTGTATTCATCCTTCAGTGTTAGACCATGGCTAACAAGAAACACACCAAATGGAATTGAATAAAGATGGAAAGAAAATGAACCAGTGCCAGAAATCTTATGAATAGCTGTCTATATTATTGTCCCCTGAATATCACCTGTATGGAAGAATGTACATAAATCTATGACATTTCAGACAACCCACCATGAGGAAAAAGGCAGAATTCATTATGGAGTGGGTAACAAGGGGGAGCTCAGTGTTAAGCCTTGTATTACCATGCAGTTAATTCATCAGGTGTGGAGTCCATGATTCCAAACAATTTCTTTGCCACATGTATAGAAAAATCTTTTCTAACATAGTTTAACCATGCCTCCTGCTCTAGTCAAGAACAAAAACTTCATTACACAAAGAATAGATCTTTTATTTATTTTTATTAAAATGAGTAAAAGAAGTTCCCACTTTCTAAAAGAATTACTGGAATACATGTTAGGTTGAATAAAGTTCTTATGTATCAAATGAGCAACTCTCAAAGCTGAGAAGAGATTACATAACACACCAGGAACAGCAGTAGAGAAAACCATCATTTGTGCCATTTTTTCACACCATTCACAATGTAAGTTAAACACTTGCAAAGCACAAAGTTGCATTAGTTCCACCAAAGCCAAATGAATTTGTGAGTGCTATACGTCGTTTGTCAGTTTTCCACTCCTGAGCTGTCAATGGAACATAATTGAGATCAAACTCTGCCTCTGTTTCCTGTAAGTTTAGAGTAGGTGGCAAAATCCCATGGTAGCAGGACAGTGCAGTAAAAGCTGCTTCAATAGCTCCTGCAGCCCCCAAGAGATGTCCCGTTGCTCCTTTTGTTGAGGAAACTGCAATATTATGTGAGTGATCTTTAAAAAGTCTCTTGATTGCTTTATTCTCAGCAGCATCTCCTAGAGGTGTAGAAGTTGCATGTGCATTGACATATGTTACATCTTCAGGTTTGATCCCAGAATCTTTTATGGCTGCAGACATGCACCTAAGGAAAAAAAAAGCCAACACAATGCTGATACACCCCAATGTATTTTTGTCAAATGTACAAATCAAAAGAAAACATATAGGTTGTTTTAAAATGTTTGTCAAGTGTGAAAACCTGCTTTAGCAGAAATATAAACAAGTGGTTAACTCATCTAACTAGGCACATTAGCATCTACATTAGGTACCAGAAGAAGACGATAAAAGAGAGACCCACTATAAAATCAGACTTGCTGTTAAAAATTCCACAGCTAAGAATAATACAAAGAAGAAGGAGATATGAAAATCAGACTCTGCAGACTACATTCATGTATCAAACACCCTTTCCACTATAAAATCTGAAAACATTTTAGAGAAAAATAACTACTGATATTATTACAAAAATTTAGATCTGCTATGCCCAACAAAAATACTGGGAAATTAAAGAAAAAATCTGCAGTCGTCTTCTACATGTACTTTTTTTGCAAGCCTTCCAGAGACTAGAAAATGTCAAGGAGATAGCACAAATCCCCATATTTCATTTTATAATGAAATATACTGAAAGTCACACTCTTCTACCCCTGGCATGGTGTGTTTCATTTGACTCCTGATGACTTGTGTGTGCACTGGGACTGCCTCTTAAAACATGTTTTTTTTATGAAAACCATGTAAGGATCAACACAGTTCCATACTGCAATTTCTCATAGAAGGAAATGAATCAGACACCTCTCCTTGCACATAACAATAAAGCACCTCTGAGCAAAAGAGCACTGACTCTTTTGAAATTTGTGAAAAATAAGGAAATAAAAGGAAGCTCAGAAACAGATAGCATAGGCTTCTGGACAAATTTAAATGTCTCTACTACGGCCTTCTATCTTAGAAGCATCCATCTTAGCTTAGAGTGGAGGCCACTGACACTCACTGTCAGACAGTGAGCCAATATTTGGGCAAAAGAGATTAGTGATAACTATGAGATAAATTAATTTAGTTTATTATCTGCAATCAGTTTAATCACTTAAGGAGATACCAGATTACTTGCGTAGGACACTCTTTATATCTACAGTTCTGAGTCTGGCTTTGCCTTTCCTTTCCTGCTGCCTTATTCCAGCATACACATTAGCTTCCAACAGAAGTAGTTATTAGAAGATGACAAAAAATATCTTCCTCTGAATTTTTTTGATGTGGCAAATAAAATTCCTACAGAAAAGTGAGATAAGCACATACATTCCAGATTTAATCCATATACCACAGCAGTAACAAAATACTGGGTTGGAGACAGTATTAAAATGTATTATCTTATCTCAAGGGTGGAAATGCTCAACATTTTGGAGTTACCCAGATTAACTTTCAACTCTTCCTACTGTGAATTTAATTTATATGCAATCATAAAATACACAAAAATTCTATTACAATATATTGCCATATCATCTCAAGGGTAAACAAGTCTGAAAATATGAGATAAGACACTCCTGATTACTCATCTCACACCTAAGTCAGCAGAACAATTAAATATGACTCAAAGAGCACAGACAGAAACATGGTATTTTCACACATCTAGAAAAATCTGTTAAGCTTATAAAAATGCAGACACAGCTTTACAACACCATGCAGAAGAGTTTGATCTATTTGTGTAGCGATATATTGAATTTTGGTACTACATATTCGCATACATTCAGAATAAGGCAAACTAAATCTTTACTAAAGATTCCAATACCGGCACTAGTACTTGGCCTGCACGAAGCTCTCTAACCACATGTAATTTAGCTGAGAATTTAATTAGGTCAATGATAATGATTAGATGAGTATCACCTTCTTGTGAACTGGTTTTGATGAGATAAACACTGGTGAAGCTTTACCACCTCCCTAAACAGTACTAAAGCATATTTCTGCTATGCCCCTTCACCAACACTCTTAGCTGCATCCAAATGAAGTATTGAATATTCTAACAAACTAGCTCTTCTAAGTGCTCTATAGCTTTCATCAACTGAGATTTCTTGCAACAAATAACACGCTTTTGGGGGGAGAGGAGTCTGTCTTCTCAATGGAAAAAGAGTGAAGGAGAACCTGAAAAGATTCTATCTCACCACAAACATCTTAAAAAGAAGTTTCCATTGAGACTTATTTATAGAAACAGTTGTATGCAGCAAAGGAAAAATGTTTTCACACAGAGAAAGCTTTCATAACTCTGTGGAAAAAGGTTAATTCTACTGGCCAAGAGAATTGGCCAGAAGCTCTTTCATTTTTTAGATTTTCAAGCTTTTGGAATATTAATTCCAGACTGAGCATTCCTTCTCCATGAAAAATATACAATGACAGAAACAAATATACCCACTACAATTAGCATATGAAGCAGCCATTATAATCAACAGTGTTCTTACCTGAATGCACCATCTCCCTCAGGATTCGGTGCTGTTATGTGGCAAGCATCACCAGACAGTCCATAACCCAAAACTTCTGCATAGATCCTAGCACCTCTTTGTACGGCACGTCCATACTCTTCCAAGACCAGCACAGCAGCACCCTCTCCCATTACAAACCCCTCCCTCTGCGAATCAAAGGGGCGACACGCTGTTTTAGGGCTCGAGTTAAAACTCGTGCTGAGGGCCCGGGCCCTTGCGAATCCAGCCAAAGACAAAGGACTAATGCAAGCCTCAGTCCCTCCGGCCAACATGACATCAGCATCACCAGCAGCAATGAATCTATAGGAGTCTCCCACTGCATGTGCGCCTGTGGTGCAAGCGGTCGACACAGCGTGATTTGGTCCTTTCAGTTGGTATCTAATGCTGATGTGGCCTGCTGCCATATTGACTAATATCTTTGGGACAAAAAACGGGCTGACCTTATTGTAGCCCTTTGTTTTAAATAAGGCAGCTGTGTCAGAAATTTCTTCCAGTGGAACCATTCCCATCCCAATTGCCACACCGGCAGTTAAGCGGTCCTGTTCAGACTGGGGAGACCAGCCGGAGTCCTTCAGTGCAAGCTCTGCTGCAGCAATGGCCATCACGGTGGCAGAACTCATGGATTTGATCTCTGACTTTGACACAAAGCTTTCTTCACTGAACTCACCCTCCTTGTTTCCTCTTGGCACACACGCAGCCACTCTGCATGGGATGCCTGCATATTCTTCCCCATCTAGTGATATAATCCCACTGCCTCCTTCCAGAAGGTGCTTCCACACAAACTGAGTCCCCACACCAAGAGGGGATACTAAACCAATACCTGTAACAACTACTTTCCTTCGACATGCAGGCAATGACCTGCTGAAAGCCCTTCTGTGGTTTTGTAAACGCAGATTTAAATTCAGACTCCGGAGATGAAGATTTGCAATCTTTAACAGATCCTGTGTGCACTGTGAGAACATGGTGGCAATAATCAAGCACATTCCTGTAAATAGAGAGGGGTGGAGGGGATAGGGAAAGACAAACACAACAATAAAGCAGCCAATGTGGAAAACATTCCAACATTAAATTAATAACCTGCTTTTTACACAACAGCTTATTTTCAACCCTGAAGAAAGGGATATAGTTTCTGTGTCTGTTACAAGGAATAGTATCAGTTATGGCAGATAACGGCAAAGAAATATGTTCACTTTAGGAATGCTTCTAGTAGGCTCTTCTAGCTTAAGCTGCTGAAAAACATGACTTTGCACCATTGTGGACTGTGAAGCACTCTCTGGTTTTGCCGTAAAATTTCCCCTGGAGCTTTAATCACAAACTGGTTGCAGGCAGAAAAAATAAGGATTAATAGTTTCATTCTTCTAGGGGAGAAAGTGTGGCCCACCATTACCATTACCAAGTTGAAGATATTGCCATCTCAACCTTCATATAAGGCAGAATGGTCTAGAAACCTCAAACAGGAGTCAATAAACTTGTCCTGGTTCTGCTACCAATACACATCTAGGACAAGACTTCTTCTCTTTCAACCTCCATCTACCCTTTATCAGCCTTGGGTTATTATACTGTCAGGGGACATTATCTCAAGTAGCTTGAGCAAGATGTGGAACACAGCACCACTTCTGTTGAACTCCACCAGACCCCACATAACAAGAGGTATGGCAAGTGATGGCAGAAGGCCTCTGCTGAGAACAAGTACTTGAGGAAGGACCAGAGGACTGTGCCAAGCAGTGATGGTGCTGTACTATGCCATAGTCCCTTTTCCTTGCCTTGGCCACTGCCACGCACAAACTGCAATCTGACTGCACACATCTGACATGCTGGAGCAGGGTGGAGGCTGCAGTACAGCTCTGCCAACACCTACAACACAGGCTTCAACAGGCTGGCTGCTATTTGCCGTGTCCACAGAGCAACTTGGCATCCCCAGCTCTTTGGTAAAATGGAAAGAGCTATATGAAAACCGTAAGGGGCTGCGGAGCACTCCTGCTAAAATACCTAGACCTGTGGCAGCACAAGTGCCCAGCATACTACAAAAAAATGTCATGGAACCATAGAAAGGCCTAGGTTGGAAAGGACCTTAAAGATCATTTCATTCAAACAACACCTGCCATGGGCAGGGACATCTTTCAGCAGACCAGGCAGCAGAGATCAGCATCCAGCCTGGCCAAGAACACTAGGGATAGGGAATAAAAATTATAAACAATCACATAATATATTCTATACATATTTTATGCAATTACTAAATTTAAGTATTAAAAAAGTATATTTAAAGGAGCCTGGTTTATGTCCTGACCTAAATTTGCCATTTCAGTCTTTTAAGCCACTTAGCCTGGACTCTACAAAAAGTCAGCGTCTGTGTGTATACGTGTAGAAACAATATCTATTATATATAACATACCATGTATTATATAATGCAAATTACACATATAAAGAATATTATTCTATATATAATATAGAATATAAAACACCTCTGCAGTCATATTATATGCATATTTATAGAGTATATTGTATAACATACGTTTAATAGATCACTATATATGTTGTATACCATATACAATGTGTAAGATGAAGTATAAGAGAACATATTTTATCAGTGTATAAACATATCTCAATATGCACATATAATATGTCTGCAGAGCTCTGTAAGGCAGCTCGTCCCGCAGCCCCGCGCAGCCTCTACTGAAACGCCGTCACCCGGCGCCGAGCCGTCCTGTCCGACCCAACAACGCCCGATACCTGGTGTGCGGGAAAACCAGGAGCAGGATGATTTCCCGTGGGAACAAGCGCTACCGAAAACCCCCACGTGTTTCAAAGGAAATTGCTACTTTAAGTGCGTAAACCACGAGTCAAACCCCAGCGCCACGGGACCGCCCACCGCCGCCATTGCCGGCCCAGCCCGCCCCGCTGTGGGAAGCGTCCCCCGCCAGCCCCAGCCAACACCTCCCTCCGGCCCAGCCCCCATGGGTACCTTGGCCGGCAGCGCTCCCCCCCGCCCCGCGATGGTTCGCTCCGCCTCCTCTCCCGTTCCGACGGCGAGAGGCCGTACCACTCCGCAGCGCGGGGGCAGAGAAGGAGCAGCGTGGGTACGCGCGGCCCACGGCGCTTCCTCCCGCCTGGCCCCGCCCCGCGGGTCTGGGCGGTCGGGCAGCGTGGTCGGAGACTCGGGAAAGGCGATGAAATAATTTCCTTCCCAAGCCACGTGTTTCAATCACGCAAAGAAGGAGTTAAAAAAAAACCCAAACAAACAAAGCAAACCTAAAAGCCTTCAAACAAACACTCCAGTGGAGTGACAGGGCAAGACCTTATCCTGGACAGACTGCCATGGCAGAGCACAAAATGTTTGTCAGTCTCATCAAAAGAGAGATTTTAATGTTTGTCAAAGTCTCATCAAAAGAGATATGAATTAATTACCTTTATATAAGTTTAGTATACAGCAGTAAGGAAACGGAAATAAATTTACCCTCGCACAACACAATAATGTTTATTAGCATCAAACACAGCTAGTTAAAAATACAAATTGTAGCTCAGTAGAAACAGTAATGACGCACGTACTGCAGGAAAAAGGGGGGGAAATACAAAAGCCAAAAAGGAGATAAATACAATATTTAATAAAGAAAAAATAAACATGTGTATGCTTTTTTAAAAATGAAGAGTCTGTTTTTAATTTAGAAATAATATTTCCTTGGGCATTTAATATGTTAGCAATTTGTTGCAAATTGGCACTTGGTTTTCTAAATTTTTCACAGTTTGCCTCTGAGCACTTCCAAAGCATTGTTTACAAAGGCCATACTGAGATGTATTATGTATTTATATGCATACATGCATAGCAATATAGTTAATCTTTATATTTCCTAAGGCAGCCAACATTGAGAGTCACAAGCCTACATGAAACACATGGAAAGAAAATTAAATTTTGAAGTAGCAACCAAGGAACATGGCATAATCTTAAATCAAAATTGTATTACTTTGGTACCAGTTCCATGATCCTGAGGGCTGAAATAGAGACTTTTAAACTATGCTAGTAGGAATAATAAATGTAATCTCAGCAAAAGTGAACTGCCCTGTGTGAAATTTCACCATCTGTGAGGGATATGTACCACTATCTTAAAAAGTCGTAGAAGCTGAGCAGTGACCTGTCAGAAGCAGGCAGCAGAGCCAGTAGTATCAGAACATAATCAGAAGATAGCTTGAATTTTCAAGATCTCTTGGAACTCTTTAAATATGCATTCCTAATAAAGCAAATCTTCACAGGCCTTTGTGTCCAAGGTTCTTCACCACAGTTCTTTCAGTAGCAGCACAAACCAGATGTCTAGAAGAAGACATGGGGTTTTTTGCTTCTCTGGCATGGACTTTGGGTAGTGCAGGGCAGGTGTGTCAGTGAAGGCGAGTCGCTGCAGTGACTTTCCTGCTCAGGCAATCCAGATGAGCCTGAAGGTGACACACCCTCAGTACTGTCAAACCAGGGCAGTCCGAAAAGGGATTTATATCCTTAATGATGCTACTGCCTGCCAAGGGGCTCCCGATGTTGCAAAATATGGAATAGGTAAACATTTTCTTAAGAAATTATGTTCTTTGATCAAATCAGCCAGAAAGGAGATTTAATCTAGCTCTAAGTTATGTCCACTTTTTGTGTGGACATTTGTTAGAGAGACAAATTGGTTGTTGACAGAATTGCTTTATTAGGGTTCCACATGTTTCAAAGTGATCACACTCCAAAGAGGTGGAGGTTTACAAAGCTTGGGAAGAAGGATGTACCACCGACAGTGTGCACAAAGAATGCAGAATTTATTAGACACAGGGATATTTGGCAGAATTCCCAAGATAAGGAAGAAACTAGCGAAGCCAACTCAGTAGCTGTGCTGCGATCAGCTCTGACTGGATAAAAAGTAATTCTGAGAGGGGAAGTTTCCAACTATCTACTCTAGAATAAAAAAGAGCATGTGCATAATCAGCATAAGAAGTAAGGAAATAATTTAACCAATAGACGATAGCATGTTAATTAGTAAGAGAACTGTGTAACTTGTATCCAATGAACATTAATGCTTGTTTGCTAGAATGTATAAATAGCGATAAATTTTGGCAGTCGTCGTGATGGCCTTGTGCGCCCCTTTCTGCGCAGATCTATAAATAAATTAAATACCTCGATCCTGCGCGGGTGACACCCTTTGCACAGCGGGTGACAGAAACTGTTTTGGGACCCCAAGATGCCGGTGTGACCGGGAGGTCCCTCTGCCCGGGGGCGTCACGGGTCAGGATTGAACCCGCTCGGGCCCTTTAAGGCCCCCCCCATGCGCTGTCTGTGGGCGCGGGGGCTGCGGGCGCACTCAGCTCCTACTGCGCATGCGTCCAGCGGTGGGAGGCGCTGCCGGGCTGGGGGTGGTGACCTCGGTGCTCGCACGGCGCATGCGCGTGGCGCAGCGCCGGGAGCGGGCAGCGATGGCGGCTGCCTTGGGGCTCTCGTCCTCGCCGGGTTCCCCCGCCGTGAGCGAGCTGTGCCAGAACAGGCGGGAGATCTTCCTGGAGGCCTCGCGGCTGCTCCTCACTTACGCTGACAACATCCTCCGGTGAGCGAGGTCCCCGCTCTCGGTCCGCGGGCGATGCCGCAAGGTCCGGCCGGCCGCTCCCCGGCTCGGCGTGGTGCCTTCGGTTCTGTTGTGTAATAGCGGAGTTCAGAATCGTCTCGCGTGTGTTTGTCGTTATTTTTAGATCAGTGTTGCTTAGCTAGAGGTGTAGTGGTCTGGATTTCTATTTTTTCATTTATTAGTGGTTGATTTGTTTTGAAAGTTTGTGTATTAACCACAAAATGATGCCTATTCCTGATTCTCCACCATAGGTGGGTATTGAGCTACCTAAAAACAAGTGGATGCACAGCAGGATTACAGCAAGTAATTTAACTTGGTTTAAACTTTGTTCTAGTTTCTTTTTTACTTCATTTTAACTTCCTTGTATTTTTACTCTTATTTTTCGCTTCCCCTTTGCTTCTGGTTTCGCAGGGTTGGTACCAAGAGTTAATTATAGCTGAATTTCTGTGAGGTGGCTCTGTAGGGTGCACATACACGCCAGTACGTGTGATTGACCTTGATACCTTCCAGCTGCTCGAGATGTATGGGTTGCCCCTTCCTGTCTATATCTGGCTCTTCAACCGCTTGTAAAAGCTGCTGTGTGACAGTCAATGGCGAGTCCTGGGCTGGTTTCTTTTAAAGAAAGAGGCGAGAGTAAAAGGTTTTTAAAAGAGTTGAATGAGGAAAGGGTAACTGAGATGTTACACAGAGACCAGTGTCGTTTCACTCACGGACCAGGTAGTTTAGCACAGCTTCCGTGGTGGGACTAAAGCCATCCAGCATTAACCTGATGGGTTCAATTAGAATGCGCCACGTACAGGAGGATGTGAAGTGTCTTAGCCCTGCTGGGTATGACTACAAAGTATGAATTCATGAACATAAGTTGCAAACTGAACTTTAGCACCAGCTGGTAACTCTCAGAGTTAAGTAGAAAAAGACATTTTTATAAAGTCAAAGTTTTATGTAGGTTTCACCTAAGTGATGTAAATGAAACTAAACTTTAAGAAAAATCTTTCATAGTACAGTTACCCAGCTTTTAAGTGTTGACTTAGTTTGCAGATTTAATTATAACTTTCAATTTGTTCAGGAATCCCTATGAGGAAAAATACAGATTAATTCGGATTGGAAATCCAGCATTTTCCACAAGACTGTTGCCTGTCAGAGGAGCTGTTGAATGTTTATTTGAGATGGGCTTTCAAGAGGTGAGTATAATGTAGTAAATTCACTTGTCTTTATCAGTTTACATAGTAAAATTTAAAACTGGATAATTTTTTTCTGCTTCTCTAGTGGCACGGTGGTAGATTTTAGGGCAAGTTGGTATTTTCTTTCAGTCTTTGTCTGCAAATGTCTGTAACTAGCCAGCAGAGAATTTAGATGTGGGTGCTTCAGAAAAATGGAGAGCTAACCTAATGCATACAAGAATTTTTTTGCTGGTCAGGCGCACTGCTGGTTTACTGAGTGGCTGGATATATATCCATGCTGGCACAAAGGAAGTGGTGGGAAGCAGGGTGGAAACCCTTTCTCTTTGTAGCAGTCTGCTGTTAGGTGAACATCAGACACTATAAATGAGTGTTGAAAATGCCATTTTAAAGAGAGAAAAAAAATTAAAAAGCCCTGCTCTTCTTCATCATCTTTAAAAAGCTCTGCTCCTCTTCTACCATCAGTAGGGCCCTGTAGTGATTCAGGTAAGGGAAGGTGATCTGATTAAAATTTAATCTTCCAAAACAAAACCAGAAATGTTTTTCAGCCAATTCAAAGTGCAGCTGCACAAGTTACTGGAGTTGTCATGACAGCAGTGAGGGGCAATAGACTGACTGTTCAAGTAGTAGTAGGAGGGTGAGTCCTTCAGAACCTATTTCTAAGAGTTATGAAATGTTACCCTAAAACAGTGTTGAGTGAATCTTGATTCTGTGGCAGTCAGAATTATGTATTTCAAAGATTGCTTTTTGTTCTGAAGTGGGCCCTGTCTTGGTGGAACTTAAATTGCCAAAGCTTGTTGAACAAGAAACGGTTTTTGTAATTAATGGAAAGCTGGTCTTAAAACCCAGCTCTTGTTTTACAGTGCAAAGCTCTTGCTTTGCTTTAATTTGTTTGATGCCACACTTCTGTATGGGTATGTACATTATGTTACTTTGGTCCAGCTGTCATGAGACCTCTGCCTTCTCTTTGGGTAAAGTTAATTACTGGAATTTTTAAATTAAAAGTATACTGAAAGAAGTGCCCTGCAGGGGGAGAAATGGTCTGTGGATTTATTCTCATGCTGGTGCTCAGGAGACTTCAGTCGTGTATTTTAGCAAGGAGGTGACGGTGTAGCTAGAGAAGCACTCAGGCAGGTCTCCGAGAGTTAATCTTATGGTTATTGTGTCAGTCAAAGCTGGAGCTCACAAACTGCATGGCTAATATTATTCCTTCTTTTGTTTCTGCTTGATAAAGGCTTGATACATTCCATTTAGCTCTGTGGTGATTTTAAGTGTTAACACAAAGTCTCCATCTGCAGTGATATGTGACCTCAAGTAACTGTAGGTAAACAAATTAGCTCAATAAATAGAACTGCTGCAGTGGTAGAAACTGAAATTGTTAAAAGATGAATGCTTCAGGATATTAATGTTTTTAGTAACCTGTTTATTTATGATAAGTACACAAGTATTTGATTCTGTCATAATTACTGGTCTCTTGTTATGCTACCAGTAATCACGTTGCAGTCAAAAATAAAATCCAGAAATCAACCCGGGTGCCGGTTTTAATAAGAGTAATATTGCTTATCTGAAAACTTAAAACTTTATCATAAGAGATACCAGTATGTAAGAGAATTTCCAGCAGATGCCATTCTAGGGGCTTCTTTTCTCAATATTGGATACCTTCCTGTGTTGCCTAGGGTTTCAGTGCTGTACTGTGAGAATTGAATGTTAATTGTTCATTTCTGTCGTTGCTGCTTTCTGTGCTGAACCATTATACATAGCCCACAAACGGCTCTGCAAAATAAGTTACTAATAAAAGCATATTGTTATGAGCCCTCTTTCTCTAGATTGACTTTAGACTCTTGATCTGGTAGGCTTCTGAAACTTCTTTTGTAAGGGACCTAATCTAAAAACTTGAATACTGCCAAGCCTTAGGATGCTAGCTTTCTGTAAACTGTTAACTATAGCTACAGATCCTTGAATTAACTTGAATTAATTTCTGAATTAATTTGTCTAAATTTCAGGGAGAAACTCACCTGGTTTTCCCTAAGGAAGCTTCAATTGAGCAACTACGTAAAATCAGAGACTTAATTGCTGGAGAGAGGAGTAGCAGACTGAATGAGTCAAACCAGGTCCACAGATCAGGATCCTCTGAAACTGTCAGCAGCACTCAGACAGCTGCACAGCGGCCTTCGAGACCAGTTGACTCTGTTCTTGCCCCTGCCCATCAGCAACCAGAAACATCACTTGTGCATTCTCTTGAAATGGTAATTATAACTTGCAAATATCATAGGATCATTAATCATTAATATAAAGATTGGAGAAGAGATAGCTATTAGGACAGGTTGCTCAGAGAAACTGAGTCTCGTAGAACAACTTCGTCTGACCTCAGAGCTAATCTTGCTTAAGAAGGTTGGACTAGACTTATTTTTCCCCAGTGGTTTCTGAAGGTTTTTGAGTGTTTTTTTCAGTTTACATACAACTGAAACATAAAACAGAATATTAGGAAGAGATTTTGTTGAAGGTGTCCATAAATATTCTATTGATCAGGGTGTTAAGAAAAAAAGCTGATATGTATTGAAAAGGAACAGCAAAATGGGGAACAAGGGTGAGATTGGGAAGCTAAGAGTAGGGTTATATTTGGTATTTGAGAGCCAGCAGAAGAGCAGGAGCCTAATTGTAATGTTTATAACTGTTGGTGTTCTGGTTTATGTATTATGATCTCTATGTGTAGCCTGTGAGGAGGGGTTTCTTTTTTCACATGTGCCTGTCATTAAAAACAGAAATTTAGCCAGACAAGAACAAATTTACAGTTATTTAAGCTAAGTTTCCCTTGTCCAAGAGGTTGAGGTGAAGTTCCTGGTTAAGACAGAGCAGAGTCCTTTTATCTGATGTTAACTGGCCTGGTAGGAGAAGACTCAACACCTCACACAATTTTGAAAAATTAAGTTAGGCCTTTTGATAGAAGCTTTTAAGGATCCTTTGGTTTAGCTTTCTGAAGAGTTTTTCCTCCTAGAACCAGTGTCACTTTGATCTCAAAGTTGGTGTAAGATGAATCCTTCCAAAAGCTCACTTCCCATACGTCCTTCAACATAGATTGCATGTTTTAATTATATTATCAGTATGTTGTTGGATATGAGCTGTGATGTACTGTTTCTTCCTAATGCCTACCCAAGTCAATGAATGAGAAATAGCAAAGCATTGTTTGAAGTGATGGCTTTTGGGGATAGAGAGCACTAATTAAGCCTTCCTCGCCCAAAAGGTCCTTTGGGAAAGATACTGTTGTAGGCACATTGTATTGAGACATTAAATCTAATTATGTTAACATGGCAGTAGTTGCCTCTAAAATGTACAGACTGTATTTGTTTTACTTTGTTGGGGGTTTCTAGGTTGGTTTTTTGCCCTGCTCCTAGATTTTTGCTGTTTCGGCCACTCCTGCAGTGGTGGTTGGAAGCAATTATGAAACCCCTAGAGTGATTTGCTGCTGTTGTACTGCTTTGTACTGGAAGCTATAAAAGTTGATCCTTCAGTGACAACAATGTTGCACAATATTGACACAATGTATTCTGAGGTTAATCCGTCCAATTTTAGTCATTCTTCCCCTACATACACTAGCCATCAGAGTTCTGGATCCATTTCTCTGAAACCATTAGTTTCCCATGCTTCCATGCCTGAGTGGTGGGACCAAACTTATTATTTAGAGACATTAATAATGCAATGTTGGCGCTCTGTTAGAATGCTGTGTTTAGCTGATCTCTACAGGGAACTCTACTGGTAGGTCTCGGAGCCATTGAATTTGATCTTTAGTATGAATTGATTGGAAGGAAGTCTGGCAGTGACTTGGCCATTTTGCTTGCAGAGCAGTGGGATGTTTGTTTTCCACTGAGTACGCTGCAGAATTATAGTTGTATTATTGTTGTTTGCCCTGCTGACAGATGTCAGAGAGATTGAGTTGTTTCTGTAGTGCAAGCATTTTTTTCTTGCCTGTGTATTTTACCTGTCATTCATGGGAGGCCTGGTAAGTGCAGGGAAAAGCAGCTTACTTGAAAGAACAGAGGAATATTCCTAAATTCACAGTTCTAGGGATCTAGCCCATAATTAATTTGCCTCATTGATTTCTTCTGCATATGTTGTCATAAAATATTCTTGAGACTTGGGAAAATGAGAGCTCTGGCTGGTTGTTAATCCTGGTGGATGGATTCTGATCTGTTTCTGAATGACATAGTGATTACAGGAGGAAAGGTATATCCAAACTTAGAACTGCAATGAGGTTCACCTCACTTCTAAGATTAAATGTTTGCATAACACTTCATACAGTGGCTTTCATGAAGAACATTAAGCACGAGTGTAATACTGATGGTTTTGCCTCAGAAACCTAAGTTGTCAAAGAATCTGGGGGACTTCCTGATGTGCTGAGCAATGTCCCTGTGTACCCTCTCAGGAAGCTGATAGGCCATGAAGGTCTTTAGGCCTTTATCAGTCTCTGATGTCCCTTATTTCTTTCTTTCAACTTGCATTAAAGTGAATCTGGAACAATGGAGTTTGATGTTAAACCAGTTACCTACAGTTGGTGAGCTCCACAAAGAGCAAAACCAGCTCTGTTCTGTTTTAGCAGTTATGAAAATTAAGGACTGATCCTGAAATACTATAACAGCATAAAAGCAACCGCTTGTAATTTAAGTGCTCTTTTAAAAGATGTTATCTTCTAAAGAGTTCTCACACCTGGGTGTATTATATTGCATTTGCTGCCTGGCTCTCAGGAAAGCATTGTGTTTTTGATTAAGATGGTAGTTAACAAGGCTGAAGGCTGCACCATGATGTAGCAGTAGAGAAGAGGTAATTTAGCAGTGCTACAGGCTTCTCCCAAAATCATACCAGACTTTTACTTTCAAAATCCCATTTCACTTTCTGTTTTGTTCCCTTTTAAATGGGAACAAATAGTTTGCTGAGCTACCAAGTTAATTACTGTTAACTTCAGCTGTTGGTTTTAGTATCTATGTATGTACTTTATTGGGTGCAATGTGTCACTAGGTGACACTTAGGATAACTGACTGAAGAAACCTAGTTCTTATATCCAGTTGCTGCTGAAACAGACTGGGTGGTCATTGGGCTGTTTATACAAACCTCTATCAGGATCTATAAAGGAAGGAAGTAGAAACAGACAAGTAATACTCATGAATAAGAAATAATGAGCAGAATTCATCAATAATGTAGTTCTACAAACCAGTGTAGTAGTGTCCAGAAAATGAAAGTGATTACATGTCTTTTTGTGAATTTTGAGTAAAAGGTGTCCAAAAGAAAGTGGTGGGGAGAATTAGGTGCGGAAGAGAAGTCAAAAACTTTCCCATAAGAGATGTCTTTTAAAACAGTTTTCTCCCTTAGCACACTTTTCAGTCAACACACCATTCAGAATGCTCAGGGCTGATGAGACTGGCTTTACAGTTCGGGTGGTGGTGTCTTCAGTTTTTGTTGGTATCTTTGCAAATAAACATTTCACCTGTAAATAAATATATAACATAGAATTATGACTGACTTAAAATAGGAGAGCTTGGTTTTTCTGCCTGAAAGTGAAGGTTCATAAATCATCTTGTGACTGACAATCCTTTTACAGGCTGCAAATATCTTGAAAACACTTCAAACAAAATTTGAGGATCTTGTATTGATGTATGAGAATCCTTCTATTCAGCAGAAAGCACTAGCTGCAATTCCCCTTCAGGAACTGAAAAGCAAGGCTCAGGAAAAGCTAGCACAAGCTACAAGACTGGACAAAGGTACTGCTGCCAAGTTAAAGTGTATATGAAAATATATGTTCTTTCAAACGTACCATGCATTGTCAGTGTGTGTGTTTGGTCATATGACTGCAGATTCCAAATGCTGTTTCTAAATTGGAATTACCTTCTTTGTAATTTACTACTCTCTTTTATTTTTATTTTGTTTTTGTCATCCATATATTACAGCTTTTATGCAGAAATTTTGGACTCCTAATTTCTGAATTAGTAGAAAAAAGTAGTCCTGGGGAAACAAATGTTGCATTCCTTGAACCTTGAGTGAAATAGCTACAATAAGAGGAGGGGAGCTTCTTGTTGAAGTAATCATTGTTACAAAATTCTCAGACTGCAGTTTTCCTGCGCCTACTACAGTTCTAAATTCAGAATAAAAGTTTTAAATACTGCTTCTCTTTTTTAGAGTGATCTCGGGGAGATTTTGAATGCAATCTTTCCAAGATACAACCTGATACAAACAAACAATCATTTTCCTTGCTAATGCTTAAATGAACAGGGTTATTCCCTATTCCTCATGGAGCTGTATATGAAGTGTAGGCATAAATACTTGTGGCGTCAGTGTCTAAAATTTACATTTTCTTCATAAATGTGAATTTGTTTGGAATGTATGAAGTTTTTGTCAGTTAAAATGACATATTTCTTTTTTCAGGTGATGGTTTTAGATTTGCTTCAGTAGTATAGTGAAATATTACTTTTATAAGATCAGTATTAAAAAAAATACAATTCCAAGACCATATTTAAACAAAAAAATCCTTTTCACTGTGAATTGTTGATAGAAGACTGTTTCAAGCTAACTTTATAGAAGTGCTGTTGGTTTGCAAACCAAAAATAATCTCTTCATGTGTTTTGGTTTTTTTTTACAAATTACTTTGTGATGTCTCATACGGCCACACAGTAATATGTAATTGTGCCTTTGGCACAAGGAAATTTTAACAATGGATTTTCATAGTAATTTTTCCTATATAAAACTGTGTTGGGAAGTAAGAAACCACAGGCACAAGTACAAAGTGTTCTCATTCAGCAACATGGGACAATACAATGGGGAAAAGTCACTTAGCAGTAATAAATTACAACTATTAAATTTCTTTATAAAGGAAAAAAATAAAGAACAAGCCTGCCTCTTAGACTCTGTTGTAATACTGCTGTGCACATTGTTTAAAAAGAAGGAAGGGGGAGGATTGTGTTCTGGGTGCTTCTTCCCAAACCATCAAGCATAGTCAAAATGGCTTCCAGACCTTAATTTAGATACAACTAAAGGGAAGGGATGGAATTCCACTGTTTCAGATTGTGACAGCTTGAAAGCATTTTTCAAGAGCTTTATAGAAACATTTGTTTTGGAATGGACTGTATATGAGATGTTTGGATAATTGGCTTTCAACTTCTTTGGTTTCTGTCCTGCTGCATTAAGACTGCCACCTGTGGGAATAAATACTTTGCACTAGGAGACACTTGTTTTTAGGATAGGCTTTGCAACACATGATAAGCATTTTTGGCTCATAAAGATTATACTAGGAAGATAACAGTCACTTGATGAGAAGTATAACTTTGATTTTCTTATTTTCCTTTGCCACATTTCATTAGAAAGATGGACTGAACAGTCAAAAATAGCAGTGTATCACAGCCAACTGTTTTCTGTTCCAGTAAATCACATTTGTTATTTTTCCTTGTGATATTTTAATGAAGGATTTATTTTGCAAATCAAGAGAAGAATGTTCATAGTATAGCAGTTATATTTTCACAGATGGGTTCTAGTTTGAATGTTGTTAACCAGGAAAAGAGAATATGGCCTGTGCTTGAAATCTTCACATTCAGCTTTTAGCAAAAAGTTTGAATATGTAAGCATATCCATTCTGTAAGCAGTAAGCCTTTCTCTGAGTGTTCCAGCACAAAGGTTTTTCACATACACGAATAAAGAAGGAAATTTTGCTATAGTTAGAAGTCAAATGTTCTTGCTTTGATTAAGAGATGCTTTCTTCCCATGAAAATTCCATGTCTTGGGCAATGTGTGTTTGATAGCGTTAGTGTTCCTAGAGAGTCTTTTGTACCAAAGGTGGGTACAGCTTCAGAGCAAGATGTGAAATGAGCTTAAACACTCATCTTGGGTTTTTTCTCACCATCCTGAAAGAGGGGCTAGTGCATACATTTTTAGTGCAACTACCTTCAATTTCCTTTAAACAGCATTTTTACAAATTTACTTTGTATACTAATATTCATTAGTCAAACCTGTCTGCACTGTGACTAGAATAAAGCTGTAGTGCATAAAAATAACCAGTCAGTAATACCTATGATTGCAGTGTGGCCTAGTTGATAAAGTTATTAGGAAGAATTATTTGAATATTTATGTATTTTAGAAGGAAGAGTATCTCTCTGGGCATTTTAACAGGATGTACATTTAAAGATTGTAAGGAATTTAAAGGAACAGATCACTCTTGAAAAATTGGATTTTTTTAGGTTTGTCTTTTTAGGTAAAACGGGGCTATTTTCACATGTCAGAACAGTGAGAATATGTGAGTAGGTTTTAACACCTGTTGTAAGCAGGAAAATGGGCCAAAAGAGTCTAATGTGGTCAAATCATCTAGAGTAGAAAGTAAAAGACATCCTGTGTCTGAGAAAGGTGTTTATTTGCTAAAATTAGAACAAACTCAACGTGTTTGCATGGTATATGCATAATTTCTATAATAATTAAGCTGTGTTTATAGAAAGTCTCTTTATAGAAAGCCTGTACACCTGCTTGTTTAGACTGCTGCCAATGTCTGGTTCTTTGGGGTTTTGAAATCAAAGCAATTGTTATTCCTAGTTTAATAGCTAAGAACAGGAAAATATTTTTGAGGAGAAAAATAAATAATTATCTGTTCCAAAGTCCTGGAAGAGTATGAAGGGGATCAGGAACATCACCAGGCTGAAATGTAAATCTGACTAATTTTTCTGAGCAATTTCTTATTCTCATTCTAGCTGTAGTATTTAGGACTGCAGTTTTTTGTTCTTTAGTTTGAACTTACTCTGTCTTGACAATTTAGATTTTCTTTTTTGTATGTGTTTAAGCAATATATGAAGCTTTTTTGTACGGTTTTTATATTTAAAACTACATAAAAATGTATAAAGGCCCAAAGATGCTGATTTGCATAGGCACTGTCTAGTTCAACTAAATGACTTTTCCGTTCGAACTAACTGTGTGTTGTATAAATTTTACAGGTGCACATGTGAATGAAGAGGATTTCTTATTGTTGGAGCTTTTGGATTGGTTTAAGACTTCCTTTTTTCATTGGGTAAATAGTCTTCCTTGCAGCAGATGTGGTGGGCAGACAAAGCCTAAAAGTGACCTGTTGCCTACTAATGATGATCTAAGGTGGAATGCCAGTCAAGTAGAAAACCATTACTGCAACCAGTGTCAGCTCTGTAATAGATTCCCAAGGTGAGCATACAGTAAATTGCTATCTTTTTTCTTTCAAGAAACACCTTTGCATTTGTGCATTTTGTGAACAGGTAAGAAATTGTTAGTTTGGAGAGTAGAGAAGCTGTTTTAAGTAATATGATATAATTTTTGATGAACCAGCAATTTCTCTACAAGATCAGAGATTTTTAAAAACAGTATGTGCTTTCTCCTATGCAGACTTGTTCTGAATGCTTGTTTGACTTGGTTGGGGGTTTCTTAATGTTAATTTGATGAACAACAGCTTCTAAATAAAATATGTTAATATTGGCAACCATATGTAGGTAGTGTTTTTTATTGCAGGGAAAACTTCACTTCTGTAGGAAATCACAGTGTAATGAACATCTTTTGCTGAATCTATAGCAGAAGAGTGAATAAACAATTCATTTATATTTTTGTGACATTTAGACATTTTGCTAACTATTTAAACGACCATACAAAAAGCATACAAAGGTCATGTTTTAAGATGTCTAAATCAATTTTGTAAACTTAACCAGATTCATTTCAGTGCTGCTATAAACATAGAATGGAGTCATGTGACTTGAGGTAGCATTCTGCTCAGATGTTATTTGTGCAGTATAGCAGTTATTTCTATTATCTTCTATGGACTGGTCAGTACTGAAGTCTATTCAGAACGTCAGAACAGAATTAGCATACTTTTGCTCTTTGCACTTGAGTAACCTAGTGATTTCTTGTGTTGTGCATGAAGAGGTCTGCTTTCTGAAGCTTTGTTGTGTTGAAACACTGCTCTGTAACAGGTTTTTCAGCTGTTGTTACAAAAGATTTCTGAAAGGTGAAATGTATTTTCATTAGCTCTTGTTTTGTGTTGTCTTTCTCCTGTAGGTATAACAACCCTGAAAAACTTCTGGAAACGAGACGTGGACGCTGTGGCGAGTGGGCCAACTGTTTTACACTGTGCTGCAGAGCTGTAGGGTTTGAAGCAAGATACGTCTGGGACTATACAGGTATCAGTATTCTGGAGTCTTGTAATGTTAATACAAACCTGTGCAAAAGGAGGTTAGGTATTTTATGTCTCTCAGATCATATTAGCCATCAGGCAGCGCGTGAAGTTATGCAGTCAGCTAACAAAGACAATATGCATTCAATTTCCTGTCTTGCCTGATGAGATGAAATGCAGCTCTGCAAGTGAGGTCAGATGACTGACTTCAGAATGATACAATCCTTAGCTGGATGTAAGGGGCTGTGGTCCTAAGAAAGAGGAAGCTTTGGCAATCTTTCTAAATGTAGATGAACAGAAAACATATTCTTTCACCTGTTCCTTCATTTAATAAATTGGAAAAAGTTACAGTATTCTGGAAGATTAGAATAGAGGCTTTATCTTCATAAGTGATAAGTGTTCATTCTTGGCCTTTGTTGCATAGATCATGTGTGGACTGAAGTATATTCTTCATCTCAGAAAAGATGGCTTCACTGTGATCCTTGTGAAAATGTCTGTGATAAGCCTCTTCTCTATGAAACTGGCTGGGGAAAGAAACTCTCTTACATAATTGCATTCTCCAAAGATGAGGTAGGATTAGTGATGCTAATAATAAACAAACTTGCTCTGAAGCAAGTGTGCAATGTATTCCACCGTGGTGTGATATTGTAGAAAAGCATACTTTCATTAACTAGCCTCTTTAAATGAAGCAAGATATGTGGAAATTTTTGGTTGCTTTATTTTCTTCCACTTGTACTTGAGGTTGTTGATGTCACATGGAGATACAGCTGTAAACATGAAGAAGTACTCTCCAGAAGGACTGCACTCAGCGAAGCTACACTGCGAGAGACAATTAATGCACTAAATAGAACGGTATGTAACTTTTCTTTAGTGGATTTCTGAGAGCGAAACACAAGTATCTGCAGAATGTGAAGCCCTCAAACAAAGGAATGCATTTGGTAACCTCACAGGAATATCCATGCACAAGGGATGTAAAAAATGCTGTTAATTGCCCATTTTACCCTGAATACATAGGAGTCAGTCACAGTGCTGAACTGATAGGAAATAAGATAAATAATTGTATGTAAGATGTTTATCATATTATATCTAACATACACAGTGATTTGTATATATTCTATTTTTCTTAGGGACTTAAGAGCAGACTTGTACTTGCTAGGAGTAAACAGCAACTGCTTATTAACTTACATGGACTCCTTCAGGGTGACTGAGTGTTTTCCACATCAGTGCTGCTTGAAAACAGTAGCATTTACAGTTGTAAGAAATGCAGGTTTAATTTGCTTTTAGTGACTTTTTACAGGCTCTAGGAAGTGAAAGGAATGATTCATGGGCTGTTTCCAAGACTTTTTAAAGGTGTTGATACCATCAGCAGAGCTTTGACTTAGATCTATGTGTATTTACACTGTTTGTGCTTAACATCCTGAAAATACATGGAGCCATTTGCACCTGCATGTCGTGGTTTCAGAATCTCTCTGCTAAGCTTTTTCCACTCCCTACTTGGAACATCATGAACTTGACTCAATATTCTATAATACCATAAAACCTTGAACCACCTTGAAGTTTCCATTTTGTCCTCTGTTCTTTATGGGGCTAATTCCCATGTGTGGAAACTTTAGTTCCAGTGATAGTATGCAGCTGATTACTTAATAAACAGATTATGCCTTTTTTGAGGCCTGCTGGCTTGAGAGCTACAGCCGTACATTAAGACTGTGAAGAATTGAGCTGGACTAATATTTTGAGACCAGGGCTTGAAATCATTTTAACAGTAATGAAAAATTACAATCACATAGCAGAGCACTGAGAAGAGCAGCAAAGCAAGAGGAGGTAAAGGATGAAGTTGAGGAATGCATGCTCTTTGTGCAGAGTTGCGGGAATTTAGTGGTGTCCTCTCCAAACCCTGAAACCCAGCTGGATGCACAACTGATCTGAGGGGTCCTTTCTTCTGATCTACTGGCAATAGAAACCAGTCACCATTCTTTGCCTCCACAGCTGTCTGTACAGAAGGAACTTTGGAAATGGGGCATTAGTAAGTTGAAAAATTTCCCTAGCAATATTGATGGAATCAGGAAACTGTGACATCCTTATCATCTCAGTGATGTCACTGCAGGATCATGCTGTTTCACTTAAAAAGTTTAGGAAAGTTCTGTAAAAGACGTCATTGCCATCTCTAACAGATGGTGCTTCATGTCGGTCTGTTTCTTACTCCTTTCCACCTTCTTTACAGGGCTGAGCAGTTCTCAAGCTGACATGAGCACTTTTCAGACAAAGAATAGGCATTCTGTTCATACTTTATATGAAAACTTAAAAACAGTAGAGGGAAGAAAGTTATACCTGTGTTTCCAGTACTTCCTCTGCATTTTTCCTATCTTCCTTCCCCTACATGTGAAAAAGCCCAGGCCTTTCATCTCTGTGCTATTG
>VWYI01048727.1:0-37106 GCA_013399455.1 Anthoscopus minutus | reverse complement strand
AACCAAGGTCAAACCAGCACAGCTTGTTCTTACACTTCGTTTTCAGAATTCCTACCAAATCTAGAGCAAGTGTACACAAGTGAGGATGCAGTCCAAACTAGATCCTTTCTGCAGGTTCACTGGAATCAGATATATTGAAAGTTCTTCAGATAAACTTCAAAATATTTGTTTTATTGCTCAAGAGGTATTTCTTGTGGGAAGAGAGAAGAGGTAAATAATTTATCTGAGTGGTAGGCAAGGGACAACAACTGTTCCCTTAGTGATTAGCAGTCTTTTCCTGTCTAGGACAGGAAAAATAACCTGCTGCTGTGGATTACCAGTCTCAGGCTTGTCGTGGTCCACACCACACTGATTTAAATAGATTGCTCTAGAATAAGGTAACAGCATCATAAAATACAGGAGAGATAACCAAGTTACTAATATGCTGGGGTACTATCCTTATGGGGACATGGCAACACAGAGGGAAGCATTAAACCAGTGCTTAAAAATATCTCTGACTCTTCTAGGGGCCTTCAAAGGGACTATCCTAGGGTTTCCAACTTTTAAAATTATTATAATAAATTTGCCTCACCTGGAGATGTGCTCCAAGATCAGTTCAGTAAAACGTAGGTAGCAATAGTATTACCTGCAATGCAGGTAGCCAACCATAAAATCAACACAAATACCCCACATACGTGTGTCGCTGAGCCATCAGATGTCAAAAGTGCAAACATCTATTTATCTTTTTAAATTCCCTGAAGACTCCACTACCTTTATCTCCAAAGATCTAAGGTCCTATTTTTTAGCACATCATACAGAAGTCACACATACCATGGGGAATCTGGAAAGGCACTGTATGCCTATTTAACTGCCATCATCACATCTTGCAGCTACAACAGCATTTTATTAAAGTTCATTTTTTAACAAAAAAAATCCCTGTTCATATTTTTTTTCCTAATAGGTCAATTCTTTCTTAAATAGGAAATACTTACCAAAGAAGAACTGAAATGCAGTAAAATAAAAGAAAAAACATTTTGTGTCTGTAGCTTTCATGGTGTTAGAGGGACCAATCTCCCTGCTGAGAGTGTGCCCAGAGTAGACCTACACAATCAAGAAATGTGTCAAAAATATCAGCTGGCAAAGAGGCATCAGTCTTCCTTTTGTATTATCCTGTGCCTAAAGGGGCTATGAGAGGGTTAGAGGGAATTTTGCACGGCATTGCACATGTAGTGATTGGGCATGGGAAAATGGCTTAAACTGAAAGAGGGCAGGTTTAGATTAAATATTAGGTAGAAATTCTTCACTGTGAAAGTGGCAAGGCACTGCAAGGTTACTCAGAGAAGCTGTGGATGCCCCAAACTTGGAAGTGTTCAAGACCAGGTAGGATGGGGCTTGGAGCAACCTGGCCTAGTGGAAGATGTCCCTGCCCATGGTAGGGAAGTTAATGGTCTGTAAGATCATCCATCTTCCAAGCCAAATAATTCCACGACAAATGGCAATCACATGAAAAGTTTTGTCTATATGCTCTGTAAATTTGCAATGAATTAATATTTCAAGAAATGCAGCCTGGTCAGAAAGAAGCCCCTGAGAGAGACATTATTGCTGGAGTTCTTGTCACTGCAGGTATGAGCATTTCGCTGTCAGTATTGGCTCCTTTCAGTGTAACTTCACACTGTGTAACCTGTGCAAACAAAATAGCCCTGTCTGTCCTAAGGCACGTGCACTGATGAAGCAGCTTGGGGTGACAAATATTCATACAGTCCAAAACAGTACAAGAGTATGTCTGCATTTATATATACACACATATATAATATGCATATATTTAGCAATGATAATAGATATCTTTGATAATCTATAAACTTAGTCAAGAAAATTACACCTAGAATGTTACTGCATTTATAATGAAGTTAATTATTTGCAGATAGTGAAACACACCATTTTAATATGACTTTCACTTGATGGCTTGCAAAAAGTTCCATAAGAAAAAGAACAAGGGGCAGGAAAAACTCCTAACCTGCACCTTATTATTTTCTCACAAAGACAACTATGAGGAAGTTTTATTTTGCTTGCCTGAATTAAACTGCATTTAAATATTAAGGGAAAACTTCAGTCCTGCTTTTCCTGTGATATTTACTGCCAATGGCACTTTTGTATATATATACCCCAGGAAATGTAAAATCACATATTTGTTTTGTGAGTCAGATCAGTAAGACACTGGTAAAACTCCATCTGGCAAGCAAGCAAAAGTTCATTTTTTGTTTCTGTTATCATTAAACATTATTCAAGATTCTCATTACACTTGTCATCCTAGCACAAGGTTAATTAGAGTTAATAAATGCTGTACTAATCCAAAAGGAAGAAAGGGCAAAGAGAGAAAAACATACTAATTATCATCCATCCAAAATAAAACAATTTGACATGGGACACATTGTGCAGATGGACCCATCTTGAGCTGAAGATGGAAAAAATCTGTTAAAAAAAAACTTCCTTTAGGTTTTGATTTTAATGGCATAATGGCCATTAAATATAAGCAAAATATATAGCATTAAATATAAGCAAAATATATAGTATAATTATAAATTATAAAAATAAGCAAAATACATCGTATAATGGATTCAGAACAGGAAGCAGGAGCCTTTAAGCCATTACTGACTTGCTTTGCAACTTTCAGCATGTAAATTCGTTTTTATACTCCTTGATTTACTTGTCTGTGGAACTGAAATGAATATTTTTATCTACAATGTTAGATCTCCTAAAGTCTCTGGAACTTTAATTAAAATTAGATGTTATTCCCATTCCTGCCCAGCAAAGGACCACAGGAAAACTATGTTAAAAAACACCCAAACAACCAAAAAATCCCAAACCAAACCAAACCAAAAAATCCCAAACCAAACCAAACCAAAAAATCCAAACCAATCCAAACCACCGCCAACTGCCCCCCCAAAAAACCAACCAAAAAGCTGCAAAAAAAAACCCCAAAAAACAAAACCAGAAAAAAATAACAATGGAAAAACACCACCACAAAATAAAATTTGCTGAGAGCAAGCAGCACTATCTTGTGTTAACACCAACAAGAACTGCTGGTTTCAGAGGAGTTTTGTTGTTGATGGTCTTTGTTACTTGATGGGATAGAAGTTTTTAGTATTTGGTATCCTATTAGTAAGGAGCATAAGCTGCATTAAGCACTTAGCATGTTCCAAATATTCTAGATATTTTACTATAAGGTTCTCCAAAAAGTGTTTTGCTTGTAAAAAAAAAGAAAAAAATGCAAGGTATTAAAGGAGTTTTCTTCAAAATCCTGAAGAGCTTTAGAAAGCCAAAATAAGAATGGACTTCTGCATTTGTTTGTCTTCTTACCTTAAGGTAGTCTCCTGCTATTACACTTTTAGGCTTTACTTTCTCTATATTCAACTTTTCTTTTTGCCCCCAGAACTCAAGCAACTTCATTCTTTTTTTTGCTGTCTCACTCCCATGTTAAAAAGTTCTGATTTCTACCTGTTGTGTGCAGGATCAAAATTTAAATAAATAAATTTTTAAAAATTCAAATAAAAAATGAGCTGTCATACTTTTTCTACATACATGCACATATATAATAAGAAATATGGAAGTTTAATTTTTCCAAAAATGAAACTGTTTTTTCCTAACTGTCCTTATATAATTTTACCATTGTCTTTGCTATGACATTTTATGCATGACTCTCTTGAAAAGTAAACTGAAAAATGGAGAAGTTTCTTTTCAATTAAACATACTCTAATCCTGCTCTATTCAAGGAGAAGTAGAAGAGCAAAGAACCATTATGCCATTTCTTAAATATCATTGAAGTTTGTGCTAGACCAGTAGAAAATAAAGAGTCTTTCTTGCTCTATCAATACAGTGCATTATTATTCTCTTGCCTTTTTGTGTTCAAAACTAAACTTCTGCAAGAGCCACTGACAACACAGATTTGTTATCTTCTCTCTATATAACACATTAGCATAGGTGGATGGCTGTATTTAATATTACGTACCTGTGGGACAGCTCAACATGCTCTGTTCTTTGCAAGTTCCTAATTTAGAGCTATGGCACATTCAATAAATCTGCCATTAAACACTATTTCTTTCTGTGGTTGTTGGTTTGGTTTTTTTTGATGGTTTTGTTTTTCCTTTTGCTTTTGTTTTTGTTGTTGTTTTTTAGAAAAAATGTACTTGATGCTATCTGCCTTGTCAGTGAATTATAAATATATATTCATACTTGAAGTAATGGTTTGAGATAGTCAGCAAGACATGGAATTCTGACAGTTTATGTCTCTGTGACCCTCTTTGGAGAACATATTTCAACCTGAGTAAGTAACTTGAAGTTGTTTTATTTATTAGTGTTTGGGAGCCTGTGCTTTAGGATAAACAGAAAAATAAGAAAATACTGTCACTATGAGATGTAATTTATGTTTTAATTTGTGATATTCACAGTACTCTAAATCACATGCATAAAGACCTTGCATCTAATGAAGCATCACTTTTTTTCCCATCCAGAATCTGGAAATCCAAATATACAGGAAAATTTTAAAAATGGTAAGAGACTGTAACAGCAACCAGTCTTAATCAGCTACTCAGCTTCCTACAGATTGCATACAAGAGCGAGATGTCTCATATTACAAGTCACACAGAACTTCACCTTTGCATAAGATATTACTTAGTAATGATTTTTGCCTATTAGTCATGGCAAAAGAGCATATCTTAGTATAAACCCTTTTCTTGGAGTTACCACACACTTTCTATCACATCAAAGTTTAGGAGCATCTTCTGAATCAAGACTATTTGCAACCAGTGCTTTCCTTGCCATATCCTTTCCACACACATGATTATCTTACACACACAGAGGAGACCACATTAACTTGCCTCATCTTCACAATGCCAGCCTCCCATATCAACATTTTAAATTTTTTCACATAAATATTAATGTTGACTTCTGTGTTACACTAGCATAGAATAGCAATTCTCCATAAGCATCTTCAAAAATATTTCTTAACCCATTACTTTTTCTGGGATGTATGCCATTAACTTTACAGCTTCATCTGCTGACATCCACTACTTGTTTCTTTCTTTCCTCTAAGTATTATTTTATTTTTTCTTACAGGGCCTATCTACCCTCTGAGATGGAAATTGTCGTTTTGTTCAATGTTTTGTCCGGTAGGTAGGTAGCTATTAGGATCATAAATAAGAAATTATTTCTTAAAGTCTGCAGAGGGAGACAAAGATGTGGAAGATGTCTGATTGGAGAGATACTTGTACAGAGTTCAAATGTGTGAGTCATGCCTGGAATCACAATGCAGCTATTTCTGTTCTTTTATTCTCTAGCTGCAAAACATGCAAGTTGGTTTCAGATTTTATTCAATCTTTTTTACAGCAAAAAAATCTCTTTTTCCTTGCAATAAAACAACAGAGTTTCAATTTTTTTTTTATTTTTATCCCTTACCATATATTGAAATCAACTTGCATCTAAGCATGTGCTATGTGCCACATCACACAGAGAAGTTATCAGATGCATGGAGTTTAATTAAATATCATACAGCAGCCAAAAACTTTGGCCTTTTGGAATTTTAGTAACAAGCTATGAAGCAATTTACTTCAGGTAATTTGGAGATACTTGGCATCAGACTTCTGTCTAAAAGCCATGTCTGATGTGAAATGAGCTAATCTGTGACTGAAGCCCTCTGGCTCATGTCCCTTTCATTTCAGCCCTTTTGTCTGCTGCCTCAGGCAATGCAATAGCTGTGAGAAGGAACCTAGCCCATTCTGAACTCTCTTTCCAGCTGGGTGGAAAAGAGGCAAAACCTGGCCCATTCTGAACTCTCTTTCCAGCTGGGTGGAAAAGAGGCAATCTCATTGCTGG
Source organism: Anthoscopus minutus (assembly GCA_013399455.1). NCBI lineage: Eukaryota > Metazoa > Chordata > Aves > Passeriformes > Paridae > Anthoscopus > Anthoscopus minutus. Next base: position 31,259 of record VWYI01048727.1, on the reverse strand, counting down.
AGGTCCTGATGGTTGCAGCTTAGACCAAGCTCCCTTCCAAATTTGGGAGTCCTTATGTTCTGAGTTGTGAGATCAAAGGCTATCTAATTTCAAAGAGAGACCAATAACCGCTTTTCCCAGTGTTCTGGCCTTGCTCAAGGAACAGACATGGATAAAATATTTTTCAATAGTCTGAATTATTATGGATAAAATACATCTAACATAGTAATGGTAACTGAGTTTTACTGGACAGCAAGAAGTTGCAAGAGTCAAGGACAGAGCAAAGAAGAAAATAATTCAAATAATCCCTATTAAACTAATTTTATTTGGGTCTCTGTCATGTAACTTTAATAACAAATGTCTTTTAATAATAGATTTAAACATTCAGCTTATTCTAGGATTTCAGACTTCTTACTGGATTGTTTTGACATCTCTTCTACAGTGACAGGCAAAATTTGTCAACTGCTTGAAGTCAGAGATATGAGAGAATATGGTATCTGTAACCCTTTTAAAGATCCTGTGTATCCAGCCAACACCAGTTCAAATGAAAACTTCCAACTCCTGCCCCTAGTCTGCTGCAAAACAGTTAGAAACCATACAGACTCTGGGTCATGTAAAGCTTCTGTGCTGCAGTGCAACTGCTATGTCTCAAAACCCCAGCATTTCAGAATCTTGGAATTTTCCTGAAAACAACTTGCTTAAGTTCAGAGATAACTAAGAATCAGTTTTGATACTAATTCTCCAGAAGATGCTCATCCAGAAATATACCACTCATTCCCTGCCAGGGTCTTCTGCTGTGTGCATGGGGTAACTGCCAAAGAGCAGGATCATAATTGTCCATACTTTTAATAGTTCCTTCCTACAAAGATGTTCTCTTTTGTAATGTAAATTTCTCATTTTAATAGAGGGCCTATTTCAGTCAAATTAAACATAGATCTGTTATCAATCTTTAAATTAAATTCAAGCAAATATCTATTTCAAACTTAGAGCTATGACCACACCCAACTAACAGAGAAGTCTGCTGGCTCCCAGGGGCTTGGATAAGGGACATTAATGGAAAACTCTCCAGTCTACTAAGGCCCTCTGATTACTATCAACTACTGCTTGTTCAAACTGGTAGTGATGAAATTGCAACAAGAAGTCTGAGGCCAATAAAAAGAGATTTTGGGACAATTGGTTGAAGGATTAGGAGCACAGGCAATGATTTCTATGATCCCTCCAGTAAAAAGGAATAATATTGATAGAAATAATGAGATCCATCAGGTTAATGAGTGTCTTCAAGGCTGGTGTAATGAGAAAAATTTGGGATTTTTTGACCATGGGATGATCTACTCAACATCTGGTCTACTGACACTTGATGGAATGCCATCATTCCATCTCAGATGCCATCATCCCATCTCATCCTATCTCAGAGGGCAACAAGAGTTCTAGCACAGGAGCTAGCAGGGCTCATTAACAGAGCTTTCAGTTAGCTTGGAAGGAGGAAAGGGAAAACACCAGGCTTGCCAGGGATGAGCGATGGAGTGCTGTGTTAGAATTTGAGGAAATGAGTGCCAATGGGATGCTTCAATTTGCTTCATGAGGTGCTGGCTACAAACTACCACACTTGAAATAGACAGTAGATAGTTGCTGAAGGACCAACTCTAATTACTTAAACTGAAGACTGAACTTCGAGGGCAACACATCTACTCATAGGAAAAAATCTACAATGGGTTATTCGGAATGTCAGGGTTTTGTCTTTACTTCTTTACATCCTAAACATGAAACTGTAGCTTAGGGGTCTTATAATAGAAGAAGAGTGTGAAGGCAAAGGGAAAAAAAAACCCCACATACCAATGAAAACGTCACCTCAGTTCAAGATGTAAAAACATTAAACTATTTAAGGCCTTGCTAACTTTCATCAGATTCACAAAGGGACACTTCAACTTTAATTAATCTTGAGCCTATCCAATTAAAAAAAATAAAAACAAACAAAAAACAAAACAAAAAAAAAAAACAGAACCAAACCAAACCAAACAAACAAAAAAACGCAACAACAACAACAACAAAACCAAAAAATCCACCAACAAACAAAAAAAAGAAACAAACAAAAAAAAACCCCACCCTGAAATCTAGGTTAAATTTAACTGACAACAACAGATTCCTTAAAATTAAAAGTATACATCTTCCTTCTCTTTCATCCCTCTCCCACTAGCCAAAAATTAAAGCCAAGAAAGGAAAAGACTTCATAATATGAAATTTTTTAATTGAATGTCTACTCAAACATTCCTAAAAATCCAAATCCAAAAGGCTAGCAAAATACTATTTTAAACAAATTGATAAAATGCTATTGGGCTCAGTTAGATTAAGTTTCAGACGAGTATTCAACTTTAGTATTGTTACCACTGTAAAAAAAAAAGAGGACATTAAGACTGTGAGAACAGGAGAGAAGAATTTTCTTTTTTCTTTTTCATTATCTTGGAAGAGATGATGTTGCAACATCATTGGCTCTCAGCTTTCTCCAAAAATCAGAGTGACCATGACAATCACCACACCTTGCTCCACCATATTCCACAGCTTTTTCATAGAGAAGGGAAAAAGACATTTTACTATTCTTTTGCATGGAAGTCATAAACACACTCATTTAAACTCATCATTTGAGAATCTCAGCTTCTAAATTCTTCAGGACTGTATAATTAAAAAAAACATGCCAGAGACAGATCTTCCTTTTTTTCTACAGAGCACATTTGTGGATTTTTTTCTAAAAATATTTAGGATATCAGGAAATAATTTTGTTTTACAGAGAGATTTTAAAAATTTAAAAAAAAAAGAAGTCAAGACAAACATACAAAACTCCCACTTCACTCACAAATAAAACCTTACATAAACTTTTAGCATTTGGTCCCAATATTGTTATTTTTTATCATTTCTTTTCCATGGCAGTTAATTCTTACAGAAGGATGATACCAGGCTACTTTGAGTAGCTATGTGTCAGTTTTTTAAGCTGTAGGATGATCCCAATAGACATAAAATTTCACATCAATTAACTCCTTTCTGTTATATGATTATAAAGCAACACATTGGATGCCTTTATAAAGTAACCTCAAAAACCACTGTTAGAAAAGGCATGTTCTTCTTCCCTCCCTTCATATCCTGGAGTAATATCATAGAATTAAATCCAGGAGTAGTGAATTCCCAGTACACTGCTTTATACTCACTGAAATGTGTAAGTCACACCTCATTCACTCATGAAAACTCCACATTTGTGCCAAAGGGGTTACATATTGGCAGCCATCACTATGATAGCTATCACACCCCTGCCAGGTTTTCAACAAAACAGAATCAAGGCCTGCTCTGGAAAAGATAATTTTTGCCTTTAATCACTATCAGTTTTAGGAGATTCCAAAAAGTTCACAAGCTCACAAATATGTCTGGAATTTTATAAATTGCAGATACTAAATTACATCTAAAATGATATTTAAGTCACAGTGAAACTTTGAGACATATGACTTGTTTTCTGCTTTGAAGATGATAACACAGATTTGACAAATACCACATAAATAGATGGCTGATGGCTTTTTTTTCCATGACCAACTCACCATTCACCTACTAATGAAATGAAAATAATATAGATATTTTTCTCTTAAACAATATAATAACAAAATATGTCATATTTAAAACCAAGGCAGAAATAAATCAGGTCATTTTCTCTGACCAGAGGAACCACAGAGGAATGCCATTCCCCTAGAACTCTCCTCCTCCCTGTGTGATTTTTGGGGGAGTGTGTGCAAACGTGGCCTCAGCAGATGAGTCTGTGAGCTGTGGGCTCCCCCAGCCTGAGCCTGGCCCAAGCTGATTTTCAGGACAGCTGCTGAGTTTGGCTTTCTGGTGGGTACATTCTCCTGCCTTAGTCTTGTTTCCTTGTCCCTAGACCAGGGGTAATTGAGCAATAGTGTCACCTTTATTGCATCTCAGGTTCCCTCAGGCAGCTCAAGTCCCAGCCCAAAGCTGCAGTCAGGTGAAGGAGGGGTGGGCTTGGGTGCTCTCAGCCTCTATTCACTTTTGCCATAATGGGCAAATCTCCTTCCTGGCAAGTTTAAGCCCTTACCCGTATGATTTCAGTCTCTGACACCACTGATGTGCCCAGAGCCCCGGTGAGGCCCGGTGCCTCAGGACAGCAGCCCCGAGCCCCACGCTGCCAAGGCCTGGCTTTGGAGGCCGGGCCATGCGGGGCAGGAGGAATTGGCCAGATGGACACAGCCAGGGAGTTGTGCTCAGTGGCTCCATGTCCAGGTGGAGGCAGGGATGAGGGGTGTCCCTCAGGGAGGGCTCTGCCTCGACCCCGGGGCTCTTGAACGGCCTTGCCAATGAGGCAGAGAGTGCATGGAGCTGCCCCTCAGCGCGGGGTTTGCAGGGCACGGGAAGCTGAGCGGGGCAAGGGCTGAGGAGAAGCACTTGGGGTGCAGATGGAGGAGAAGCTCAGCGTGAGCCAGCAATCTGCACTGCCAGCCCAGAAAGCCAGCCCTGTGCTGGGCTGCACAGAAAAGAGTGAAGAGCAGCAGGTCAAGGGAGGTGATTGTGGCTCTCTAGCCCATTTTTTCAGACCCCACCTGCAGCAACACATCCATGTCTGGGGGCCCCAGCATAAGAAGGATGTGGACCTGCTAGAATGAGTTCAGAGGAATGCAATGGAGATCCTCAAAGACCTGGAGCACCTGTGCGCTGTGAAGACAAGCTGGGCAAAGAATGTGTTCCAGTCAGCTTAGGGAGAGATGGCTGTGCCAAATAAATTGAGGCACAAATGAGACTATATGATGACAACATCCAGATTTTATTTAACATTGACTTTATTTCACATTGACTTTATTTCACAGGAATTGTGAGGGAGAGAGATAGAAAGAGATAGGAATGAGGACTCAGAAAGAAAGTGTGCAGAAGATAATCAAATGGAACTAGATTATTTTTGAGATCCTTTCCCACTCAAACAATACTGTGACTCTAGAAGGTCTGTGGATCTGTATCTTAACTTGATATTATTAATATTATCATCACAATAATTTCATTATTTTAATTTGTATTAAAATTATTTACTACTACTACTATTCTTCTTCTTCTTTCTTCTTCTTCTTCTGACTATACTTAAAATTATTATCTTTAATAGCATTAGAAAATGCTATTTCTTCTTATTATTCTTCATCTTGTTTTTGTAACTTTCTTATGTGCTTCTTCATCTTGTTCTTCTACTTCAAATTTTTTTAATTCTTTTTCTCATTCTTCTCAATTTATTTACTACTACTATTTCATTTTCTACATCATCTTATTCTTATTTACTAATACTGTTCCTTCATCTTCTTCATATCCTTCTTCTTTTTGTGTTCTTTTTTGGGAGTTTTGTGGGGTTTTTTAGTGTGGTTTTTTTAAATTTTTTATTACTATTGTATTTTAAATGCAGCTTCCATTTGTTTAGGAAGAATTGCCTGTATCATGGTCCTGCAGTGTGCCATGGGATCCTGATAACGGTACATTATATTTGTTGCCACTCCTCACGGAGAAAAGGATCACATGTAGTCCTTTCAGGATGAGAGGAGGAAATGGCCTTAGATTCCATAAGGGGAGGTTCCAATGAAGTAGTGGAAATAATTTTTCCCTGGAAGAGTGGTCCAGCATTGGAAGAAGTTGTTCTGGGAGGTGATGGAGTCAGTGTCTCTGGAAGTGCTGAAGTTGTCTGGATGTGGCACTCGGGGGTGTGGTTTTGGGCTGTTAATGGTGGTGCCAGGATGATGGCGTGACTGGATGACTTTCAAGGTCTCTTTGCACCCTGGTGAGCCGCCTGGCACCAAGTGTCTCCCATGGGGCTGGTTGGAGGCTGGCCACATGGGTAATCTTTGGTCTTGGAGAGACCCATTTGGGATGCTCCAAGGCAGCCGGGCACTGCTGAGGCTGCAGGGCCATGTGCAGGCAAAGGCAGCCCGTGTGGCTCCCCCAGGACATGGGGCAGGCTGCGGGCCAGCCTCCATCTGCAGGCCCAGGCTGGGGCTGGCAGCGGGCCCTAATCCTTGGGCTGTGGTGCCAGGCAGGGCCGGTGGAACAGCGCCTGCAGTGACTGCAATGTCCACAGTGCCCACCTGAGGGGAGGGACATTTCTTGTGGGGGCCGGCTGCTGGCTGAGGGCCTGGGCTCCCAGCTGAGGGGCTGGGGCGTCTGTGCAGGGCGTACACTGGGCTCAGTGACACCTGCTCCTGGAAGGCAGGAGAGGCCATGTGTCCTCTGGGGGCAGGGCTTCCATATGGGGAAGCGAGACAAAGAGTGGCTCAGATGCCTCGAGCTCAATCCAAGCCTTGTGAGGGGCAGGCATGAAGAACTCCCCTCCTGCCAGTCTTCACTCTCTGTCTTCCCAGAGCTTGATATCACTTATCTTGTCCCACTCATCCTCCTCTCAGAGCAAGGGCTTCACCCCGATGCTCTGTTCCCAGCTGTCCTGCTGGTCTTGGTCACTGTGACTCCCCCATGCACAGTCTTGGTCAGATGGACTCCATGGAGGCTGTCTTACCATTTCCTAAGGACACCTCCTGGCTAATGGAGTCTTCCTCTTGGGAAAGCTTTTGCCAATGGGCTCTTCCCAATCTGATACCTCTTGGTAGCTGCCGACATCTCTGTGGGGCAGCTCATGCTCGTGTTCTTCCCAGTCAGAGAGATTGTGGGAGCTACCGACGTGTCCTTGGGAAAGGTCTCTGTGCATTCTTTCCAGTCCAAAACTTCTTGGTAGCTCCCAACATCCCTATGGCACAGCTCTTCCTTGATGTATTCATCCCAATCGGAGAGTTCATGGTGGTTACCAGCTTCTTCTAGGGACAACTCCTGCTCATTGCAGGCTTTCCCTGGGGACCCTTCATGGTAGCTAGGGGTTTCTGCTGGAGACAGCTCCTGCTCAATGCAGGCTTCCCCTTGGGACATGTCCTGGTACCTACCAGCTTCTTCAGGGTACAGCTCCAACTCAGTGCAGGCTTCCCCTTCAGACCCTTCCTGGTAGCTTCTGGATTCCACCTTGGAAAGCTCCTGCTCAGTGAGGGCTTCACCTTGGGACTCTTCCTGTTGGCTAAAAGCTTCTTCTAGGGAAAGCTCTGGCTCAGTGCAAGATCCCCCTTGGGATCCTTCTTGGTAACCACTGGCTTCTGCTTGAGTAAGCTCCTGCTAATTGCAGGCTTCCCCTTGGGACTCTTCTGTGTAGCTCATGGATTCTACTTGGTCCGATTGTTGCCCAGTGCTGGTTTCCCCTTGGGAAACATCTAAGTAGCTACCAGCATCTCCAGGGTACTGAGCTCCTGCTCAGTGCAGGCTTCCCCTTGGGAGCCTTCTTGGTATTTGCCCATTTCTACTTGGGAGAGCTCTGGGCCTTCTTCATTGTCACCCTGGAAAAGCTCAAGTGTCCCAGCCAAGGCTCCCTCCCTTCTCTCTTCCTCTCCCAGGACTGACCCCCTGTCTCCACCTGCTGCCCACTGAGCACCTGGGCTCCCAGTGGGCTGAGCAAGGAGCTGGGGTGCAGCAGGGCCTGTGCAGGGCAGAGGTCAGGTTCTCTTCCCTTTATCCTGGAGCTGCTGCTTCCAGTTCTGCAGCCCTGCTTTGCTCCAGGTCCCCCTGTTCCTCTGGCTGCTGGCCAGATGCCTGGACCTCAAGCACAGCCTTGAGCACCACCTCAGAGCTGATGTACTCTGCTAAGTCCAGCAGAGCCTGGCTGCAGCCTTGGGGGGCTGTGTGGGGCAGGGACTGGGCTGTCCCTGCAGATGGCACCTCTTCACTGCCAGCAGGAGAACCTGGTGCCTTTTTCCACCTTGGGAAGCAGAGGCTCTGAGGTCTTTTCCAACTCCTCAGCAGCTTCAGTCCAAGCAGCAGCAGCAGCAGCTGCCAGCTTGTCCTCTCTGGGACTCCCTGGGGTGGGAGAGGTGCTGGGCAGCTGATGGGCTGCCTCTCCTGCCACCTGGGTTCCCATGCTGCCACGAGAGCCGGGCCCCTCCTGGGCTCAAGTCTGGGCATCCTCGTCCTTCTCCAGGTGCAAAGCTTTCTCACAGATCTTGTACCTGATGCTTTCTCCTCACTGGAATAGTCCCTGTCTGCTGACACTTTCTTCCCACTGGGACAGCTTTTGGTCACTGCTGTCTTTTTTCCACTCGGGCAGCTCCTGGACACCGTAGTCTTTTCCTTGGCATACCTCCTCCTAACTGTTGTCTCCCACTGGGGACAACTCTGTCTCTCTCTTGCCTCCCTCCCATTGGTGTATGTGTGGAAGGCCTCTTCCACACATACATCTTCTTCCAAAGGAGAGAATTCCTGGTATCCCGCCCCTTCCCACTGGGACAGCTCCTGGTACATCAGATCTTCTTCCAACTGGGACAGTTCCTGGTATAGCAGATTTTCTTCCAACTGGGATAGCTCCTGGTATGTCTCATCGTCTTCATCCCATTGGGAGAGTTCCTGGACCGTCACATTTTCTTCCCAGTGGTACATCTCCAGCTCTTGCTGAGCGTCACATTCCTACTGGACTCTCACACCTACCTGCCACTGATGCCACTCTTGGTGCCTCACACTTCCACATGGGAAAACTTCCTAGACTGTCTGTTCTTCTTGTTGTTGGTAGAACTCTTGGGCTGTCACCTCTTCCCAAAGGCAAAGCTCTTAGCTGGTAAAGTCTCCCCACTGGGAAAGCTCTTGAAAAATGTCATATTCCAAGTCTTCAAAATGGCAAAGGCCCCCTCCTCTTCAGTGTTCGACAGGGGCAAGCCTGAGCCACCACCTGCCTCCAGCCACTGCCAGCTGAGGGCCTGGTCTTCCAGCCAGCCCAGCAAGGGGCTGACTGCCTGGGAGTGGAGGTTCACTTTGTCCTCCTCTGTGTCCGTCCTCCTGGAATGCAGAGTGGAATCCTGGGAGCTGCTTCCTCCTGAACAAACAGCTCTCCTGGAACTGGGCAGTGCAGGGCCCTGCATCACTTATATACCACCTGCAGGACGTGATTCTCCCATGTCACAGGGGGCCCTGGCCACCACATCACCCAGAGCCTGGCACAATGCGCCTGAGCCACGTGTGGCACCCCTTCAGCAGCTGAACCCACGGCAAGGGGCATGGAGCAGTCCCCAGACTGGTGGGCTTCTAGCCCCTTGTTACCATCCAATTATTAAAATGATCAGAAATGCCTCTGCCTGAATTAAGGTGCAAACAAGACCATATGCCACGGCTAATAGTACAGATTTTATTTAACAAACAATGAGAGACAGAGAGAGAGAGAGAGAGAGAGAGAGAAAGAAATAGAAAAGAGGAGATGAGGGAGAGAAAGAGACTGACAGAGGCAGATTAAGTAGAAAACCTCACCACTCTGTGGGTGCCAATGGCATCCCTTGGATGCTCTCCATCAGATCTCCTTGATGCTGTGGGTACCCCACAAACACGGAGTTCAGTGGGTTGATACACACTTGGGCCAGGTGGGAAGGCCCAGGTACCTCCCCTGGCAGGGACAAGTTTGTCACAGCCTCTTGCAGCAGACTCTGGATCTGTTGCAGCCCTTTGCATCACGAGCAGTGCTCTGCTGCAAGGCCTCAGCACTGAGTCTGGGGAGCGCTTTGGGGTCTTTGATGGGTTATGGCCCCTCCTCAGCTGCCCCTCACGGCAATGTCCCATGGATGTGCCCTTCCCAGGCCAGATGAGCCAGTTTGTGTGAGGGAAAGAGTGAGAGAATGTTACTTGAAAACTGAAAATGTTAGACCCTAAGGATCCTAAGGAAAAAAGCCCTCTTTGAATTGTCGTAAGTTTGTTTTTCTCATGCATGCCTTTTGCCTCACATCCATTAATCAAAAGGCAGTGTTCTTACATTTTAAATAATGCTTACATATTTGAAAGGTGTTCAATTTTACTGCATCACAGTAAAACTGAGCATTATGCTGAAATTTCTAAATGCTTCAGAAATATGTAGTATTTAAGGTTCTGTCATCACTAATTAAGAAATATATTAATTGAATTGATAACTGAACAAAGTGGTTAACATCAGAAGAAAGTAAATAGCATATAAGAGGCAAAGAAAATTAGCAGTTTCAATAGAATTTTGAATCAGAAAACCATTAAAGAGGAAGAAAAATATTTTATTTTCCTCAGTAAACAAAAGGAGGGTTGAATGCAGGAGTGAAGTAAACAGTAAAAGCACAATAATGAACTGAATAATGAATGTTATGCACTATAATATGCTTCCTAAATTACTGATTTCTACTAAAATAAATAGGTAAAATTCTTCCACAGTCTTTTAATTTCTTTGAACACTTCTGCAATAAGCATTCAAGCACCCCTTTTTCCCTTCATGCAGAACATGTTCCAAGTTGTCTCATACCCTGGGAACAGACATTTACATTAATATGTACTTGTTTCTCCTACTGTTCTCTGACATGAGCCAAAGATGTTTAATTCAGAAACACATCATTTTTTTTCTCCCAGCTTCCTGAGCATCTTGTCTTTTAAACAGGACTGAAAAACTAAGATAGTCACTCTTTCAAACTGTAAATTCTCACTTTTTTTACATTTTGAGCCAACATGTGTTTTTAACACCTCTACTTAAACAGTAGAACTGAAAAGTCCTGATAATTATTTGAAGTGAATACTTCAAGATGGAAACTATCAATAATGAGGCTGGCTCCTCTTGTGTCCTTTCAGCTCAGTCAATGGGCACTGAACTTAGCCATATTAAGCATGGCCAACTCCTGCTTCTCTGAGAAGCACTTAGGACTGCAAAACAGCCTGTAATATATTAAAGTATTTTAAAGTGAGCTCTTTTCCATTACTGCATGAATACCCTTCCCCTGAATAAAGTTTTAGTTATAAGAGAATTAGACTTTCTGAACTAATACAGCAGTAAATATTAGATCTAAATCAGGTCATGAGGAAATTTTTCTTAGGATAGGCACCAGTAACCAGATTTTCAGCCTTATGTCAATTGTTGCTACTATAAAGGGATATGTTATAACAGTAATAATGCAAAGTTTCAAAAAATCACTTTCCTCTTCAACATACATAGTTTTAATCCAAACTCACCTAAATTCCCTTTCAGAACTGTTGTTTCCAAGCCTCTGCTTTTGAAATGTGCTAAAGTCATGGCCTGTGTTTCACTATTGCTTGACCCTGCTGCCCTAGAAAGAAATACTGAATTAGCAATGGTAGAAGAGGATCTTCTTTCTAAAATTACTAAGGTTATTTGAAATAAACTGTTCCCTCCTCTAGTATTTTGAACCTTTTGTGTCACTATTCATTTGAGACATACTGGCTAAAAAGATTCAACCCATACCATCAGTCAGTTTGGAACAATTTAATAAGGCTTCCTCTCAGTGCCAATCTCCATTATGCAAAGTTCTTTAAACATTCAGCATTTGTTGCCCTGATTTCTACAGTCCCATCATGGTTATCTTTAACCTGGAATAATGAAAAAGAATGGCATAAGAAATGCAAAATAGCAAACCCTCAGACTTTTTAAAAATGTTGTCCACTTTGTCTACCTATTCTATAGATGCTTAAAAATTATCACAGCATGCATAAGCTGTAAAGAGAAGTTCTTGGTAAAAGCAGCAAACACTGTTGAGCTGTATAGCTGGGTAGGCTTTACATCACTATAGCCATACACTGCAAGCCAGAGGCAGCGACATGGATTGCTTCCAAATTCCTACTGCAATACAGGGAAGAAGGCTTTCTCCCTTGTGTTGTATTCTCCCAGGTCAAAAAAGAATGAAAGCAGCAGTTTTTACTCTGAGAGCATCACACAAGTGTAGCAGGTCATGCATTTAAAAGAAACACAAGCAGACAATGCATGGAAAAGAAATCTAGTGATAACAGTTCTATTTCTCCTTTAGGTGCCTAAGATGCCAGTTTTGAAGGATGGCTTCCTGATCCTCTCCTTAAAAATGCTGGACATCATCAGGAGGACCAGGTTTTGTCTGACCTTATTCAATTCAGCTGTAAAGCACTTATTGACATCAAGACAATATATGCTGCATACCCCAATAACCCTAAGGCTGTGTGAGCAACTGTAAGGTAAGTTCAAGATGATGAATATATTTCCCCTTATAAATGCACTTATTTCAGGCGGGTTAGGACAGTTCCTTCAGTTCTTTATTACACTAAAAATAAATCACTGTGCCAAACTAAGACTTGTTTCTGTCACATACATATTCTGAATATTTATCTCCCTGTATTATATAATTTTCATCTATAAGTTATACTGGATACTCTGGTTCTGTGTATGACAAATAAACATGCCTAACAGCATTGATGTGAAATGCAGACTACAATTATACTTGACAATTTTTGTTTATTTATTTTTTTTAAATTTGTTTCAGGCAACTGTGTTACTGGAATAATGTTAAATAGATTTTTAATACATTGTCAATCATATGAACGAAAGAAACTCACCTTTCAATTGTCTAAAACCACCTAGACTGGATGAGGAAGGGAGTTCTTCCCCACAGTTCAGTGTTTGCTCCATTTGCAGTGCATGAAACAGAAAACACAGAAATGGGCGTGGGGGATGAAATGGTGATGAAAGAAAACTGATGAAGACACATGACACTCAATTTACCAAAAAAGCAATTTCATTAACGTTGTTATATTCCAAGGGTTCATTTTACTATAATACCAGTACCTTCAGATTGTGGAACAGATTTTTAATCTTGTATTAATGCAAATAATAGTCTTTAAATCAGGTTTTCTTCCATTTCACTGATAGAGTACCACTTGTTAAAGTATTTTTAACACTTCCTCCTGTTCTCCCAATTTCTACTTCAATTTATCCATTAATTTGCAATCTATAATAATTGACATGATATATTATAGAAAGGATACAGCTTTTGACCTTAAAATTGTAGTCATTATTTCAGATAATGATTTATGGTTATAGTTTAGATAGACAGACATAGATAATTTGATTTTGGAGCACTTCCTAATTCTTCCTATTAAAACCAAGCTACAAGCTTGAAAAAAAAGTACATATAAACTGAAAACTATTTTATTTAGAAAAGGCAAGAGTTTTAATAGAGATCATTCTGACTACAATCAATGTATACATAAATAATAGAGATGGACTAATGAGACAATTATTTACTAGGAGAAAAAATGCTTTCTAAGGTATCATTTACATTTATTATCTCTATAGATTTTTATGAAATCATTTTAACAACCAAATATCTTACATATGTGCAATTAGCAAATTTCTCAAATGAAATATACATATTAAGAAGAGATAATGAAAGTAGATATGAAGACATAAGTCAAACTGCACATCTGATTGCAAAAATTCTTTTTCTGAAAGATTGCCACAAGGATAACTTTTTCATATTGTCATTGCCTGAATTAAATTAGCCATTTTGATTTATTTAAATGTGTAATGCTATTAAGAAAATTGTTTTTTAAGTATCTTAATTCTTCGGATTTAAATAATTATCATTTTTATTGTGATGCTAAGACAGTAATTAGACCTGACATCAGAAAGCTGAGTATAGTGCAGTGTTTTAATTTATTTGCAATCTGGGTAGATAAATATGGGCTGATATGAGGTTCTTCCTTTTTCTTTGTGGAACTCCTTAGTGCAAATTCTGGTGCCATTTATTTTTTAAAGGCAGGTACTGAGCTAGGTCCAGTCTTCTGGGAATTATGTGAAATGTGTTAAGTGAGGAACAGAGCTTCATGGACTATGTTGTCTTCATGATTTGGCACCATTTCCTTCTGGAAGACAGGTTTCCTCATAATACCCAGAGAAGATGTAAAAGGGCACTGTGCTGTTCTTACAAGGGCAGTGTGTCTGGCTGGTATCTGCACAGAAGCCAGTTTTTGGAAATGGCAGGGAAAACAAGTCTATTTCTAATGCTGAAGATGGATCTGAGTAATGGAGAGCTAAGCAGAAGTAAAATAAGGAAATCTTTCTCAGAAATGTGGTGAAGTCTCCTAATGTTATTGAGGGAGCAAATAAATATTGACATTAAAGAAAGCAAACACAAAGGGCATCTCTGACAGAATTCAAATATCTTTTCACCTTCCATATACAGCCTTCCTACAAAATCCATTAACTAAATTATATTAAAAATTTTTACTCTACCTCATTTATTACTGCTCAGCCAACAAAAGTAGCCTACATCAAGCCCAACAAGTTTCCCATAGGACTCTCTCCTGATATTGTGAGAACAATGAAATATATATGCCTAAGGTCTTCACAGCTAATTTTATGTGCTGAAGAGAATTTTTAAAAGATGAGGAAATACTAGAAGAAATTATCCTGAAAGCATTAGTGTGATCAAAATTGGGTGACATTGTTCATCATTTGGAACATGAGTGTGTTTGGAATGCTTGACATTAGCAGTGAAGGCAGCTAATAAGGCTTCTAGCTGAAAGCTAGAAATCTTCTTGAAAGAAGCTTACTCTGAGCATCACATTCTTAGAATCATGCTGATCAGCAACTCATCCTTTGCCCTGATCAAGACAGAACTTTCAAGAATACTGCTACGCAAGTCTGCTGCTGCACATCAGCAAATCAATATTGACTTTAGTTAAGGACTTTCCACTCCTTTTCTCTCTGAGACGTCATTTTCACTCTCTATATAAACTAACATATACAATCACCAGAGGATGTTGTTAATGCAGCATAAATGAAAGACTACCAGAGATGACAAACTGCATCCAACATATTAGATAATCATCACTATTTTCAGTTAATCCAGGACTGGAAAGAAGCAAATTTAAATTAATCCCAGACTCAGGAGTACCATCAGTGAGGAGTTATCAGCTCAGCACATGCGCAAATCAAATAGTTTTCCCTGAGAGATATATGCCTAATTTGTACCCATAAACAAAACCCCAGACAAACTAAAAATCATACAGGTGAGATCTGCGTGTTATTTTGTTCAAAGTAGTACTCAGTTCTTGCTGAACACAATACCAAGTAATTTTCCACTGCCAAATATTTATGTAATGGACCTTAGAGAGGAAACAGGATGTGGAAAAAGTAATTGTTTTGATCTTTAAGATCCAAAAATAAACTATTCAGATGGCTGAGTGTAAAACATTTAAAATATTAAGTCAGAAGAAGAATTCAAAACTCTGACATGGCATCTGCAGATTAAATAGCAGAATGCCTGCCCCAAATTGTTACTCCAGACTGGGGGAGGACAGCAAAGAGGAAGAGGTGACAAGTTATTACATTAAAGTAACTTGGATTGCAGCAAAAAAAACCAAAACTGGTGAAGATATTCTGAGCAGCAATGGAAGAAACCACTGCACTTTCCTACCTCTCTGCCCTTTGGGTGTCAAAATTCCTTTGGAGACTCCAGAAGGCTTTTGCCTCTCAACCATTCCCAAGGGGAAAGGCTGGGAGGTAAGGACTTCCAAATCCAGAAAGTCCATGATATTGATATGAACAGAACATTTAAAGTAAAAGATCAAGTACTCCTTTTGTTTGCCACTGGACATTAGGCTGATACTTTTATCTCGTGGGCCCAGTTAAGAGATAGAGGTGAGGGTGGCAGGTGCCTTCAGTGCACAGGCACATCAATGGGGTTCAGCAGGATGTCATGCTAGTCCTGGACCCTTCAGCACAGTCAGAAATCATAAAGAAGAAGGAGGTCAGTTATATCACAAAGTTTCTTGATAATAATTAGCCTGATCCTACAAGAAACCAAAAATGTTTACACTATTTATAGAAGGTTGCTAAGTTGTATTACTGAGGGATAAATCCTAGATAACATGATTTCAGAAGACATTTCTACAAATTCCCAGAAGATTGCACTATTCTCAAAAAGAAAGATGTCAGTATTCTGAGAAGAATATCACAATGTGCTTCATGTGCAAATACTTAGTCCCCAGATTTCACTTAGTGGAAGCTGTCAGCTACAACATGGTGAGTCATTGTGTTGACTCTGTACATGCACTTCCATTTTCAGCTGCAGTGAGAACAATCTACCAGACACCTTCTCCCTTCAGGACAGCTGTAAGACTTTTGCATTCTGTCCAGAGTCTTTTCTTCCTTCAAATAGTATTTGTATGGAAAAATATTTTCTGGATGCAAACACCCTTTCTGATCCAAAGATTTTCATACAAATGGCACTACCTCCCAACTGTAGAAAGATTATTTCTTCCCCTGCTATCTCAGCAGTGAATTATCTTTAGTAGCTTTGACACTGACACATAGAAAAGTGACTTTATTTGACAAAAATATTAAGTTTGATTCAGTGAAATCTTAATTAAGAGGGCACTTGGATCAGTAAGATCATAGGAGGCTAACCATTTTTTTTAAAGATGGCAAGATTCCAACAAAAAGAATGAGAAATTCCCTTGTGTATATGCTGTCTTAGACAATTTCACATACAGAATCAGTAAATGCATTAAACAGTACACTAAATGTATTTAATTTTGATTCTTTATTAGAAAGAACTTTTCTATTGATTACAATAAGCCCTAACGTACACACATTTGATGACATAATGTAAACCATCAGTGATTTTTTTAAGATGTCTGCAACTCTCCATTATGGACTTAAGCATTGAACATTTACACGTGTACCATAATCACTGTATTTGCTTGTATAAGTAGTCAAATAATATTTTTTTAATGAAATGACCTATGAAAAAGCAGATTTTGAATATTTTATTCTCCTGTCCCCACTCTGGAAAAAATGTCAACATAGCTCTTACAATCTCTCTGTTTTAAAATACCTTCAAGTCTTTTAGAGTGATATTTCAAGTTATTTTCTATAACATAAAGCATGAAATCAAGAGCTAGCTTTTGTAGCAAACTGGGGTACATAGGAAATTTCAAGTTCATGATCTCACATGGGACTTATTGCTTTGATTCCATCCAAACCAGTGATCATTGCAGTAATACTTCTATTGTGAGATTTTTTCCGTAGCCTACCACAACTCATTCCCAGAAAGGTTTTATTTCCTATTTAATTTGCATTTACCCTTAAGTCTCATTTTATTACTTAGGCCAGTTCAAGCAATGCCTCAAAATTCTTCCTCCTGTAGAACATTAGTTATTTTGGTTTTTTTTTCTGAATGGTTTTGTATAATTTTGTTTCTCTGCATGTTTCTGGAGATGCCATGAAAGACCTCCACTTGATACAGGTTGCCAGAGTCCAATTGATTTTAGCAGAGATCTAACAGTTTGTATCATCAGAATATCTGCCCCAACCTACATCACCACTTCATGACCACCAATGAAGCCATGTTTTGGAAAAGAGATTTATTACTCTAACCTATGACTTAGGGATAATATGAAACCACATCTAATCCTAAATTGCCACAAGTGCTATCTCCTGACCTATTTTGCTCCATTTCAAGTTTTAAGTCAATATTTTAATTTTTTTTTTTACTTTTTTTAAAGGATGGAGGTGAAGAAAGATAATTTTTCTTTGCAGGCCATCATAATACAATATCAAATGCACTTAAGATTAAAAGGTTACTTTAACCCTTGTGGTGGATCATTAATCTTCAGCTGGATCCAAGAAGTCTCCTTATTACATGAATAATCCAGTATTCCATTGTATGTATCTCATAACTGAAGAAAAGCTAAGGATAACAAAGAGAGGGAGGAACAACAGCATTAGAAATTTCATAAATGCCTTTGCAAATAATAAATAAATTTAGAGTGTGTGAGGGACTAAAGACTAATTTTCAAACAGACTCTTCCTTTCTCTTTAATTTATCCTCCCTTTCTTTCCTATTTTCACAAAATCTGAAGAGTGAAGCAAGAATAAATTAAGCATTTTCACTTAGATAAGCAAAGAGATTGCAAGTTAATTAATTTTATAACAGAATGGCCTTTATAGAAGCCAAGTTAAGCATAGTTTTAATAATCTTCGTTTTGACTACTTTTCACAGAAAAGAAAAATTAGTAGTTCTGGTGACTGAATAGGAGAATTCTGTGACCCACTGTGGTGGTGTGAATAGGAAAATTTTATAGAAGCATCATCCTGATGCAATTAACCTTTGAGAGGGTGTTATTAGGTGCTTGGACCACTTCCATATTTTGTACTTTGTAATGAGAATTACAATAAATAAAGGCACACCACTGTTTCAAAATTATGTCCCTCTCACCTTCCACCACCTTTTTGGAGCTGTGAGTTCACTAGTCCAAAATAAAGAAACAGCAATTCTGGTGAAAAAATGCCCAGTTGGGTCCAGCTGCCCACCTGAAGGGATAAGAATATCTGATGAAACAAGGCAGAACAAGTTCTGAGTAAGTTTTAAGAGAAAAAGTATACAGGCATTGGGCAGAACATTGGCTGATGCTGACACTGACTACAAGGAATTCTACTTTAAAGTACCTGAATCAAAAATACTTTTAAAATAAGAAAGTGCAACAAATCCTTTCATTTAGCCAATTCTCTTTACCATTTATTAACGTCATATTCTTACATTATAAAAATTGTATTGAAAGATTTTATATTCTAAAGATGAAACTGTCACGTAGGAGACCATATTAATACTCCAAAGAGACACCAGAGTACATTTTATAGGGCCATTAAAGGATGGCTTGTGGAGCTGAAGGCACTTGGCAGGACCTACAGAACAGGTATTAACAGCCTGTAAACCATGCCCTGGCCTATCTGGTGACTATGGGAACTGGAGATAAAAAAGTTATCATTAGATGAGATCGTGCAAAGTCCTGCATCACTCCTTTACAGACAGACTTAATTCTGAGAAAAAAACACTCGGAAAAGGATGGGTGTTTTTTGTTTGGGGATTTTTCTTTGTTGTTTTTGTCTTTTGCTTGTGGGTTTTCTTGGGTTGTTTGTTTGTTTTGGGTTTTTGTTTGTTTGTTTGTTTTAATTGATTAAATTGATTTTTAAAAAAGCCCACTCCAACACATCAGATTATACATGCTGCCTTTTTCTACAGCAATGCAGTACAAAGGGCCTTTCTGCATTAACTTTCCTGGAAATGTGATAGACTAGAAAAAAGGGCAGGAAGAATAAGAAAAGTCATTGCTTTTAATATTTTTTTTTTTAAATTACATGAGATATCCTGAAGGTATTTTGCTTCTCTTGCAGTTTGTATCCCTGTTTTTATGGCAGCACCCCACACCTCCACAAGAGACCATCTCTTTGTTCAGTCTGAGAAACTATTCACTGACAAGGTAAAGTTTCTTTTCACTATCCCAAACCAAAACATATTCTTTTCAGAGCTGCTAAACCTCAGGCAATGGAATGTCCATGGGAAAGCTGCTCAGGGCATCACTTTCATTCAGATTGAATCTCAGTTCCAAGCACGGCAGCCATAAGAGAAACCAGTCATTGGCATTCTGCTCTAGATGACTGCCAAAATACTTCATATAACCCACATTGCTGGTAGGTTTCCCTTTGCAACTTAGCATGCTGTGGAAACGATAGTTGGACACTTGAAAACTAAAAACACCACCTCAAAACTGCTAGTCAGCACTTTTCTGTTTGGGAATACAGTACATAACACATTCCTCTTTTTCTCATTTTATAGCTGCCATTTTCCAGGGTTTTATGCAGTATATTCTCTGCTTGGAACCTGATGGCTATATGACAGTGGTTCAAAAATAAAATGATATTTCTAGTATTTTTATAAGCTATGTGCTAACATGCTTTATACAAGATGACGCTCTCAGGTACTGCTATTTTTTTTTTCTCAGTATCTTATGCTTAACACAAAACCATAACATTGTAAAACTGTGATCCAGTCTTGTCACTGTAATACAAATGGAGAGTATGTAATCATCTCTAGCCACAGATGGAAAAGTCTATTTTTGTTATGTTGTCAAAGTTATATAATTGTCTGGTAGCGCCAAAGAGTCCAAATTAATAGAAAGGCAACAGAATCATTTAATAGGAGACCAGATGCCTCCTATAATGCAAGTTGCCTATAACAATTTTTCAAGACAGTATCTGAGTGGGAAGGTAAAGTTTGATGATTAGTAGTCTCATATTCAAAATGGCCAGGATCTGGAAACCTAATGTGATGGCACTTCTCAATTTATTGATTGATGTTACTTAGGGAAACAATAAAAGCTTTCACAACACCTTAGAACTAATTCAAAGAGGTGGCTCTGCACCTTTCAGTTCTAGCTGAAAACTTTCTTCTAAGTGTACCTTGAAGAGTAAAGCTAGACAACTGGAGAAACCTTCTGAAGTTTTTAGACACTTATTGGCTTGAAAAAAAGGTGTCTCACATTGTTTCTATTGGTTCAAGTTTTGGTGAATTCTTATCAAAGGAGTTAAAAGTTGCCAGAAACAACTTGCCCCTTTCTGCCTCATGCTTTCTCACTAGATAAAACATGGGGACAAAAGTGCAAGTGCTGGCTGTCCAACAATGGTGGTTCTGCTCTTACTGGTTGGAAGCTGTCATCTTTATTGAAAGGAGAACATTTCTTTCTCATTTTATATTTGACTGTAACTATTGACTGGAGAAGAGGAAATCACAGCATGTCTTGTGCTGGTGGTCTGTGTGGAGCAAATCAGGAGGGAAGGACCACAGCTATTTAGCTCCTGTGGCTTCTTCCACCATACCTCTGTCAAACCGCTTTTTCCTAGTGTTAATCCCACTCAAAACATTGCCATTTGTGCCTGATAACAAAGACTGTGTTTGCCAGCACCTGATCTAACTGAAATAACTACTGGGGGAACAAACAAACGAGAGGTGAGGATTCACAGACATTGGAAATAAACCTGTTTTCAGCCAGCTGCTATTGCACTTGAGTAAATCACCTCCTTGTTTTTGTTCTGAAATGCTTCACCTCAGTGCCACTATTACCTGGTTTGGGGAAATAGTGTCATGCAGTTTTTAAGGGATGCATTAAGTGCTGTGTTTGTTTTACTTGTATGAAAGAATGAATATTGCCTTTACTACCACTGATGTGTCTGGTGAAGCCTTTCAGTCATAAAATATTTTTTTGTAGATCTGGTCAGATTCCACTCCTCCAAAAAGAGTTGTACTGTTTCAAATACTCATCATGATTCCTGTGTTAATAAGACTGAGAAAGACTAAGGGACAAGAGAATGGAAACAAAATGAGACTAACAGTCAATAACACTTAGCAAGGATCATCCTAGAAATAATTTTTATCAAGCACAACAACATCTGGAAAACTTCACAGTATCAAAAGCAAAGTCAAAACATTAAACACATTGGAAACCTATTAATAGGTATTGCACATAAACAGACACTGGAGAGAAAACAGAGCAGCAGCAGTAGCAGAGTTGTCTCTGCAGCAGATTTGCAGTGCTGAGCTCTGTTTCAGGGGAGGAGGAAAACCATGTGGTTTTTTAGTCCTTGTCACTTTGCAAAATTTCATTTTGTGCTGAGCCACAGCACAGATGACCTGCGCACAGCCTAACCTGACTGTAGCTAATAATCATCAGTATCTCCATTATGTGGGAGAAGCAAAGAAGATTCTTGGCTGGGAAACATCTAATTTTCCACTAAGATATCTAAAATAATTCATTATATAAACTTACATTACATTCTAGAGTCATACCATCTTTCCTTCTGTTACATTTGTTAAAGAAATCTAGAGATTCTTTCATCTGATTTCTTCAAAACCAGGATTTGAGTACAAAATTAATCTTTACCTAATTTCTATTGGCAAGTTTCTGTTTCTTTAAGGCATTTGTGCAAAATAGGGCTTTAAACAAAGCTAAAAACCTAATAGAATTTTGGATTAGCTATTAATAACGATGCAAAATATAAGGCAATGTGGCAGTCCAAGTAAGACTGCATGTAAGGTCATGCTAAACAAGCACAAAGATTTCAGTCAGACAGTTTCAGGTTTCTCCACTTTAAGTTTACTTCCCATTAGAATTCAGAATAAACAGAATGACAAAAGTAGGAAAGTATATTAAATAGATATGCAAAATGTATGACAGATGACTCTGATGTGGTAAATAAAATATAAAATCCTCAATTGCTACAGATTACTCATTCCATGAATATATGAAATACAAAATAAGAGCCGTGAATAAAACAACAAAAAAATCCCTTTTCAGTATGATATGCCTTTTATAAAATAACCATTAAAGGTGTGGGCAGGATGGAAGAGGTTTATGTTCCAACAGGAGCCTCTAAAGAAGAGGAGGTTCAACATATGGCTCTGAATTGATTGTTTTACCACTGCAACCTCTCTCGTGTAGCAGCCAGTTCAGTGAAATCCTGGAGCTGTCCAGGCTGCGAGGGGCTTGTGGGGCAGTTCACATGAACAAAGGCAGGCACAGCCAGAGCATGTTTCTCAGGCTCTGCTCAGCCATATCTTGAATGCCTCAAGGACAGAGATTCCACAGTTTTTCTGGGTAGCTTGGGTGG
This sequence comes from Anthoscopus minutus, assembly GCA_013399455.1. NCBI lineage: Eukaryota > Metazoa > Chordata > Aves > Passeriformes > Paridae > Anthoscopus > Anthoscopus minutus. The sequence goes on along the minus strand of VWYI01048727.1, from coordinate 8,974 downwards.
AGGTTTCAAGGAGGAACAAAGGGTAGGGAGGGAGGAGGGAAGAGGAAGGCAAAAAAGGGAAAATGAAAAAGAATCCAAATTTCTCAAGGCTAGAGAATGGTTTGTTTTATGCAGTTGTAACCTCATAACTTTTCCTGATAGAGGACAAACCAACTCTACACAGACTGATGTACAGTTTCCTTTGCATCCATATACTTTTTATATAAGGATTGCAATACCTTATATTTACTTGTGCTACAACTCATTTTGTGGCTGACAAACCACCTGACAATTTGTTTCCTTGGTGATTTTTTAAAATTGAGGTGTCAAAACAGCCTTATCGTGCTCAGTATTTTCTACTAAGGCTAAGAGTGTGCTCCTTCACTGTGGCTGAGGAACCACTCAGGAAGCTCATTACTTGTGGAAGCAGCAGGTATTAAAGAAAATCTCTCAGAGATTAAAAACAGTAAAGTAGGTTCTCTATTGCTGAAATATCCCAGAAGAAACCTTGCAGCATCTTGCCTTACTAATCTCCTCTTTATATGAAATCAGCAAAATAACAAAAAGCCAAGGCACGAAGTACAAAAACATAGGGATCTGACGTCAAGAATGAGGCAAGTGACCATAACTAGGATAATGAATAAGGGAAAAACAAATCAATGATGAGAATGATGTAAAACTGCAGAGAAAGTGGAGGAGCATTGGCATTGTAGTTCAGTCTACAGTCATTCAATATCACCTGCTCATGAAGACAAGGTGGCAAGCTCAAATGCACACCACATCTGTACTTACTAGTACCAGACATTAAAGCAGGCCTGCCCAAGAAATAAAAGCAAACACAAAGTCACCATATGTAATCCTTTTCAACCTACGCTGGCTGCAGACAGAAAATGAAATAAAATCCAACGTCTTTGTTTCTGCCATCAGGGTTTTTAATGAACACAGGCCCCAGTACAAAATCATCCAAAGCAGTAGAAAGAACACTGTGATAATTAGTTAACATAGTCCAGCACTGTGATTTTCTCTACAGTAAAGCCAAGGTTTATCTTTTGGAATAGAAACAAATCTAGGAAGACTGGGGGCCAGATCCATGAAATAAACTCCTACATTGAATGAGAAGACCATTCCTCACAAACACTCTTTCTTGGCTCTGCTTTCTCTCACAAATACAAGCAAGGAGACCCAGAACAGTTCTAAAGTCTATACTGAGACACTTCGCTGCACACATTGTCACAGTGGGAAAGTAGTAAGAGAGCAAACAATGCCAGATGTTAGACACACTTGGAGAGTACTCAGATATTTTGGTGATGAATGACTGTGACCCCCTCTTTAGGTCCCAGCAGATTGTTTATTGCCTGAAGAACAAGACAGTGTACCCCTTTCGCATTGCTTGTGTACTGTACTATCATACCAGAGGAATTACAATAGGGGCATTGTTTACCAAATAATTTTCAAAATTATGTGAGATAATTTTCAAAATGCTGGTTGTCTGTTTGTTTATTCAGAAAACCAGTGAAGGCATTATTTTTCATCGTTTCTAAAATGCATAATTCTGCTAACATACCTAATTGTCAAGCCACACTTTTGGCACGTTAATGTGCAAGTGGGTGCCAAATAGCAGGGAATACAAAATGGAGTGAGAAAACTGTTGAGATTTGATGTTATCCTGCTTTCCATCAAAAGTGTTATTCCATTAAAATATACAATATACATATGAATAATCGTTGTAACTAAGACACTGAGAAGCATTCATAAATCTATTTTTATAATATCCCTTATTTTTCTGGAGTTACTATCAGGAAAAAATAGAATAGATGGATTTGTTTAGTAGTGTTTCTTCATATTGAGCCAGATTTAGGAAACACGAATTCAAAAACATCAGAGGTTCTTCTAAATCTTCATCCAAGACTGTTGCTATGTGATTTTTATTTTGCATTACATATATACACATATTTGGCACTATGTCTTTATTCTTGCATGTACAGAGGTTGGAGGTAAAAATCTCTGCCTCTGTTAGAGGCAAAGCCAAGCCTTCTGTATAGTCATATGTTAAGGCAGCATTTTATTTATTATTTTATGTTTTTATTTATTTATATATATTTTAAAGGGGTTGTCTATGCTTCTTGAAACACCGTATTGGAAATATCATACTAAGTTTCTAGTTCTACTTTTTCAGGCTTGTTCATTTTTACTCTGCCTTACAAACCTGATAAACTCCACTCCAGCCCTTTCTATTCTTCTCCCTTTTGGGTCTTTCAATCACCTCCATTACATCTATAATCATAAGCTGATCCCCAACACCTATCAAAAAAACCCAGACACACCTGGGAGAGCAACAACTCTCATCTGCCAGACCCACTCCAGGGAATATGGTAACCTTTTAGACAGTGCGTCTGATCGCAGGCTGGTTCAAAGCTGTGCATTCTCCATCTAACACATTAAGATGGATTTTGATGTCAAGGCTCTTGACCCCCAATCCAAATGTAACTGATAGTCTGAAGCCCCACATAAATTTTGCAGATATTTGGTAAAAATGTTACTGGCATGCACATCAGTTGCTGCAGGCCCAGATGTTCATATGTGTGTGAATGCTTATATATAGGCATAAATGAGAACAGAGAGGTTTTGGAGACAGCAGGTAGGACTGATGAGTCACATATGCCACAACCTCTGGGCCTTATAAATCCCTGATAGAACAAAAATTGAGATACTGAGAGAGGAAAAGTGAACATGTGCACTTCTAGTCCCCACCTCTCCATCAGAGATCATGGCACTCAAAGAGATGCTTATAAATCACATTGTTTCAGCCAAAGTTAAAAGTTTTCTCCATGTGTTGTATGCGTGCAGTGTATATGTTTGCACATGTGTGAATGAGCAGATACAAGGAGCGAGGACAAGGGGAAGCTCTTCTCTTCTGTGTGTGTCCTCTGCAGGGTCATTTTTGGCCCTCCAGAGTAACCTCCCCTGCAGCAGTGTAGCTGTGAAATGCTGTGCTGAGCCAAATTCTCCTAACTGCCCAAACATTCTAGTTCTGTGCCAAAGATGCCCAGAATGCAAAGCAGCTCCCACTTATTTCAGCATTCTGTTTCCACAAAAATGCCAGTTCACTCATTTTCAAAATTCAGAATTCATTACTTACTATAGTAATTTAGTTTATAATTCTGGAGAAAAAATACCCTCTCTCTCCCTTTAATCCTTTCACCTTCTACAAGTCTAATAAATTTCCATATCTTTCTGCGCAAATATCTGCTAAAATATACTGACTAGCAAGCAGAAATACATATTTTACTTGTTTAACTTTTCTGAGATTTTGTTTTCATCTCTTTATTGAAGCACTAGAGATGAACTGTATTAATATTATGCTCACATACTTTACAGTATTTTATGACCATATAAGGAAGTATCTTCAGAAATACTACCAAAAATACAACTTTACATACAGAATTTCTGCCAAGAGTACGTGTTGGTTTACTAGAGACAGAGTAAAGAAACTGTTGCATATTGGAGTTTAGTGATGTAGTTCAGCATTGCTTGGACTGGATCAGTCAGGAATAAGCTGGTTTCTCTGTCATCTTCCAGAACCTGCAAATTGAATGGGTATCTTTAATTACTTATTTACATATGTAGAAAAAACTAAGAGTTTTTCAGTAAAACTGCTTCACATATTTTACCTACAACTGGTAGTTGATGTTACATCAGTTTCTGTTTGTTAGGTTCTAGTGCCAGCAGTGTTGTAAGACAGCAGCGCTGTGTCCCAGTTTCTTTGGGTTCTTTTAGGAAGTTTGAGTGGAGGAGTTTACTAATTCAGTCCTCCTCGTTCTCACGTAGTAATGCCAGACTTCCTCAAGAATAATCTTTAAAAGGCCTGAAGCACATCACTTAGGTAATATGTCTAGAATCTATTATTTTGAAATTAAATTATAGCTACATTACCAGCAGCTTTATATTTGAACAATCTACCAAATTCATGAAAGCAGGAAAACAACACTCCTCCAATCCAGATAACAGCAAAATTAACATATTCTGTCATAAAATATTTTACTTGTATTTATAATTCATGTAAAGAAGTGAAGCTGATCAGAGTGCAGGACTGATTTGTCCAGAAGGATCTCTTTTTTTTTAACAAGCGTAACAAGCATGCTATGAGAAATAAACAATCACACCAAATGTTCCACTGGCAACCTGTGTGAATGCATCCTATCAGTCAGCTGCTACAGAGCTGCTCATTTTGATCTCTGCCCAGGCTCGTATGGCATCTCAGTAACTGACTCCGTCTCCTAGAAAGTAATCCTGAGTCCTGAATAATCACCTCTGAGCCCTGTTAGCTTAGAAGGGTTGAGTTAAGCACAGTTTCAATTGCAAGTGCAGAGGAAATCCCCAGAAAATCTGCTAAGCCAGCGGCAAGGCCCTCCAGGCAGAGGAAAGCCTTCCGTACCCACTCCAGGGCCTGAACGAGCACTCTCGCCGCTGGAGTATTACACGAAAGGAAAACCACTGCTCAACCTATCTCCTTTTCAGTGGAAAGAAAAATCTTCCAGTGCATGTTGGGATTGGGTTTGATCTCACTGGCATGCCATGGGTGTGCATCTAGAGCCCCTTCTGGACCTAGGAAACCTTAAGGGGCTTAGATAGAAACATATTTTTGGGGGAGGATTATAACTCAAGCCAACAAAATGGCCAGAGAGACTGGTTTAAAAAGAAGGAGGCTGCTCCAGGAGTTTAGCATCCTACAGACTCAGGTAGAAGGTGAGCTGTGCTAACTTTAGTAGTTGTGCTGTCCTAACTTAGCTACTTTTTACCAGAGTCCTTTCTTTCTATTTTTCAGCAGTTATTTTTAAAGACATAGCTTTGGCTATTTGCAAGGGTAAGATGAATACATGCATCTAACACAACAGAGAAAAAAGTTGTTTTCAACATCATCAACGAAGAATAATTCCCACAGTGCAGTTTAGCAGCTGGATACAATCTTTAGGTTTACTATTATTGGATTGTAGAAAATAATCTGGCGATTTTTCCACTTTAACCAGCATAGAAAAATAAAGTTTTTAAGAGAATCACTCTTCAAATCTCTACCCCCACAGATGCAAAAGTAGTTATTTTTATTATAGTCAGTATATTTAATAAAATAGCAATATATCCACATTTCTAACTGTACATTTGTGTTTGGGGAATGTTTTATTTCAATCAATACTCCTCAAGCTATCCTATTGCACAAATTGATATGCTTTTTTCCTAAACTTATTTAGCTCAAAAAGTCTGATCACATCACCCAAAAATAATTGATATCATACAAAATTGAATTCTAGTAGTCCTTGCTTATTTTAAAACAAATTCAGAGTTGTACCTCACTTTTGTAAGTATTAGAAATGCCCCGTGCTAGAGGGATTGTACTGGAGGGCTTTAGCAACCAAAGCACTGGCATCATCTGGCTCAGCTGACCTTTGAAGATACCTCTGTGCTGGTGTTATGAGGACAGTCTGGCCTTAGGAGTAAAACTTCCTTTGGCAGCAACATAAATAGGCTCTAGATGCTTCATTTTGAAAACTGGAATTCTGTTACACTAAGAATATTACATGATGATCAATAAAGTAAATCTTTAATAAAGAAAAAACAGTTGCTGAACTTTAAGTTAAATCGTAATTAGGAGAGAATGAAGAGGTGGACTAAATCCCCTGGAGAGAATTTAAATAATGAGACTTGTTGATTTGTTCAAAAAGTTAGTGTTTCACTGATAAGAAGGTCCACTCTGAAGAGGACCAGTTTTAAAGCAAGAGGTTGACATAAATGTGTCTCCACTCACTGATATGAAAAAAATATCACATCCTTGGCTCTTTCCCTAGTCTACATTATCCACTGTAGTGGAATACCTTGGCAAGTGTCCATCCTACAGCATGTTACTCCAAAGTTACCTGAAGGCAACAGGGAATGCTTCTGTTAAAGCATAGACAACTCTGCTCCCATGAACAGTAACAGCCAGGAAAACCCTGTGGCAGGAGATCACATACGTCCATCCCAGGAGTGCGGAGAAAACTAATTTGTATTTATAGGGGATCTTTATTCCTCTTTTGCCAAGTGTTACAGTATTCAGAACTTCATCTTTCAATACACCAGCTTTCCTCTTACCCTGAGGTGAGAAGGAGTGTGAAGGTTTCTGAGAAGGAAACAACAGTTCATCATTTTACAGAAACTTCTTCTAAGCAAAGTTGGTGCTGAATCATGCTGAAGGTGATGCCTTTAAAAGTGGTTTGACTATGCATGATTCCTGATGAATTTCTTTCTTTCATGGTGAGCTGAAACCCAGGCTTTTGAACTGAGTTTCTAGCCATTTCCACACTCCCAGGTTCTAAATTGCACTATTTTGCTGCTTTTGACTTAGAAATGAAACATCAACAGTATGGCAGACACCTCCATCACAAGGTCACCTGTCACCCAGTAAACCAGGCTCTTTTTGTTCTCAAGTTATGAGTGTGAAGGGACTCTGTAAATAAAGTCTGACAAGTGAGGGTGGGAGGGGAAAGTCCACCCAACATGTATTGACAGTTTCTGTTCCTCTTTTTGTCAGCAAGTTTTGTAACATATACTCTTGCAGCAAAGAAATTTTGTTGATGATTACTATTCATGCCTGCGATCCATTTGCTTTAAATTGATCTTATCAGTTTATTAATTTGGCTATCTAAAATTTCTAGACACATACTTCTCAAGTTTAGAATTGGGACCTATGGCAGGTATTAAAATTGGATCACAAGCTTTGAAACAGATGCTCCTTTGGCACTAAAAAACCAGGATAGACTTTAGAGAAAAAAAGAGACATTTACCTTTGAGATTCCAAAAGCTTTGATGAAATTAAAACTCTCATTCTCATGCCTTTATTTTTTTTTTGCCTATCCCTCTGTATTTACAATATTTAGCATGTGTTAAACATTTATCACATTCATTATAAAAATATTTTTGTACTTATCTTTTGTAATTAAATGCTTAAGATTTTGTTAGTTTTGTTACATGTTTGGTTTTGGGTTTTCTTTCAGGTAAAGGATGAGAAAAAAAGAAAAATAAATCTTTACTTGATTTGCTTGGTAAGCAGTCATATCTCATATATACATGATACATTTTTACAATTTAGAATAAGATATTTGGCATGAAATCACCCTGAAGGAGAGCAAATTATTGTTCTCTCTGAGAACACAGAAGCCATATGTAAAATCATGCTTGTTATATGCAACAGAAATGACTAACATATCATCAGAACAAACCAATGTATAGATGAAAAAAATCGTCCTCTGGAGATCAACTAGAGGCAAGTACATTAAAAACCTACTTTTTATCTTTTTTTTCCCACACAAAGTCTTTCTTTATTCCAATGGTTACTTAATATTAAAAAATAAAGAAATTCACTTAAGAGGAACCAGAAATAATAGCTGCTTTCCATCTGGCCACATTAATCTTTCATTCTCATATCCTCAGTAGAAGGGAGGAAAATCCCTTTTTTTTTACCCTGTAGATGATGTTTATTGGTATACCCCTAGGAGACTGACATTTAAACACTCCCAGTTTCAAGCTGGGTTTCCCACTCCCATCAGTCTTTTAACTCATGTGATGTTCCAAGCAAGTTAGGTCCCTACCACAACTTCAGAACAAAACTGCATAAGAAATCAGGTCATCATTCTGTGATGGCCACATTTTCAACACAGTCATCTGTTAGGGTCTCCAGGGGACACCCAGGTGTTACCCTGACCATTTCCAAATTCTGCCTTGAATAAATGCATATGCAGAATTGTGGAGATGTCTCTTTCAATCATATATTTAAGCATCTGGAGTGACCTTGGTTGTTTTCTGAGGCAGTTTTTTTTGGGCATTTCTGATTGATTGGCTGGAGCGTGTTGAAGGGTTGGTAGCGAGTTTTTAGTATATCATCATCATCATCATCCCAATTATTTTCTCGTCTGGAAGTCTACCTATATGTGGGGTTTTTTTCACACTATTACAGCTCATTTGGAAGCACTTTCTGGAGCAGAAGTCTCAATTACTTTTCTGGGACTTCTCGAGCTATGGTGTACTGCAGAAATATCCAGAAGCAGAGACCTACACAGCCTATACTAGGTTGTTTATTCACATCGTCTGTAGGTCCCCCACAGTGAAAGGAGGCCACAGCTATGCTGGTAACAAGCTTAAAATGAGCAAACATTTCTGTAAAACACAGCTGTGAGTTAAGTGGATTAGATGAATTTTTAAGAATGCCATTAAATCAGGAAAACCTGCATTAAATTCTCTAAATAGGAATGATGACTATACATAGAGCACTAGGTATAGACAGATTACACACATACTTCAACACATGTAGTTACCAGTTACTCTAAAATAAATTTAAAACAAAAATAAATATTTGAGCTGATAATTTCAATGAAAGCTTCAGAAAGGTATGAACTAATAATTTAGGGAAAGCTACCTGTGAAACAGTCCCCACCTGACTTCCAAGTCTAACAGCATTTGGTACACAACCACTGTGATGCAAAGGGCAGAATGGACACATGCCCCCTCCACAAATACTTTTCCAATGGCTAAAATACATACAATATAATCTGGTCAGAGCCTAAACTATGGCCCTTGATTAAAACCTCAGAGTTTTAATCCACCTCCAAGTTCCATGTAATTTGTACATCTTTACTCATCCTTATTTTGCTCAGTGATGTTCATGGTGCTTGGCAAAGGAAGACTTGCTTTCCATAAATCCATTGCATCTGTTCTGGTCTCCCTCAAGTTTACTATTTTATATATACTGTAAAGTTGCATATTGTGAAAAGTGTCTATTAATAATATTCACAGCACATCAGAAAACTTGGTGAAAGTCACACCTACACACAGCATGGCATATTTAAAAAAAAAAAAAAGGATGAAGAGCACCAAGCTTTGCACACATTTAATGAAGGTTTCCCAACAGCCTGGGGGAAGACTCCTCAAACAGCTCTAGTGCGGAGTGCTTTCTAATAATAAATACTAT
>VWYI01048726.1:532-14734 GCA_013399455.1 Anthoscopus minutus | reverse complement strand
TTACTGTAGAACATGTAAGCCCAGGCTATGGATCAGTCATACACAGACAGAAAAAAAAAAAAAGATGTCTACACACCTAATGCAAATCATGCAAACCAAACAGTATCCATAAGATAATTTTTAAAAATTTTATTAGCATAAAGCTAATTGCTAACATTCATAGTAGAATTATCATAAAAAACATTCTTCAGATTACATTTGAACATGCTTAGAAAGGAGAAATATGCATTAAACCACAAGGAGAAATACAGATTATTACACTATTACATAAACTCCACATAGACAGGAGAAACACCTTCTTTGAAAGCAGTGGGGCTTTTTACATAGCTAGATAAAATGTATTACATGCAAATTACTTACAAAAACATGGGATCCACTCCAGTAACTACAGTCTTGGAGGTCTTTCTGTGACAAACACAAGAGTATGCTAGGATATCATTTGCAACACATACTGCTCTGCAATAATTTACCCTTCCACTCAAAAACCTTGTATAAACGTACTTCACTGTTACCACACAAAAAAATCAGAATAACTTCAGAGAGAGCAACAAAGAAAATTTGCATCTGACACTAGTATCTTCATAGGACAAAGTATATTTTAATGAAGATATTGTCAGCAATACATGCTTCTTTTTTCCCTTCACACTTGGATTTTATTTCATTTATGTCATGATTTACCTTGCAAGTTTAAGAAATGCATCATTTATTCATGACCTCTACTTTCCTTCAGAACCTCTCAGTTACACAGAAGACCAGGTTAAAGAAAAATCAAGTGGTTTCTCTGATAATAGTTAGTGTCAAAACAAACTGTGTATTTGAATTTCTGTTAGCTGAAGTCATAATAAAAATCCCAACCCAAAAACCAGTGCTTGCTTTACCTTTTTCCAGAATAAACTCTCATAATTAAACTTTCTACTTTTCCAAGTAGCTGACTATGTATTCCTGCACAGCAGGAGGTTTTCTCTACAGACATATTGACTTGGACAATAAACAAAGCAAAAATCCCTGACTGGAATTTACTGCTAAATTTAACTATGAATACTGTTAATAAAATTTGCATATATGTCTTTCAACATTAAGAAAAAATAGAAGTTGAAATTCAATGAATTTTGGCACTGCACTGCTTTGCAAGAAAAAAAAAAGTGATTTAAATTGTAATTTCCATATTTATTGAGGCTGTACGTCAAAAGAAATCTGTGCCAAAAAATCCTGGTGCTGCCTTGATGAGATTTGAAAGATGACAGTGTATTAATAGCAAAGGAGCTTCTCCTTAGCAAAGATGGCTTAAACAGTACTTATAAAATACTGATGAAGGGCCACATAATTTTAGAAAACATTTCCAGCATCTCTTATTTCTCTATCCTTCAACCACAAAACAAGTAAAAGAAGTTAACATGTTTTGAAGAAATATCACCCACCCTTTCCCCTCAGTGTCAACTTTCCCCATGAAACATTAATAGATCAGTCAGCATTGACTTCTTACAATTAAAGGTGGTAAAGGAAACTTTAACTGATACCTTTTCATTGTTTTTTTTTGTCACAACACTGCATCACCACCAGCTCTCCAAAGCCATGAGCTATCAGTAGCAAACATTCACCTTCTATTTATAATTTTTGTGTCTCTTTTTATAGCATCCTGGACATTTGGATGTCTTAGGAATTTGATTTAAAGGAATTACGGTTTCTAGTTCCTTTAAGACTAAGTTATTTTACCTGCATCTGCCTAGCCACAAAAAGTAGACAATGCAATGCAGTTCTGCCAGCATAAAACTTTTTAGATAAGCACAAATACTTTCCCACTAAAGAGAGAAAATCATACTCCTTTGAGGTACTTTCCCAGTAGAAAAGCCGGATGTATTCCAGGGATTACACTTTGGGTTGGGTGTTTTGAGTTTGTTTTATTGGGGGGTTTTCCCCCTTTTTTTCTTTTTTTTTTTTTTTTTTTTAATTTAACTGAAACAGTGAATTTTTATCAGTAAAGCTCTCATTAAATTAGGAAAAAATGTTCACATTACCACAGCATGTACTTTATGGCTTTTAATACTTGCAGTTGCTCTGGGCAGGATTTCAAGGGCACCTTTAACCTTTGCTCAAATCTTCAGAATTTGGCTGCTCCTCAGCTTGAGGAGTGAGAGGGCAAAATTGAGGAACTTGGTCATCACTTAAGGCATTACCTACAGCTGACTGCAAATAAGTAGCCCAGTCATTCTTTTCTTAGGTTTCAGGTGAAACAAACACCCATTAACACCCTGGTGAGATGCACAGATCAGCTCTCACCTCTCAAAGCACTTCCAGCACACACCGTAGGCCTGGGCAGGAAATCTCTGAATCCTGCTCCTGAATTTTTCCTTCAAGTATAGCTACAACATTTTTATTTTCTAATCAGCAAGCCATGCTTATGAGAGAAGTGCACTACAGCAAGCACCTCTAGCACTCAGACTGTGGCTATTAACAGCTTCATATCATCACAAGGTCTAACTGAGACTCTGTTTTTCCCCCTTTTACCCTCCAGAGCATCCTCTCTTGAGATCCACGTGTTGCAACGTTATTTCAGACTTTTTTTTTTTTGCAAAATGCTGCATTCAGATATGGTGTGACAGAAATAGCTGAGGAAGTGCAGGAGTAATTTTATTCCTTCCTTTTTGTAGAGGTAAGAATTTGCAATCATCATTGAAGTCATCAATGTCTTATCTGCATTCTGGTCCAATGATAGGGCACCAAAAAATTACAGGAAGATATGACTTTCGGTCATATCCACAAGAAGATGAGAGCTCACTGGGATGTGTTCATGACATTGAGGTCAGCAGAAGTCAAGCATCACAATTCTCCAAATACAAATTCCTGAGCAGGAGACCGAGCCAGCAGTTAAACACTGCAGAATCAGGCACTGAAATTAATGAGTTAAAGATTAATTCACTCACAGACTGTGTGTACATGGTCACCTCATGGGGCCATCACCAGGAAGACAAGAGATCTTCTTAGAAGAACTGGCTCTACCAGAGGCTAATTAACAGATATGCTCACTGTAAATAAAAGCAGGAGGTGGTAAACAGAAAAGAATAGAAAGTTTGATGGGGCTCCCAGCAGATGCAGCGTGTCAATAAACGTCAGCTGAAACTTAGATGCTGCTTTTGTGCTCTCTTAAGGAAATCATTATAATCACATTATTCTGTAGCATAGTCTAGCCTAATCTCCATGCCTCATACTAGAGAGGATATTTTTGATCAACTAGACATTTGTTAATTACAAAACCAAGCATCTTGAAGCTATTTTGTTTTACATACAGAATGAAGCAGCTTATTTAAAAGTGAAAATTATTACAGTCACATTTACTACCCATACAACTAACAATACCCATAAAGCTAACAACTATTTCTTATATCCCAAATCAAATTAGTGACTCTTGTAAAAATATTGTTTGCTTCAAAAATGCCAGTTAGCACAAACATGTCTACAAAACAAACAAGAGACTGATATATACAATGACAATTAGGCTTTTGAAGCACAGCAACACTTTTTCAGTTTATCTCCATAATTTTGTGAATCTGTAGAAGATGTATGCCTTAACTCTGGATTTTGACATTATATTCTTTATATATCTTTTACCACAGTACCTGCCTTCACTGTCTATTTCACAAATCTTCTGCCAATAAAGGGCTCTCCATAAGGAAAGCAGCTTTAATAGTACTGAACACTTAAAAAATGGTGATATTCATCGTCCATTCTCTGCTCCCCCAAAAGTTAACTCCCACTACAAACCAGATTTTTTGTTTCCTAATCCCCTCTCCCATTTAACAACCTGATTTGACAAATCTTTTCTCAAGCAAACAGACATTTTAAAGTATCCAGCATCACTAACAGGAGGACAGACTATTTTGCATGAGAAAGTTTACAGGACGTAATCTTCTCTTTTCCTCAAAGTTAAAGAAATTACTACCTAGTACTGAATTGAAAAGAATTTAATAGTGTCAGTCCAATTACTTGTGTTTATTTTGTACCCATTACTCCCTTCAATTCTTGCAGTTTCAAGAGTGGACAGATTTGGCAACTCTATTTGCTTCTCAGTTCTTGACATTATCACAAAAATTCTGATTAAGGCATACAAATTATGTGAGAGAAGTTGCACTGTTCTGCCATTCTTGACACACTTTAGAGACAGGATTACAATATCTTCTTTCACTTCACAGAATTTCTAAATTAATTTTAATAGAATTTACATATTTTTACTGCTTTTCTGGGAAAACATGAACATTTTTTTTTTTACTTTTTCCAACTCATGAATTCTAATGTACTAAAATTTCTTCATTTTACAATGATTATTTGACTAATAATTGACTGTGGAGCACTATGCTTCAGAAAGTATTTAGATTCCATACATGAGCAGCTGGTACCATATGAGCTCACTCTTATACTTCAATACTGTGCTTTCCATTCTCTGTTGTCCTTCCTGCCACACTTTGGGTTGATGAATCTATTTCTAAACACTTGGGTTGATGAATCTATTTCTTTCTTTTAAATGTTGTCTGGCTATTATATTTTCTCACCAATATTTATTTTAAATAGTTCTAAAATAATAAAAGGGAACTTACAGTACTAACAATATACTATAATAAAATTGTGCTGACAGAAATCTGAATAAAAAGTGTCTTCCATGTCAGGAAATTAAATAAAAGAGACCCCACCTATTTTGGTCAATGTAACACCCAAATTTAAGCACACAGGTGTAAAACTAAATATATCTATTTTCAGGAAATCATAAAAATTCTGAAGAGTTTATTAAAAATATAGGGAAAAGAGATACTGCTGTTTTACTAAGAGTGTGTTTCTTTACAGATTTGTTCATTAATGCCTGTGAAGACTTAAACAGCATAGTATTACTTAGCAGTCATGAACTAAGTTAAACTACCATGAAAACAAAGTTAAGAATGTCTGGAAAGATATTTCTGTAAATCTGTTATGATACAAACAAGCAAAAAAGAATAACAATCAACTTTTGCTTAAGAAATGCCACATGTTGCCAGTTGGTGGTAGCTTCTGGCTACAAACTGAAGTCTGACACCTAACTAATGACAGAACATAACACATACTAAAACTAATACAGATCATACTAACAACTTTCCTCCCTGATTTTTAATATTTGCTTTGTTTTCTCTTCTTGTCATAATGCCAGGTCCTGCCTGAATTTTGCAGGAGTCTCACACTAATGTTCTTCTTCGGAAGAACACACAAAAAGTTCACAGTTGTATTTAAGACATAGCTGTTGCAAATTCTTCCCTCTACAACAAGCAACAAAGGAGAAATGGAAGCTGCAAAACCTACTTTAAAAAAAAAAACCAGAATGCTTGAGACTCCAGAATCACAAAATTCTCTATTCCTATGCTCATATATTTAGTGATTCACTTACACTTTTCTCCATGAAAAAATTTAATTTTTGATAAATTTTGCTGAGTTACAGATGGCCAAAGCCCACATTACTCATTGTCAGTGTACTTCTCCTCATCCAAGGATGGCTATGACAGTTCAGATCAAAGGTCCTTTTAGCTCAGCATCTTGCTTCCAAAAGCAGTCAGCCATAAGTCAGAGTGAAGAGAGCATGAGCAGAGAAATCAAATACAGTATTTTCCCAAAATAACTCCTTAGCACTTCAACTATATTCCACCCAAGAATTCCTGAGATTAATGTAATTTATCTATTTATCTTGCCCAATGGACCTTCTCTTTCACATATCCAATTATCCCTTAAGTTTATATAAACATTTGTATCCACGATGTGCCAAAGTAAGGTTACCCTGGGTACAGAACTAGGAACTGAATTGTAATGCTCCTGATTTGTGCACAGTCAGTACACAGTATTTGCATTTTCTTATTAAAACACAGCCCAAATAAAATTTAAAAAAAGCAAGATTGATGCACCCCTGGCAAGAAACGAAGTTTGCACATACCCAAGCAAGTGGAGTCCAGTGGGAATTAGCATTCTGAACACAGCAAAATGCTGCAATAGCAAGAGTTATAACAAGGTTGAATATAGCTTGAAAAGCAGGCAGATGTCATGAGTGAAAAAACAGACATCCTAACGAAAGCAGCCAAAAAACTCTGTAAGCCTCCCTCAGTCCAACAACCAAATTCTGATCCAAGGAGGTTAAATATAGGGCTGCTTGAAAATTTTCCACTGCATCTATTTTTGATGGGAAATGAGGCTTTCAGCTAAACACTTTCTGGTTGGATTGTTTGGGGGGTTTTGGCATGTCTAAATATGTGCTTCTGCAAGTATACTTTTCTTACCAAAAAGCCAAACTTATCAACAAAAATATTTTGATTGAAAACATAGTATGTTATTAAGAAATGCCAGCGTAGCATTTCATTGTATCTCAAGCTTACCTGCTTTCTGTGGCAGATCTCTATCAACTAGACTTACCATTTAAATGAGAATTCTGATGACAGATCACATTGAGGGATTCCCCACTTCAGCACACCCTTCAGAGAGGAAATATCGTGGCAAAATGTCAAAGATTGAAGGCAGCCTTAGCCTTGCAGAGCAGAGCCAGTAGGCATCCAAGTCATCATGTCAGAGTGAACATGTAACATTTTTCAAATCCAGAAATCCAGAAGTTTTAGTTTTCAGACAAAGTCTTCCAGTTCTCTGAATTCTGTCAAAGCATGTTGTGTTTCCTGGAAAATTAAGACAAAAAAGAAACAAAAAAATCTTTGTATTTTTTTTATCAAAATTCATGCAGGAAATTTCATAGGTCATGAAAAGTCTTTCTTACCCATTAACCTGCAGATTCAAACCTATCACCTGGACCCATCCACCCACAAATCAGAAATTAAACAGCAGTAAAATGTTTCAAGTTTTTCATCACAGTTCTGTTAGCAGGATTTTCAAAAGCCAAGGAGCTAAATACAAACTAAAACAAACAGATTTCAATGGATGTGATAATATATGAGCCCTAACTCATAAAAGACCAACCAGGCTACCTTACTAAAGCAAAGGATGAAGATAAGATTCATACAATGGCTACATTTACAAAGCAAGAAATCTGCAATACAAAAATATGTATAGCAAACTTAGCAAAGTGGCAAGAAAATAAGATACTCCAGTTATTATTCCTTTTCAGGGATCTCTATTTCAGTAAAGCAAACCAGAAGGAATAAATCCAATAAGACTAATAAAACAAAAAGTATCAGCTACCCCAACATGGCTATTATCATCCCTTTTCTTGGAATCCCACAATCGTCTGGAAGAACTGAAATATTTTCATCCAAAACTAGGCCCTGACCACAACAAGACAGAGAAACACTCAACTAATACTACCAGGAAAAATGCTGCAACTGAATTTCTAGTATTTCTCTCCCCTTGTGGCTGTTTTCTTACATACAGTTGCATCTCCTCACCCCAACAGCAAAATAAATGTATACAGAAAATAAATAAAAGACAAGAAATCAATCAAGACTGCACCTTTTGTAACACTGCTGTGAACCTACAAAAGACAACTGCAGAAAATCTCATGCCAGTGGGGTACTTCTTTCTTTCCCCTCACCATACACAGAGGACTATTCCTGCCATCATTATGCCTACTAAGAATCAAGAAAATTCAAAGGGGCTGGCGAAGAAATATCCTTATTTTAGAATTCAGTGAGTAAAAGGAAAGGAAGGACATTTTGCTGTTACAGTGAAATTCCTTTCAACACCTTGCTTTTCAATCACACCATTCTTTTGCTAAAATAAAAATAGAGAAATGTTTTTAGCAGTTTCTGCTGAGACCAGGCACGTGAGAGCTCTCTATAAGCAGTTCCAAACACTGCCTAATGCTGATTCCCTATAAAGTGTTAACATCTTTGACTGTCTAATGTTATAAAGTGAAAAGTGCTAACACAATTTGTCATTCTCAAGGCAAATTTATTCATCAAAATTAGTACAAGCCCAAACTTGCTGTCCTTACTCATATCTGGAATAAGCAATCACTGCTGTCCCAGCAAAATTGGTACAGTGAAAGATTAGTCAGTGTCTAACTCTAGAGATAAAAAAAATGTTTAGAATAAATGAAATACAAAGAATAAATATTAAAAATCAATTATGAAAGATACATCTGTTATTTCAATTTTATCTCCTGGGCAATAAGTAATTTCAGTACAAATTTTTCAATGTGATTTTTATCATTCAATATTTTAAAAATTACTACTGAGCATCCATCAAAAGCTGGGATTGGAAACCGTGAAACTTAAAAAATGTCTACTTCAAACATGTGCAAAATATTATTCCCTTGACACATAGTTTCACTAACCTCCAAGGTGCAAAAAGTAGCATCAGAATTTATGACCAGCTTCATATTGTTCAAGGATTTAATGAAATATTTCTCTTCAAGTCAGTTATACAAAGTTTTGCATTCTTATAGCTATATATAAGGATTAGCCTGATCCATGCCTTTCAACATAAAGTGCTTTTTTTTTCACTTCTTACTCCTAAGCACATCATCTCTTTAGTTTCTCATTTAATTTACAGTATATGAGAGAGCATATGTGCAAGCTAATGTCTCCCTGTAGCTTATGCAGAAGTCCTTAGCTCAAACTGGACCACACTGCTTAATCTCTCTGCATCAACCTTCTTCCACCAGGCTGCATGAGCTGGCACAGAGCCACACTGGCTGGGCTGGATTTCTTGCCAGGGGTCCCAGAGCTGCACGAGTGTGGCAACTGAGCCATCCCACCTCTGATTTACCCTACATGGGAGACAGCCCTGCACTCCCCACCTCCTCTGCTGTGGCTGGCTCTTGCACCCTGTCAGTGTCAATACTCAGAGTCAGCACCCAAACATGCATTCGGTAACAAAGTCAAGGAGGTCAAGTTAATGGATAGAGTCTCCTTAATTCCCCCAAAAGCTATGACATCAAAGTCCAGATTCCTGCATGTCATGCCATCCTAAGGCCAGGTGGGACTGTAATTTGGAAGCTGCCCATCCCAGATGGGCACACCCCAGACAGGTAAGGTAGAGAGCAATGCAACAGCAGTGGATATTTATTTACCAGAAGCTTTTCAGGTGTTTATGCCCAAGTTGTTAAAACTGCCATCTCCAAAACTGAAGACTGGCCAAATGGACTTCCCAATCCACGCTAGGAGTAGTGATGGTGAATGTGCCATTCAAGTATATATGAGCATTAATTGCAGTTTGATGGAACATGGAGCCAGGATCACAAACATGACTGCAGGAGTCGCTGGTGTGTCAGAGGCCTGGAGGCCTGGACATGCTTTCTCTTTGAGAAGAGTGGTGCATGTTTATACTCTCTTACTAACCCCCAGAGACCAGAGCTCTCCTTGACAACCTGAATCCACATAACCTTCCTGAGATTCAGGAGTGCATTTACATACTACTCTTCCAGCAGTGGCCCAAAAGTAATTTCATGGTTACCTGGGTAATCAGAGAAAGAGAACACTACTCACTATGTCCATACACACCTTACATACATTATGATTAGCAATTTAACTGCATAAAGTTTGTGTAACTCTCCAAATAGGGTGACAGTGAATCAAGAGACTATTTTGCATTATTATTATGCATATTCAGCATAATTTGCATTCCAAAGTCACATGACTTATCATGTGTGAAACATCACACCATGAGGTATTACAGTCTGTAGCACAGGTGGATTATAAATGCAGCTTGCTAAATAATACTGGGGGGGGGGGATATAATATTATGGAAAAAAAACCTTATTTTTTCTAAAATTAAAACACTTGTTTTTTCAAAAAGAAAGAACACTTATTTTCCTTCACAGTCTTTATAATCCATATTTTCTTGCATTTCTTCCTCCTGCATTGATTCACTTATGAGAAATGAAGCACTTACAATTACACTGAGAGATCAAATGCTTTGCAGACCAATCACCAGCTGCACAGTGTGGGAGAACAGGACTAAAGCCCTTCAACAGGAGCTCATCTTATATTGCTCCCATGCTAAACTGCTGTTCCCACCAGCTCCTTACACTCATTCTGCTGCTCAGACTCCTTCTCTAAAGCCCATGCACTCAAAGAAGCCTTAGGAAGAAATCTAACCATAGTCTGCCCATATGTTCAGCAGAAAATCCTCCAGCTACATTCAGGGCCACAACCTGCAGTTCACCATTGAAGCAATGCTCAGACCACAGCATTGATCAATCACTTTGTCATCATCCTTTATGGCAAAGGGACAGCAAAGTACTCTTCCAGAAGTTTCTCCTCCCCCTCTGTCACCTGCTCTTCACTCCAGGAGTAGCTATTGCAGCACATTGTATTCAGCTTATTTTCTTGTTGCCTGAAGTCTCTCTCGTATCTCACAGAACAACAGTAGCATCATGGTACTGTGCCCAACCCCAATCAGATCTGACATGCCTGAATAAATGTAAGCAGAACATTGTTCCTGCCTACAAAAACTTCTCATGAATCACAATAAAGTACAGGCTGACTCAGAAGATGTTTGAATGCCATTCATTTATTTATTTTCATAAAAGGAAAAATACCAAACTGTAAGAGATATGCACACTGTGTTCTCCTATGTATTTCTCTTCAAGTTTCACAGCACTGGATTTTTGCTCATAATTTGTGCTTTTCAGACCTGCAGAAGTACAAATCAGCCAGTTCCTTCCCATACTTGGATATCCCATCATGTTGATCAGCTCTAGACCATGTGGCATGTGAAAGAAAAGGACAGACTGGAAAGGAAAAAAAAAAAAGAAACAAAACTTCACTTTTAATTGGAACTTTTTAGGGGAAAGCTGAACATAGTAAGGTACAACAACTCTACCTCATTGTGTTTAATAAGTGGCCTATAAAAATACTCTTTCTTCTTGCTTCTATTTATCCTGTCCTCAAAAAGATCCACAGTTTCTTGTTTCATGGTGTTGTTCAATGTATTGTCCCTGAAAAATCTTCTATGTCTTGCAGCTAACCAGCATTTGCTTAGACAGTCTCTGCACAAAGCTCTGTGGCCTGCGATAGGAAGGAGATCAGCCTAGCCAGCCCTTCTGGGTTTAATCCATGAAATTACTGCCTTCAGTCAAGGCTTCATTCTAACAAGATTATTTGAACAATTTCCATGGACCAAGTTCTTCTTTTCAAACATTTTTATAAAAGCACCATTCAGTGACCTATCCAATGCACTCAATGACACACTAAAATTTACTAGAGAACATTCAGTGGGAATTAAAAAGCTTTTTTTTTTTCAATCTTATAAACTAAGCATTTCTAATTTTATATAAACAAAATAGCATGTTAAATCCAAGATTTCACGTGGCATTTTTATTTCCAGTTAAAAAAAAAGGGGTGGGGGGGAAAGCAAATTTACTTCTTTTGAACTAAAATGCCCTGTAGTTACCATTACCTGGTTTGGTGGGATCCCTAGAATCCCAGATGCAAAGCCTCAGATGCACAGAAAAATTAAGCTCATGTTTGAGGGGCCAGTGCCAAACCTAATTGATTGACTAAAAGAGGCATGAGTATCTGTGGCAACAAAGATCTGTAGTCACAAAGTGACTAGAATTGACAAGTCAAATCTGTAACTTTGTAAAAAGTTATAATATCTGTAACATTTTTTCCAGCTTTATGTTTTCTGAATGATTTGATGACTGGACATCTGTTTTGAAATCCCAGGGGGAAAAGTACTCTAAAGTATTCTGCATTGCTATAGTAAAATTCAGCTTTTCAGAAAAAGCAGCTGCTGAATTTTCTGAAATAAGCACACAAACCATTTTAAAGACTCGACCTTCATTCCTTCATCACAGGACTTCTAGGGACTTCAGGAAAGTCTCCAAATATGAGGAACACACAATGGGCTCTGATTCCACAGTCTTGAGCAAACCAGGCTGCTTTTCAGTCACATAAAGCAAAGCAGCCTCCTCACAGCTGTGCTGTTTTATATACCTGAAAAACAATTTTTAAAATTATCATGGTCTTACTAGGGAATTTGGATATGCAGTCATTACTAAATTGCCATAAAGTTCCATATTACCAATTCTGTCATTACTGAACAGCTTCAAGACACACAGTATCTTTGTACTGCATCTCTTCTTCTTGCTGTGAGAAAACTAGAGCATATGAATGACAGCAAAAAAATGAAGCCAAATGTACTGTTGAGAAACTTGGTATTCTCTTATTTCTAGGAGAGTTATAGTGTAACTCTAAACTGCAGCATTCAGCATGTCTCCTGAGCTTCCTCGCTGAAATATAGCAATGGAAATTTTACAGCATCTGTGTTGCTTTTGGAAGCCATCACCTCACATCTGCTGTCTCTGCAGTGTAGAGTTTAAGTTCAGCATAAAAAGGTACTTTGTAACAGGCAAGAGGAATCCTGACAGAGTGGTAATTTACAGACTCGCCCGGCTCCCCTGACTAGACTCACTCAGTTTCACATTCTGTAGAGATTTTTGTATCAGGTGTGCCTCAAGCAGCCACCAGCAAAAGAGTCACTTCATAAAATGGAGCACGGCATCCAGGACTGGAGACTTTTAAAACCTCTATCAGCCACTGAGTCCTGTGCCAGACATTTTCTTCACCGGGCATTGTTCGATCTCGTAACACTTTTCACAATGGTGTTAACTAAATCAGCGCTTTAGTGCTAATAGCCACCTGCTACTTTAGGAAAAGTTCTGATTTTGGTCAGAACCAGCACCGCTCATGTAACAGCGGGGCCGGTTCCACAGTCGGAGCACGCGGAGGAGAGCGGCCACGGCCTCCGAGAGCTTCCCAGTCCCGTGCGACCCGGGGTCGGGAGCGGCGCTCGGTCAATTGCAAATCAATTGTGATTACACAGCGGGCGAGTTTATGGCCCCATCATCGCCCATTTCCTCCTAACGGGGTAATCCACGCGTTCGTTCACACGGCGACAGAGGCGGCAACAGGAGCCTGTTGGCTCAGCCAACAACCCGGGGATTGTTCCTTGTTTGGCCTCACGCGTTCCATTTCCTCCTCGGGCGCCCCGCACCGCCCCCCGGGGCGGGCTCGTTCCCCCCGGCCCCGCTTCTCTCCGTGTGACTCCCCGAGAATCACACGATTCCCGCCGCCGGCAGACGGGCCCCGCCGCGTTCCCGCGGTTCCAGTCATTAGGGCCGCAGCGGGAGCGCCGCGCGAGCGCCAGGCGCAGCAGCGCCTCGATTAACAAACAAACGCCCCGTCCCGGGAGCGCGACAACCCCCCGGGACGGCCCCGGCGCGCTCGCAGCCCGCGCCCGCCGCCGCCGCTCCCCTTAAGGTGGTCTGGCCTGGAACTGCCGCCCGCCCCCTCCCCGCCGCGGGCCGAGAAAAGCGGCGACTCCTCTCGCGGCTGCTCCGCGGCCGCTGGGAGTGGAGGGCGCGGGGTGGCGGCAGCCGAGCGGGCACCCGGCTGCAGATGGCTCCTCTGCCGGCCCGGGAGGGACACTCCGCTCTGGACGGCTGCAGTCGGCTCCTCGGCGAGTCACCGCCGTGGCGCCGGGCTGGCGCGGGCGCTCGGGAGCCGCGGCCGTGCCAGGACTGGCCTCCCGGCTCTGCCCCTGGGCTGCGGGTCAGTGGCCGGCGGTCGCTGCGGTGCGGGCAGGGTGTGCCCAGTGCCGGCCGTGGAGCTACGCCCATGTCCTTGCCCGGCTGGGAACCGCGTGTCCACCTGCGAGGGCGCGGGGCTGCTCCCCCGCCGTCCCACCGGGAGCTCCCGGCGCCGGCCGGGGCGCACACGCGGCACCGCCTGAGCACGACCCGGTGAGCGCCGTGACCCGCGGCTGTCCGAGCCCCGGGGGTCCCCGTGTCACCCGTCACACGTCCCGGGCAGAGCATCCAGAGCTGCGCTTTCACCGCGCGTTGTTCGGAGCTCCGCGCTGGGGCCGGGGGCGCCGGCAGCCTGGGCGGCGGGGCCGGGTGTCGCCTGCGGCGCTGCCCAGACCCCCGGCTCCGCCGCTCTCCCACCCCCGTCACCAACACGTGCAAAGGGCAGGACGGCGGTGATGGGGCAGAGCGCGCACCGGCACGGGCGGCGGATCCCGCGGGCAGCAAAGAGGCGATAGGAAACCCCTTCCCAGACAGCCCCGAGCGCTACTTAAACTGCGGCCGCGGTGACTCTGACTTGGCCGGGAGCCCTTGCAAGGGGACAAAAGTCCCTTGCGCAGCCCGGGCCAGTGCCGGGCCGCCGCAGCCTGCGCACTGCGGTGCAGAGCCGAGCGTCCCCGCACGGGCAGGGGCCGAACAAACACCGCCACGTCCCTGCTGCC
>VWYI01048724.1:11968-22099 GCA_013399455.1 Anthoscopus minutus | reverse complement strand
CCCAGCCCTGTCCAGCCCGGCCTTGGGCACTGCCAGGGATCCAGGGGCAGCCACAGCTGCTCTGGGAATTCTATTCCAGCTCCTCCCCACCCTGCCAGGGAACAATTCCTGCCCAAGATCCCATCCAGCCCTGCCCTCTGGCACTGGCAGCCATTCCCTGGATCCTGTCCCTCCATCCCTTGTCCCCAGTCCCTCTCCAGCTCTCCTGGAGCCCCTGCAGGCCCTGGGAGGTTCAGAGATGATGAGGAAGGCAAATCTCCAACCCCACAGATTTAGCCAGGAACCACTGCTGGGTTCAGGGCAAAACACTCTTCCTTGGCTCTTCCCACTCCTGATCAACTCCTGTGCACAGCCAGGAGAGGCCCTGGAGAAGCTCTTGGGCCACTGATGCCCCATTATTAAAGGGGAGGTTAATTAAAAACCCCAGAGCACCAATCATTGATTTCCAGGCCTCATCCCACATTTCATGACCAGGCTGAATGCAATTAAAGTGGCTGAGACTGACAGATCAGCAGTGCTGCCTAAGCCACTTTTACATTATGAGCTCTTAACTGATTTTCTTTATTTTATTAAGTCAATTTTATCTCTCCTAATAAAGCCAAACCTTGCACTTAGGATGGAAGGGAACAACAACCCCACACAAACTTTCTGCACGAGGAGCTTTCATTTCGCTCTGTTTGCCTCTAAATTCTGCTCTTCCCCTGCTGTCAATATTTATAACTTTACCCAGTGAGGAGGAATTTGATGGCTTGGCGTTGATGGGAAACTTTGCTTTTAATAATTCTGGTTTTAGTGCCTCCCTGCTCCGTTGTGATTAGGAAAAGCCACATTCCTGATTGCTCCAAGAGGAGATGGGAACCCATTAAAGGTGAGGAACCTGCTCCAATCTCTGCAGGAGTACCCTGACAACAGCGTGGACATGGAAAAAACCCAACATTTCCCTGGAAATCATCTCCTTGGATCACATACCTGCATCCAGGGACTCCCACCACCCCAAGCTGCTCCAGCCCAGCCTTGGGCACTTCCAGAGCTCCAGGGGCAGCCACAGCTGCTCTGGGAATTCTATTCCAGGGCCTCCCCACCCTCAATTCCTTCCTAAAGCCTTACTGACATCAAGATTTCCTGATTTTCTGGGAATTGTACATTTTCCTGGAGGAGCCAGGGCTGTGCCACATCAACAACTCCCTGAGAGCCACAATCTTCAAGTGATGGATACAATTCCTGACCTGTTGCAAGCCTTAAAATAGAGGAGATTCAGGAAGTGATGGTGTGAGGAACTGGAGTGGATTAGTCATAGTGGATTAAGAGCAAGCGTTTGAAGAAAAAGCTTAAATGTGGCATAAAAATATATTAGGATCTTTTCAGATGTTCCTTATGGGCTTAGCTCATTGGCAAAGTGCTGGGGAGAGCGAAATGTAATAAAACCAGAGCAGAAAGTCCCCTTGCACCGATGCAAACAGGGAGGGATCTGCATTCCCAGGTCTTTGCATATGGATATGGGTGAATTTATATAAATATGCATTTAGACACGCATTATATATAGATTTTCACTTGACATCAGGCACTTCAGCGAGAAGCAGTGTATAAAAATATAAAAGGAAAGTTTCATCAAATGCAGGGGACAGAAAACTTCAGCCAGCAAAAGGGGGGGAAAGGACTTGGGCATGAAAAGTAAATGAGGGGAGAGCAGGGCTGGAGGAGCCTTGGGCAGGTTTGCTCCTGCCCAGAGCAGAGATGGTCACAAAATAACCCCAAACACACGGGGTGGATCCAAGGATCCTCCCTGTGCTGAAACCCAAATGGAAATCCCACACCCAAATGGAAATCCCACACCCAAATGGAAATCCCACACCCAAATGGAAATCCCACACCGAGCTCTGTCTCCAGGTCACAAGCCCCAGCTTTCCC
The DNA here is from genome assembly GCA_013399455.1 of Anthoscopus minutus. NCBI lineage: Eukaryota > Metazoa > Chordata > Aves > Passeriformes > Paridae > Anthoscopus > Anthoscopus minutus. Next base: position 20,191 of record VWYI01048724.1, on the reverse strand, counting down.
TGACAAATCTCCATTTTCCTGAGGAATTCTCCCATTTTACTGAGGAAATCTCCAATTTCCTAAGAAAATCTCCCATTTCCTGGGGAAATCTCTCATTTTCCTGGGGAATTCTCCCATTTCCTGGGGAAATCTCCCATTCCCTGAGGAAATCTCCCATTCCCTGAGGAAATCTCCCATTTCCTGGGGAAATCTCCCATTCCCTGAGGAAATCTCCCATTTCCTGAGGAAATCTCCCATTCCCTGAGGAAATCTCATATTTTCTGAGGAAATCTCCCATTTCCTGAGGAAATCTCCTATTTTCCTGAGGAAATCTCCTATTTTCCTGAGGAAATCTCCCATTCCCTGGGGAAATCTCCCATTCCCTGGGGAAATCTCCCATTCCCTGGGGAAATCTCCCATTTCCTGAGGAAATCTCTCATTCCCTGAGGAAATCTCATATTTTCCGAGGAAATCTCCCATTTCCTGAGGAAATCTCCTATTTTCCTGAGGAAATCTCCCATTCCCTGGGGAAATCTCCCATTTCCTGGGCCAGGCACAGGGCAGTGCCCAGAGCATTCCCTGCCCTCCCTGCTTTGCCCCACAAGGAACCACTGGGGCCGAATTCTCCTTCCTGCACCCCCTGGATCCTCTGGGAGCCCGGGGCAGCTTCCCCCCTTTCCTGGGGAGAGGAGAGCAAGGGATGGGAAGTTCTGCTGCAGGCAGGAGTGCCCAGCTCAGCCTGGAGCTCAGCCTTGCCTTTGGGTGCTCTCTGAAGTGGGGGCTGTTTCCCTGCTGTGGGAGCCTCGTTTACATCCTCTCTAATCCAGAGGCTTCATTAAGAAGTTGCCAAGAATCAACATTTTGACTGTTCCAGCCTTTAAGTGCCAAGGCTGGAGGATTTTCTGCAAGCTGAAGGAAGGGAAGTCCCTCTGTAGGCAGCTGCCACTTGTTCCACGGCTGCTTTGGGCTGCAGCAGAGCCCTCCCCTGGGATTTTGTCCTCCCTGGACACACCAGTGGCAATTCCCCGGTCCCAGCTCCCTTCCAGCAGCTGTCCTGCTTCGGGGTGGGTTTTCTGTGGGGCAGGATGGAGCTTCCTTTGGGCAGAAAGCTCCTGGCAGCAGAGGAAGGAGCCAGCCTACTTCCCCAAGCTCATTTCTGTCTCAAAGTGTGGACACGAGGAAGGTGGAGAGGGTGGGATGTGACTTCAAGGCAGATGGAAATGCACAAGAACAGTTGCTTAGCACCTATAAAAGTCAGGCCCACTCCTTCACAAGATTTGTGTGTATTTAGGGATCCACACTTGAATTCTGGCCTCTGAGTAACCTAAACCCATCAACAGCTTTCTGGGAGTGTGTGGTGATGAAATAAACATCGTGTTTATTCTTTTTAGATATGATAGTTATTTAGAAAAGAAATAGCACATTTAAAATAAATGATATTCGAAGTCACACGGATCCTGCTGCAGCCCTGGCAGCAAGCAGGGGGCAAATTTTGTGTTACCTGTGCTTGGGAGCTTTGCTAGGCACTAATGGATGAGAAAAGAGCAGGGAAATGTGCTTTTCCTTGCAGAAACCCAGTTCCACAGCGATTCCTCAGCCCCTGGGACAAAAGGGATCAGGGAACAGCCTCCAGCCTTTGTCTGAGCAGGAGATGCAAATCAAAGATTTGAGACAGAGGCAAATATTCCACCTGGACCATTGGATGTGGTGCTTGGGATGGGTCTGCAGCACCCCCTCCTCTGGGGCTGGGCCGATCCGGGACAGGACAGAGCCAGGACCGGGCAAAGAAAAGGCGGTGGCCGCGCTCCGGGGATGAAAGTGCTCGGCAGCAGCTGGAAAGATTTCTTTCACATTCCACTCTGTTTCGTGCTTGATTAGGAAAACTCACCCGGCCAAAGGAGCGCGACACGGCCCTGCCGGGTGGCCCGGGGAGGGGACAAAGCGGCCGAGCCCGCCCCAGCATCCCCTGCCTTTGTCTCGGGCCGTTCTGCGCCGCTCCCGCGGCCGCCCGTGCCCGCCTCGCCGTGACCTGGTTCTGCACCGCACGCTCCTCCCCGCCCGCCGAGCCTCCCATGTGATCCATTCTTCCCCTAAATAAAGTTGACAAATTCGCCGGGGCTCAGATGGTGCTGCCGGGGAGGTGCGGAGCGGATCCGCCCTCGCTGCAGCTGCGGCACCGCCGGCTCGGGGCCACCGGGGCCGCACTCGGGGCCACCGGGGCCGCGCTCGGGGCCAGCACCGGCCGGGCTCGGGGCCAGCACCGGGCTCGGGGCTCCGTGCCCGGGCTGCAGCCGCCGCCAGTCCCGGCTGCCGGAGGACGCGGCCGGAGCAGGTGAGCGAGCGCTGCGGCGGCTCCTTTGTGCGGGAGGGACGCAGGGAGGGGACAGCGGGGACATCCCCGGGTGGCCCCAGCCCTGCGCCCTTCCCCGAGGGCTGCGCCGCTGGGGCTGATTCCCGGAGAGCGGCGGCGATCGCCGGGCACGGGCAGCGCCTGCGGCAGAGCCCGGGGATGCTCCGCTGCATCCCGGCCCCGCAGCCCCCGCGGGGGACACGGCGCTGCTGCTGGCACGGCACGGCACGGCACGGCACGGCTGGCATCGGTGCACGGGCTGGCACGGCATGGCTGGCACTGTGTTGGCACGGCAGCGGGCAGCGTGGTACCAACGTGCAGGCTGAATGGCACGGCACGGCACGGCACGGCATGGCACTGAGATACCTGCCTGCAAGGCTGGCACAGCACGGCACGGCACGGCGATACCCGGGCTGTGAGGCTGGCACGGCACCGAGCCTGGCAGCGTGGCACGGGTGTGCAGCTGGCACGGCACCTGGACAGCCACGGGCCAGCCTGGCACGGCACGGCACGGCACCAGCGTGCGGGACTGGCACGGTCCCTGCCAGCCTGCGGCGCTGCCCTGCCCACCCCGCTGCCCCCAGCCCGGCCCGAGGCCACTCGTGGTCCGTGCTCTGCTGCCGGGGGTGCCGAGGGTCCCGGGAATGCCGGGGGTCCCGGGGGTGCCGGGGATCCCGGGGTTGCCGGGGATCCCGGGAATGCCGGGGCTGCCGGGGGTGCCGGGGATCCCGGGGGTGCCGGGGATCCCGGGGGTCCCGCGGGTCCCGGGGGTGCCGGGCGTGCCCCTCCTGCTGCCAGCGCTTCCCACAGCAAGAGCTGGGACTCTTGGGCTCCCCAGGAGCCGCATCCCCGCTCCCAGCGCGGCTCCGGGAGCCCTGGAAGCGCCTTCCCTGCACCCCGGGCACCCTGACCCTTCCCTCCCTCCGCTCCTGCGCCTTCCCTGGAGCCACATCGCTTCTCCGGCTGCCACGGGACTGGAGCCCGGGGCAGGGGCCGAGCTGGAAGCGCTGGGTGCTCCAAGGCTTCATCCCCTGCTCCAGCCCCGGGAGCGGCTCGGCTGCAGACGGGGAGAGGAGGGAAGGGTGCTCCTGCTCACCCGCAGCTCCCAAATCCCACAGAAACTATTCCCAGTCTGTGCTGCAGGAAAAGAAATGTGCTTTTATTCCAGAAATGTGCAGACAAAGTAGCTGCCTCTGCGCTGACACTCATCACTCCCCCGCCCAGCCCCTGCTCCCTCCCACCCTTTAACTTCTTATTTTCCTCCACAATTTAAAGGTGAAATTCCCTGAGGAGTGAATTTATTGCAGTCCTAGACTGGGCCTGTTCATCAAGAGCAGGGGAGCTTTCTTTTGAAAGGAGATGGATGAAAAGTGGAATGTTCAAACAATCTTTTGCTCTTTGAAGTGGTTTTTTTTTTTAAAAAAAAGAAACCTATCCCTGCAGGACTTTCAGTCAGATTTGAGATCTAAGAGAAAGGCTGCAGAGTCCCAGCCGTAATGGCTTTCCTCACTCGTGGTAGGGCAGGGGGAAATGGGAGAGATTAAACAGGGAGGGGCACAAAATCAGATCTGATTTGTTCATCCCTTCACAGCTGGACCGGAATGAAAACCCTTCTTCACCTGCACACAAAATGAGAACTGAACTAAAAGGCCACAGATTGGCTGGAGGCTGTGCTTTATGAGGGTTCTCAGGTCTGGGGTTTTTATTTGAATTCAGCTCTAAACAGCTTGCAGTTTTCCCTTCCAACTCAACAATTAATCATCCACCTGTACCTGCACAGTACAGGTCCTGGCCCCAAAAATCCTCTGACTTTGGGGCAAACTGAGCCTAAAAAAATGAATCACTGAGCAATTGAAGCTCAGCGTAGGTCTGGGGACTGCTCGCTCCCAGGTCTGTGTTTGCACAGGACAACATCTGAAATCTGGACCGAGGGGAAATTCCCAGGCTGCCTCTGGCATCACAGCATGGAACTGCTCCTGGTTTTGGAGGGGAAGGGCAGCATGAAAAATTCATTAAAAAATGAATCTGAACTAAATCAGCGATAAGCAAACTACAAAATATAATTTCAAATGGGACAAAGAATCCCCATTTTGCAGGGGGGACTCTGGAGCTGGTGATGGAATCCTGAATGGCTGATCAGGAAAATTCACCCTCCAAAAGCAGGAGGAGCAGTGCTGCTTGGAGAGAAAAAACAGCCTCAACAGAGCTTTCAGAAGGCAGTGAAGCCTCTCTGGAAGGGAACACCTGGAAGGAACAGGCTCAGAGAACACCTGGATACAGCACTGTTCTCCAGGCTTGAAAGGGAAAAAATCCAGATCCTTTCTTAGACAGAATTTATTATTATTATTGTTTATTTTTATTATTATTAATGTTTATTTTATTATTATTTATTATTATTATTAGTCCTGTGGTCCTGTGGAAGGAATAAACCCCAAAGCCTCCTGCTCACATGTTTGTGCCAGCTCAGCCCTCACACCTCTGGGGACCATTTCATGGAGATTTAAAGCCATCCTAAAAATGGCATCCAAGCATTCCAATGGTCAGGACAATAAACTTTCCCCTCTCCACTCACCCAAGGATTCCAGTGCTCAGGATAAGAAACTTTCCTCACGTTTCCTGGACAGGAAAGTTAAAATTCCTGTCCCAGGGACCTTGCAGGGGCTGCTCAGGGAGAAAATCCATCAGGAGTTCCGTGTGTCCCTGAGCCCGGTGCAGTTCGCCCCTGGGAGCCATTCCGTGAGGATTTGGAGTTTGCACAGCCCAAAGCTGAGATCTGCCAGAACAGGCAGGGATGAGGAGGCTGTGATCACACCCGAAAAGCTGCTGCTGTTTATCAAATCCCACTTAAGGCTAAATGAACACATTAAACTAGCAGAGGTCACCAATAAAATCAGTGGGATGGCAATCAGCTTCAGAGAGAGCCTGAAGCCAAACACACCTGTGGCTTTAATTCATCTCCACTTCAAGGATTACTTGATTAAAATTAAAACCAGAATTACCCTCACGTGGTTCCACAGATGCCCAGGGGAGCAGCACCTTGCATTTATGGCCCTGCTGAGCCCAAAGCAGTGGCACGGGGTTGTTTGGCTCAGGATTTTCCAAGGCAGAGGGAAGATGGCATCAGGTTCTGCTCTAAAATCACACAAATTACCCTTTGTGTACCTTTGTTGTGCACAGGGTCACCCAAGCACAGGGCAGCTCCCAGGAGAATCAGGATCCCACCAGATCTCCATCCTTTTGTGGGAACACAACTTTCCCCTGGCTCTGGGGCTGGCCAGGGCTGGGACGATCCCAAAACTCCCAGCCCTTCTCTCTTCAGGATTTACAGACAGAACAACAAAGAGCAGGGATCCCTTGTCCACTGGGATAAAAGCAGGGCCAGAGTTTTGTCCACTTAATTAAAAGATTAATTGCCTTGCTCCAAGCTTTCTCTGAGGCGTCAGTTCTAGCCCTGAGTGTGATCACAAGGGGTTTATGCAAAGGACGTTTCTAGGCGTGGAAAAATCGAACACAGATCAGGTTTCCTCTTTGGAGACGAACACCACAGAATAAAGAGGTTTAAGGTGAGGACTTTGCAGGTGAATCTGTGGTGTTGGACACCCTCAGAGCTGGTGGCCCCACAAGTGCAGGGTGTGGGAGCAACCTGCACCCCAAAGGGTCCAGAACCTCCCAGGAATTAAACTGAACAGCACCTGGGGAGACACAAAACCTGCAGATTCCCAAAAGTATTTGAAGCATCCAAAAATAAATACAGATGTATATTTATGGACCCATTTAAAATACTCTTAAAGCCTGGCCTTTTGTTCCTGTGAGTTTATAGAAGATGCAGCCGGGGTGAAACATCTCAGTTTGGTTTCTTCCAAGCATTTTCTGCCTTCTCCCATCCCTTCCTCCTCCTTGCTCCCACTCCCACCGCGCCTTTTATCTGAGCACAAGTGTTGGAGTTGATGTCTCGCTGCCCAGCTCCGGGGGAGGAGGAGAAAGAGCCGTTTCCATGTCAGGTTTAAGCATGAGGGACACCTTTCATCCCAGTGTTTTCACATCAAAAAGATGCAAATGGAGACACAGAGACAGAGAGAGAGAGAGGAGCCACATTCTTCCCTAATGCAATTAAAATGGAAGAGGCAATTTGAAAGGCAGCGGGGAGATTTAGGAGAAAGCTGAAGGCAAAAGGGAAGAAAGCAAGCCTGAAACGATGTAGAAAATAAAAATAAAAATCGAGATCTATTTAGGGTTACATAAATTCAGCAGTGGGGAGAGCACGGTGAGCGGTGAGGACACAAAGGCAGAGCCCAAGGCTCTGCTGCCTTTGGAAAATCAAAGAGATTTTCCCGCGGGCTCCCGGGGAGCAGGTTTGTGGTTGCAGGGCAGTCACCTTTCCTTTGGAACGCTGGCTTTGTGTTCCTTCTCCTCGCTGCTGGGAAAGGGGGAGTTTTCCCAGGGGTCAGGGATGTGCCACAGCTTCCCTTTGGAGCTCCCATGGGATCCCTGCCCTGCATCCGTCCAAAAATTCCTGCAGCCTGGAAATTCCAGACGTGCACTGAACCCAGGCACCTCGAAATAAAACCCAGGCTTCTCCTAACGGCACAAAAGCCCCAAACCACCTCAAGGAAAACTTAAAGTCTGATCTTCTGTATTTTAGGGGTTTATTTTCTTTTATTTTATTTTTAAGGAATTCAATGCAAATCATCATTTCTGTCTTGAATGTGACTCTGATAACATCTTTATTGCCAAGTCCGGCAAACAGAGGCAAGGTTTGCCCTCATAAAAGGGAGGACTCTCAGGGAAATCAGAAAGCTGTTGATGAACACTCTTATCTCTGATTCAGGATTTGACAGATGCCAATAACCTGAATTCACCTTGAGACACTGGGGTTTTTTTTACTGTCATTCCCTTTGTTCCTCTCATATAAATTGCACCCAACCCTCTCTTACTTTCAACCCTCAAAAACTGTAAAAAACCCTCAAAAAAATCTATTTCTCTCTGAGGTCCTCGCAGGTCAAACTTTGAGAAGAAAGGGAAGACAGTGCTTGTCCTTGATTACAAATCAAGGAGCAGATTTTGTCCTCCCCACCTTGTACTGAGTTGTACTTTATAAAGTTGCTAAACTTAACTTTATTTACTTGCTAAAAATACAGGGGAACATGAGCCAGGGCAGGAAAGTTCATCCCAAGGCAAGGACGTGCTGCACCAAGAGCCTGAGCTTGTATAAATACCAGAGTAAAACCTCATTATTTCATTAAAACCTTTCAAAATGAATGCAACTTCCAGATATTCCAATGTGCTTGCACAAGAAGTTTATTCCAACAATTTTCCAGGTTAAAAACCACATTCTTTTTGTCAATACTTGAATCTTCCTGATCTGTTTTCATGGGAATGAAACGTGCCCAGCCCTGAGCTCCTGACTGCAATGTTTGCAACGCTCAGGCCAAAGCCACCGAAGGCTCCTGACTCACACAGCCAAACAATCTCAGCTCTGTTTATTCTCTGCTGCTGGAATTCGGCTAAAGCGAGGAAAAGGAAGAGGTTTGGGGGATTTTCATGGGAATTGCCCTCCTGAGGATGTGCTGCCAGGGAGATTCCAGCGGGCTGTGAGCTGATCATGCCAAGGCCTGAAGCTCAGTGGGTTCCTCTCTGCTTCTCTGGGGTCCCTCCTGCTTCCCCTCCAGGCTGCAGCAGGGGCAGGAGCAGCTCCTGCAGCCCTCACATGCACACCCACCACTGCTGCCCCAGCAGAGCTTTGCAGGCTTGTTGCCCGATACCCAGATAAAACACAAACTAACAGAGTCAGTTTATGCGGTGCTTTATTCAGGGCCCGGGGAGCTGCGGACTCATGTCCCAAGTCAGGATCCCAAAGACCCTCATCAAGTTATCAGCTTTTATACAATTTTACA
>VWYI01048724.1:0-11879 GCA_013399455.1 Anthoscopus minutus | reverse complement strand
TCTCAGGCATAGTTCCCAAGGCCTACCATGGGAATGTTAAAACTGAAGCCTTAGCCTAACTACTACTACATACTTTATTCTATTTTCTAACTTATTGGTAACAGGCTGGAGCTTTCCCAGCCTTCCTGGGCTGCTTTGGAAATTGCAGCTCCTTGCTGTGCTCACCGAGCCCAGCCCTGCAGCACCTGCAGCAGCACGGAGCTTTAGCACTTGGTTCTTGTGCTCTCTCGTCCCCGCAGGAATGTGGCAGCTGAGGGCTCAGATGAGGTGAGACCCGGCTTGAACAAGCTCAGGTTCCCCTCAGGGCTGAGCCATTCCCCCCTCCTGGCCTTCCCCTGGACACTTGGCTGCTCCATCAGTCACAGGGGCATTTCTCAGCTTCTCAAGTGCTTTTATTGCAGTTTCTTTCTTCAGGCTACTTGAGAGAGATGTTGGGTACACGGCCAAGGAGCGCTAATATATTCTGTCACCCCCTCCTGATGCATGGCTTGCCAGCAGTGCCACTTGTAGACATTCATCAGAGATGGGGCACGCTGCACTCGCTGCTTGATGAGAAATGAGCTTTCAGTCAGCTCTCCCTCAACCACGGCAAAACCCGAGCTCTCAACTTCCTTGAAAATCCCCATTTCTCTCTGAACATATTGTTCCAAACTGGCAGGAAATGTTGTTTACATCTTTTAGCACCCCAACAGAATGCTGAGCTGTGTAAACAAGGGTTATTACTAATCAGAACGTGCCGTTAATTAGGAAAAGAGACCCTCAGTCTGAGTGGGATGAACTTTTATTTCTATGAAACGCAGCATCTTCAAACAATGATGCTCCAAGATCTCTAAAACCTAATTTTGGCCTCCAGGCATTTGGGAGGAGGGTGGAGGGGGTTTGGAGCAAGCTGTTATTTGGAAGAAATAGCCCTGAACGTATTTACAGCTCCTGAAAGGAAAATACCCCGGGGCAAATCCTCCTGTCCCGACTGGAAACAGGAATCGCGAGCAGAGCAGCCTTGTTCCTCGGGTTTAACTCCAAAATGGGATTTGGATCAGGGCAGGGGAGGGCAGAGCAGCTTTGGACTTCAGAACTGCTCAGACGAGTGGATTTTTTAGGATTTGTCACCCAGCACATATCAAAGGCAATGACTTTTAAAAGCCTTTGAAATTCCATCCGAATTGTGGGTGGGGTTAAATTCTAGTTTACAGCTCGGTGCCTGTAGGGGAGCTCACCTCCAGGAACCCAGGGTGGATTTTCACTCAGGACCTTTCTGCAGATCCCAGATTTGCAATCAGCGAGGAAACTCCTCACTTCCCCTGTAACTAAAACTCCAGAGGATTAAAACCCCAAACCCAAGCCCAGTCCAGGAGCAGAGGGGAAGTTAAATCCCTTCAGGAATGTGAGAGCTCCCGTTTGCAGCTGATTTCGTTAATGTGGGTAATGCACAGAGACTTCCCTCTCTTCCGGGACTATTTTGGGAAAGAAAAATAATCTTTCACTGAAACAATTCCTCAGATAGAAAGTTACACTTGTTGCAGCACTTGCTTCGCTTTCAGCCCCAGGACAAGCTCTGCCACCTCTGTGTCAGGAAAATTAATGCACAAACACCAGAGGTTTGTGTCCAAAAAGGAGGCAGAGGAGTCCTTTTGCTTTATTGGAATAAAGGGAGAGGCCATGGGGCATTCACTGGGGTCTCTCCAGATTTTGGAGGACGCAGCCTCCTTTTTATCCCAATTTCCCAGCTCATTTCCCTCTCTTTCCCCCCTGCCTGAGGCACCTGAGAGCTGCAGACTTCCCAGAACTCCTGATACCTCAGATTCCCCTCTAATGCACAACTCTCCCTTTTAATTCTTAATTCTCATGGAATCTGTGGCTTTCCCCCATTGTTTCCTCCATCTTTCCATGCCCAATTTCATTCACAGCAAACCTACAGCTTGTTTGTAAAGGCAATTATCCTTTCCATTCATCAACCAGTGGAATCCTTCCCACTGTTTCTTCTCTCAGCGCTGGTTCCATCCACCAGCAGACCCAGAGCTGGTTTGCAAAGACAAATCCCTCATTGCTCTCACCTGGAAAACTGACTGGATTTTCTCCAATTATCTCTTGCAGAAAACAAAGAAGCCCAGACTGGCAGCTGGCTGAGCCTGGATGGAGAAGGCAGCACATTCCCGACCTCAGCAGCTGGGGTGAAGCTGCCCTGCCGCTCCTGAGCCTGCCCCATGCCCGGAGGGGAAACCTGCCAGGGCAGCCCTAATCCTGCTTCTCCAGCAATCCTGAGAGCACCTCCCGAGTCCCAATGAGGCCCAGGTTCAGGGAGGCTCCTGGAGCTGCACTTTTGGCCTCGGCAGATTACGAGAATTTTGCTGAGCTGAACTCCACCAGGGACACGGAGAGCGAGCAGCTGGAGGGGCCCCTGTCGTCCACCATCGCCCTGAGCGTGGTGCTGCTCATCATCTTCTCCCTGCTCATGACATCCCTCATCACCTACTGCTTCCACAAGTGGAAACTCCGAGGGAAAAGACTGCAGAAAGCACAGGAGGAGTATCAGAGAGACCAAGAAAAGAGCGTTTGCCAAAGCACACCTGGACTTGTTTCATAAAAAAAGGAAAAAAACCCAAAAAACCAGGATCCACCATGAAGTACTCTTGAATTACCTGAAAATGAAAATCATGAGAGGACTGCAAATTTGAAAGTTCCAAGCAAACACGTCCTTGTTTTATCTCATTTCTAAGAGTTGCTAGCAGTTTGGAGATTTCCTACAGCTTTATTATACATATATATATATATTTATACATTTGGTCTCACTTGTGCAAGGTAAAACCAATGCAATGATGTATTTTTAATCTCTTCAGTCATTTTAATCCTCGCTGGGGCTGCCCCTGGCTCGCTGGCAGTGCCCAAGGCCAGGCTGGAGCAGCCTGGCACAGTGGGAGGTGTCCCTGCCAGGCCAGGGCTGGACTGGGCTGAGTTTTTAGGTCCATTCCAACCCTCACCACAATTTTCTGTGTATTACTGAACCAGTAATTTCCAATTCTGTTGCTTTCACTCTTTCAAAACCCCACTGGAAGGGGAAGAGGTGGATTTGGGGCATCCCAAAGCTGATCCAAGCCCGGGGAGTTGTGCTGGGTCCCCTTGGGCTCGGGAGGAAGGAGCTCCCAGCTGCTGCTGCCAGGCTGCCCCTGAAGAGCTCCTGCCATCCCAACCTTCCCTTCACACCAGGGCTGTGCTGAGAGCTGCTCCTGGCATTCCCACAAGTGGATCAAGGACATCCAGTCTTAATGGAACTGAAATTCCCAAGGGAAGAGACAGCCTAAACCCCTTTTTTTTTTTTTTTTAAATTAGGCATCTAATCCTTTTTTAAAACCACCCATACCACGGTGTGTTTCTATTGCCATAGCCTGTGCTGTGATGTCACAGAGAAATGACAGATTTATTGTGAGTAGCACATCTGAGTAATCTTTTCTAACCAAGTGATGGATGTAATATTAATAAATGTCATTGTTTTATATAAAGTAGAAACCATGTGAAGTTGCCACCAGCCCCCTGCTCAAGTCTACAGCTTGCTTGCAATTACCAGTACTGCTGTATGTATTTTTAAACAAGCTATAATACTGTGATGATGCTGTAAACTTACCTCTGTAGGCAAAAAATGTTCTATTTCAAAATGTCAGGATGAAGGATGTAAATGTTCTGAAAGTGCTATCAACAACAACAACAAAAAAACAACCCAAGAATTTTCACAGAACATTCTAAAGGATTCTGTTACATGCTACAAATCTATTTTACAAGGGTATTGCTGGATCATACAGCCTGGTCTGTGAGAACAGTACTATTTTATTACAGAATAAATAAATGAATAAATAAGCAGTGAATATCCATGCCCAGAAGCTGGAAAATGTTTGTTGGTTGTTTTTTTTTTTTTAAATACCCTGATCAATTCTTTAGGTAATCTGGAAGATGGAGGACCCTGACAGAAGGAATCCACTCCCCTTCATCTCCCATCCACATCCTCCTGTTGCCAGAGATCTTCAAAATCAGTTGTGGGGGGGGAAAAAAGGACAATCAGTTGCATGAAAGCAATGCAAAGGTGCTGTTTATAGGACTGAAATCTGTTTTGCCATCATTTAAAGCCCAGGAAAGCAGCCCTGGGGCAGGCAGGGCTGATCTGCACACACCCAGTGCCTTCCTCAGGGGCACAATCCAAAGCCACTCTCTGAAAATCACATCCAGTGGTAATAAAATTACAGCTTGGAGAATGCTTGGAGATCGGAAAATGCTGGAAGAAAGCAGAGCTGGGAGCACTGCAGCTCTTGCTGGAGGAGATGTGGATGCTTTGAGGGAACTGCACTCAGCTCAGCGTTTTACTGTTCCCTCCCAGCACCAAAACCTCGTCCTTGGGGCCACCAGCTGAACATTTTTGTCAAGTTCCCAACAGGAATAACTGGGTTCAGCTCCTCTTCTTGGAACCTCATCAAACTGGCTGTGGTAAAAAATAAAACTAAAAAATTCCCTGAGTCTCACCACACCCCCAGGCCACGAGGGGAATTTCTGAGTAGGCACTGAGGGACCTGATTTCAGATTTTTGTGTAACTTCAGACAAAAGGCTCAGGATTAATGGAAGAAGGCCACAAAGATGCTCTGAGGGCTGGAGCCCCTCTCCCATGAGGAGAAACTGAGAATTGGGAATGTTCAGCTGGAGAAGGGAAGGATCCAGGGAAACATTCCTGCAGGAAAGATGGGGCACAGCTCCCAGCAGGCCCTCAGGACAGGGGAGGATGGTTCTTCCTGCAGGAAGGTTGGTCCAGATCAGACACAAGAAGGTTTCTGCACTGAGGGTGGGGAGGCCCAGAATTCCCAGAGCAGCTGGGGCTGCCCCTGGATCCCTGGAAGTGCCCAAGGCCAGGCTGGAGCAGCCTGGGACAGTGGAAGGGTCATGGCAGGGTGGGTTAGTGGCCTTTGGGAGGTCTCCTCCAACTCAAACTCTTCTGTGATCCTGCACTGGACCACAACAATTTCCTCAGTAGCTGGAAATCCAAATTCAAATATCCCAGAATCGTGGGATGGTTTGGGTGGGAAGGGACCTTAAAGCTCTTGCACCAGAAGAGGTCATTTGTGAAGGTTTAGCTTTGTTGCCAGCTCACATCCAGGGAAGTGAATAACACTAAAACTTTCATTCCCACTCAGAGCTGGGCTAGCAGCCTGCTGGGATTGAGATGGAAGTTCTTCCTAGAGATACAAATTCCCAGAGCCTCAGGGATGGATGGAAAGGACACTTAGGAATGAGGGTGGTTTTTATAAAGCTAGAGCAAATGGAAGGGAAAGTCACAGTGCTGCAGTCCATGGGAAATGGATTTTAATGATAATTGGGGGAAAGTTTCTCCAAAGGGTCAGCTATAAAATCCAGCGTCCCAAAAGTGGATATCAGCATACACAGAGAACGAACCAGCTGAGGTGGGAGAAACCTTCTCTGCAAGCCCAGAGCTCAGAGCAGTGAACCCCACCACAGCAGCAATCATCCACAAGATCAAATCAAGCAATTCTGGGTGGCATGAAAGCCACAAAGGCAAAGCTGCAGAGCACTTTGAAGAGGCAGATTGATTTGTTCCACAGCCACAGCTGCTCCTCCCAAGAATTCCCTCTTGAGCCACCCTGCTCCTTTTATGCCCCAGCAACACAAACCAGGCAGCAGATGAGCCAATATTCCTTGACCAGAGTTTTGAGGGGTTTTTTGGATCAAAAGAAGAAGCTGCTGCTGGAGGGAGGAGCTCCTGGAAGGGCAAAAAGGAAGATACATCATCAACCCTCTTTCCCACATCCTCCCTGGCAGTTTTGGATCTCCAGCCTCAAAAACTGCAGGATTAGAAAAGAAATCATTTAAGGACTAGGATCAATCATTCCATTGGGTATCTCTAAGAAAAACACTCAGATCTCAGAGTCACTGCTGACAAAAGAATGAAACAACTGTAGTGAGCAGCAGGAAAATGCATCCAACAGCCATCAGCAAAATCTGCTTTGATTTTCCTGAGGAGTTACCTGAGTTCTGTTTGTAACATTTATGCAAACAAATAAGAGCTGTGCAGGCACTGTGTGTGAGCAGGATGCTGTTCCACAGACAAATGCTGTCACACACATAACCCAAATAACTCACAATAAAGTTCAGGATTTACAGAAAGGCTTGACAGCAGCTGCAAAGAAATTTCAGTAGCTCTAGAAAGCTTCTGTGTTCTGAAAACAAAAATATCAAATAATATTAAAATAAAAAAAAATATTCCATGTGCATGGAAGTCACTTTTTGTGAGTCTGCAAGGGCTGAGATCTGTGCTACAAAATGACATTTTCCAAGGATCCAGTTCCTGATCACCTCCTGTACACCTGAGAGCCCTTCCAGGGCTCCACCTGAAATTCTGGGTGCTTTTCCCAGTGTCTGCAGACTTCCAAAGGCTCAGAGAACCAGGGAGGGCAGACCAAAACAAGTCAGGAGCAGAGGTGGGGTATCCATGAAGAGACTGGAAGGCAGGAGATTTAAGGGATTTGAACATTCCTAAGGATCCCAGAGTAACAGGAAGGAAGAAGCAGAGTTTATTCATTATCCAGGTGCTCTGCAGGGGATGTTTTTAGGGGAATATTTTTGCAGGACTCTTGAAGCTGTTTGCAAGGACAACCTCAGAGTAACTCAGGGCTGGGCTGGGCTCCCAGCTGGGGCTTGACCTACTCAGGATCCACGCCCAGGGAAATCACTCAGAGCAGGTTTTTAAGCAGCAGAAGGCAGAACTTTGCTAACACTCCTGTTTATATCCCAGCATTTCCCTCCAGGTTTTCCACTGGATTTTGGGAAGTGAGAACAAGAGGTTAAGCAGCCCTCAAGGCCTGTGATAAACAATACAGAGCACGAGGAGGGAACAACCCCATGAAATACAAACCTCACTTCAGCAGCCAGTCTTCTTGCCCCAAATTGGGGGAAGAAAATGCAACAGGGGGGATTTAATCCTCTCTGCTTTGGCACTAAAACACAGTGTGGGGTCACAGAGAGGGATATTCCTCCAAGATTCCCACAGAGATGTGAATGCAGAGAAATCAGGAGATGGAGGCTGAGGAGCTCAGGCCATGGCTGGAGCAAGGGGCTGAGCCCCTGCTGGCAGCTCTGACCACAGAGGGGTTGCAGAGGTGCCCAGAGAGCAGCACCAGGCTCTGGAGGCCACAGTGAGGATGATTCCATTGTCTGACCCAAAGATTCCCAGCACAATTCCATTTTATTTGGATGTGTACTGAACCCCAGACCCAGTCTCTGAACAACAGAGGCTTTGTCATCTTGAAAAATTACAACAAATTCCAAAGTATTTCCTTGTAATCCTTATTCCAGTTCTAATCTGTTTTTTTTCTCTCTTATATAGATTCCATGATTAATTTATCATCATTTCTCATCCTACTGGCATTCCCAGTCCTGCAGATTAATTTCTGTTACAGCCTCATTATTTCCCTTCTATAAATACTGCATTTCATTTTACTGCTTTCTATAGTTAACTTTGCTTTTTGTCCTCCACCTGAGGCTCTCACTTTCCATTTACCATGAGACAGTGGGCAAGGACTGAGCTGAAATGCAGTAATTACACCTCCCTGCCCTGCCAAACTGAATCATTTATTTTCCTTATGGATGGAAGCAGCTGGGAGCTGCTCTGCAATCCCACAAAAAAAAAACCAAAACAAACAATACTTCTGGCTTGTCAGATTAGTAATGGAAACTGTTGGCTTCTGGAGTTTGAGAAACCTGTGGAGATGGATTACAATATATTGCAACATTTGCACTGAGGAGAGAGAGAGGGTTGACTCACACCCCAGCCAGGCAGATCTGATTCCACCTGCAGGAATATTAAAGCAGCACCCAATCCATCACTGCCAGAGCAGCTCAGATCCAAAACCATTGGAATTCTGGAGGTGACTGCCCACAGGAGGCTCTCCCAGTTCTGCACCCACTGGAGTCATGGTTAATCCAGGCTTTCCACTTCCTGACCCTTCAGCCTTTGCCACAAATCCCTGGGATCCTCTGAAGGTTTGGGAAGGCTTCTGAGTGCTTCTCCTAGAAGGGTGAGCATGTCCTGAAACAGGAAGGAAACATGGAATTACTCAGGACTGCATTCCTGCCATTTCTCATGGCCTCTATCACACACCCAGTGCCTCAAAGCCAGCCAGGTGGGCAGCACTCATCCACACAACTGGGTGGGTAAAAGGATTCTGTGCAAATCTCTGTGCAACAGCACAGCCCAAAAAGCAGGATTCTTCCCTAAGGAGGGACAGGGAAAAGCAGCTGGCCTTGCAGGGAAGTAGGGGGGAAAAGTGGGGAAAAAGCAAAGGCTCACCAGAGCCTGAAGCTCTCAAATGTTAGGTGTGGAGTGAGGAAGAGTCAAAACTCTGGAGACTGGAATTCTTAGGGAAGAAAGGAATGTGTGGTGCAGCACCAACTCCCACCCTGCTCCTCAGCACGGGAAGAGACCTGGGAGCTGCAGGAAGGCTCCTGCCCTCAGGCTGAGCCCCTCCCAAGGAGCCACACAAGAGCTCTTCCTTCAGGAGACCCCAGGAATTCTGCACATTTCACTGCTCACCCAGCTGCTCCAGAGGCACTTCCTACCAACAAAGCTTCAGTCTTTGGGACACTGGCACAGAGACAGAAATTCCAAGAAGAAATCTCAGAGTATCCCAAGGCCTCAGCCTCCATCACACATGGCAGTGTCCTGACTGAATCCAGGATGGCAAAGGATGAGCAAGGAAGCTCAGTGTGGGCAGTCACTTCCCATCACATCATTTAATTTGTCACTGCAGCTTGGACAGCCCAGCAGAAAACAAACTGGGGAGATAAAATCAAAAGGGACCCAAAACCAATTCCAGGACATCCTGGGCACGACCTTCAGCTTCCATAAATCAGGCAGCTCTAATGATTTGAGGAGAACCTTGGTCCCAAGCATTTTATTAATGATATGGACCCAAATTCTATTTTGGTTTGCACTGATCTCACTGCCATAAATCAGGAGGAATCTGAATTACAGATTCTTTCATTACAGCACCTACAAAATGTAGCATGAATTTTTTTCAACAATATTTGCTTACCCTGGAATAAAACTGTTTCTCCAGTTTCTCTTGGATTAAAGCACTTTCCAGCAGAGTCTTTTTTTGCCTGAGAAAGGCAACCTTGGCCAGCTCTGCTTCCTTCTGCTGGCAGCCAGGACATGTTGAGACCTCATGGATTTCAGCTTCTGTCACCTGGAAGAGAAAAATTCAATGCCATGAGCAATGTCTGGCCTGGCAGCTTAGAGAACAATTAATAAAAATACACAGAGCTAGTGTCTAAAGACAAAAAAATGGCTTTTTAGGCAGTGGTAAAATAATTCAGAGTCACAATTCCATCATCTATTACTGCTCCTATGCTGACTGTGTGCAAGGCCTCAAACACCAGCCAGAGGGGTTATGATTACAAATTATAATTCTCCATTTTACAGATGAATTAAGAGGCAGATAAACTCTGGAGCAATGAGTTCAAAGAGGCAGAATCCAACCCAGACTCTGCAGTTCTGTCTGTAAGACAATCAGTGCTGATTCCTAGGTTAGTTTATCCACCATGAAATCTGGAGCTTATTTAACAGCATTACACAAATCCCAGGGTCTGTGCTTTTATGAAATATCAATGGTTTTATCTGATTTAATTGACTCAGATTCCATCTGGCTCCATAAACACATTAAATTGCTACAAAAGCAGGGGAATCAACCCAAGAAAGTTCCATCCCAGGCCTCTCTGTCCCCTCTTCCCTGACTTCTCTGGATAAAGATGTTGTTGTGTGGGGCTACAGACAGAACCAAGCACAAGAGCTGATAAAGGGACTTTTCTTAGGGAATGTATTTCCCACAATGTAAAACAAACAGAGGAAATTAAAATTCCACAAAACTTGCAAGGTGGGTTAATATTAATAGGAATTAAAAAAGCAGATGGCTGAAATGTCAAAATAATTTTAAAGACAGGAAGCCTGAAATAATTATCACACCAGAACTGACTTTAAAGTGTTATTTTTAGGCACAGGGCTGAAGGGAGGAGCTGGGGCATAAAACTCATCCTGTGGTGGGAAAAAAACCACTGGGCTGGTAACAAAAAAAGAGATTTGAACTGGGTAAAGATGAGATAGAGACTTCTTAACCAGAGACTGAGGCCAGCAAGATTTTACTGGAACTGTTTTTATCAATATTATCTAATGCCTAAGAAAGCTGGGAGCACGGGGAGGTTTTGCCTTTGGAATTCTTCTAATCCTGGAGTCACAAAGACTTCACAAGAAATAAAATGCAGAATAATTTGATAAATAAATGGGGCAACCACAACCAGAAAATAAAAAGCTTTTTCCTTCAGCTGATCCAGGGCTTCTTGTGAAATAAATGATGACCTCCCCTTGCTCAATCACACAAATCAGGATTTTATCAGCAGACAATATTTTATGATGATTATTTGCTACCAACAGTTCTAGAGTGGTGCCTAAGAAATGAGAAGGGTAAATCTTGGGATATCAACCTAAAATCTCTTCCAGAGTCCTGAGCCTGCCATCAGTAAGGTCTGCCTGACTTGATCTTCTTATTATGGCATTTTTCTCCAGTGGTTCTCCCAGAGTTTAGGGAAAATCTCCCTTTCTCTCCCTCAGTACCTGTTTCACAGCCTCCCTGGTGTTCTCCAGCAGGATCCTGTTCATCAGCTGGGCAGGAACAGCACAGGAATCTCCTGTCCCAGTTTGCCTTGCTGGGACTCCCCACTGCAGCTTCCTGCACTTCTGTGCCTGCTCCTGCTGCATCCCACTGATCCTCCTGCTGCAGAAAGACCTGAGAGCATCCAGTTCTCCATGGGATAATTCAGGAATTCCTGCCAGGCATAAATCAACAGGACAAGAGCATCAATGGCTGCGGCAGGGAAAGAGGAATTGCTGCTCTTTATCTGTGTGACCTCATGTTAGCCAAGGAAAACCCAAACCCAGGGTCAGGCCCTGCCTGCAGCAACAGCAGAGCAGAATTTGAACCCAAATGTGGATGGGAGCTGTAGGAACTTGCACAATAAATGGCTCTAAAGCAGCTCCAAAAGCAGAATTTGAACCCAAATGTGGATGGGAGCTGTAGGAACTTGCACAGTAAATGGCTCTAAAGCAGCTCCAAAAGCAGAATTTAAACCCAAATGTGGATGGGAGCTGTAGGAACTTGCACAATAAATGGCTCTAAAGCAGCTCCAAAAGCAGAATTTGAACTCAAATGTGGATGGGAGCTGTAGGAACTTGCACAGTAAATGGCTCCAAAACAGCTCCAAAGAGGGGAGGAGATAAAAAGACAAAAGGCACAGGTTAAACAGATGAGCAAAGCAAGCAGTTAAAAACTATGACATTAAATAAACTGTCTGTCAATAATACAGATTTAGCATCTCACTACCTGAAACTGCAGCTAGGTAAACTCAAATTAATTAATATTTCAAGAGAGCTCTTCATCAATAACTCTAAGGAGCAATTTGTAAGAAAAATTAGAGGCAGTGTCCACTGAAGTCACCCTGGAAATACCTCCAAGAAATTCCACAAACTACAGAAAGGCAATTTTTTTTTGAGGAAATGCAATTAGAAAACACTTTTACTCTAAAGCTTCAACCATCATTTCCCAAATTCTTTATAAGACCTTATTTAAAAAATATAATTCCCTCTTTCATCTTTCCTGATCCTTCCCAGTGGCACATAAAAATAAATAAAACAGAGATTAGACCTCAGCTGGGCGGGTTAGGATGGATTTACAACTTCATTCAGGGCTTTTGGGGAGATTTTCCAGAGGCTCAGAGCAGTGTCAGTGCAGTATTTCATGGACAGCAGCATGGGATGGGATGGGATCAGTGGGATCAG
>VWYI01048723.1:71916-126805 GCA_013399455.1 Anthoscopus minutus | reverse complement strand
TCTCACTGAAAAGCAAAAAAAAAAAAAAATTTCTTTATTATTTGAAGAGGGACTAATGAATTGGTTCCTTTCAGATTATTTGAAAGAGAAACAAACAGTTTCACTTTACATACTACAAGTACCAGCAATTTAGTGGTAGACATAGTCCTGATTTCAGTCCTGGTGTTTTGCCAGTCTAGCACAATGCTCTCAAATGGAGAATTATAATGTTTTTAGGCACCACAAAAAATGCTAAGAGCTGCAAAATGTAAAAAAAAGCATTTTACATTTTCCTACTGCCTACTATACCAAGAAGAGGAGAAGTTGCTGCCGATACTAGCTACAAATATTTATTGCATAAAGATATGTCAAGGGTAACATGAAACACCTTGGAGCACTGCTCCTGGTGTAGTTGCCACAGGGAAGAGGCATGAGCATCCACACCCACCCTGAAAAACCACAGAGTTCTCACTTTCCTGCCCCAGGTGGAGCTGATCTCCAGCCTCCCATAGATAAGCTGAGAAGGGGCTTCTCCTGTGAGAAGTCTGAGATGCTTTACTACAGGAAGCCAGGCAAAGAGAGTAAAAAGTCCACAGACTGGCAAGTACTCAGCACCTTTGGCAATCAGGCCAGAAGATATTCTCTTAATCTTCCCTCAGGTGGATTGAATGGGAAAGGGACCATGAATAGTTTAAAGCTTTAGAAGGAATAAGTGCCCTTTGTCACTTTTTCAGGTCTGTGCTCTCTGTCACCTTGCATTTTTGACATCTTTTCTAACTAAAACAGTAAAAGAAACAGCCTGCCGTGAAGCTGGCCTCTGTAGTTTAATTAAAAGCTTTATTTCAGCTTTGTATAGACCGTGTGTGCTAAATGACAGCAATTTCAGCAAAGAAGAATATTATCTGCCCTCCCACCAGTCATCTCCAGGTCAACTGTAGAGGTATGGTCCAGTGGAGGAACAAGGACAATTGAAATAACTTTCCAGCTCCAGTCACTTGCATCTTCTGTTTCAAAATCATATTTCTCTTCCTCCTTTTCCCTGTTTCTAGAGCTCAAAATCTTTTGCTCTGCACTTCTTTTGACACCCACTCCCCCACCAGCAGGATCAGTGAGAGAACTGGAACAGTCAAAGTTGGAAGACTCATGAGCTGAGATAAAGACAGTTTAATTGGAAAAGCAAAAGCCATGCACACAAGCAAAGGAAAACAAAGAATTAATTCTCTGCTTCCTGTGGGCAGGCAGATGTTCAGCCATCTCCAGGAAAACCAGGATCCATCATGAGTAATGGTGGCTTGGGAAGAAAAACACCATCGCTCCAAAAATCCCTCCCTTCTTCCCCTTACTTTGTGCCTGATGCCACACGGTCTGGAATTTCCCTGTGGTCAGTTTGGGTCACCTGTCCCAGCTGTGTCTTCTCCCAACCTCCCAGACACTCCCAGCTCCCTCACCAGTGTGACAGCATGAGAAGCAGAAAAGGCCTTGGCTCAGTGAAAACCCTGCTCAGCAGTAACAAAAATATCCCTATATTATCATCACTGTATTCAGCACAAATGCAAAGCCTAGCCCTGTATTAGTCACTGTGAAGAAAATTAATTCTAATCCAGCCAAAACAAGCCCATCTGCAGAGGTGAGTCTTGCTCTTCTGTATGTCTGAAAGTTTAAAAATAAATTTACCAAAAGGAAAAAAAAACCCATCAAAACCAAACCAAACCAATCCAAAAACCCCAAACAAAAACCTACAAGCCACGCCCCACCAAAACCCTATTCAAATACATATATATATATGTATATATATATATATAATTTCAATTGTCTCCACATCCTAAATCCCGGTCAATCCTAAGAGAATCTAGCTGGCACGTGACAATACTCCACATGGGCTGTATGTGTTAATAATATCTGCAATGTTTGCAATGATCACATCACAAATTACAATGACAATTTACCATTTGAGCCCATCACCTCCAATCCTTTGCTCCACTGCAGCTCCATTTTTTTCCTGAGCCAATGCAAAGTCCTCATTTTGCCATTCCTAAAGCTGGATGCCAAGTATCATGGACTATCTTTCTGCTCAGATTTGATACTTTCTCACTCATAAGCATCCAAGACTCATAGCTTTGAATGGTAAGCTCACTATACAATCATAACTTCTTTTTTGTCCCAAATCTGTTTACTTTCTTAGTTTTAAAAGTGAAAATTTGGTCTCAATAGCACAGACTAGTTTGAATGGATTGATCTTCTGATGAGGAGAAAAAAAATTATTGAAAATATTATTTTGCAATACTCTGTAGATTTTATGACAGGTATAAGTGGATTAAAATTGGGCATTTTTGATGGACTAAAGATCACTGATATGTCAGTTATGAAGTCTTTATGTTTTGTAATCCATTCAAAAACCATCTAGACATGGTCCTGAGCAGAGAGATTGGACCAGATGGCTTCTAAAAGTTCATTTCAACATCAACCATCCTGTGATTCTGTTATGTGCCTTGCTCCTAAAAACACTGGGCACACAAGACAATTCATCATGTAAATTCAAGATCTAAAGGCTGTTTCTGGACTTAGCTGTATTAAACAGGCATGGTTGGAGGACACCAAGATTCAATTCCCTGGTCTGAATGACAGAATTAATTCAGAATATCAAACTGTAGGTTTCCTCTCTTACCACTAAGTACCTGACTGCTATGGAAGTGTCTGCTTGGTGGGTGCTGGAGGGGAATTCCAGGTAATTAGACACCAAATTAGAAATACTTTCCAGCATTTTGAAACCAGCTTGATAGTTTTTGATGTATCAGAGTTTTCTGTTTAAAGATGTGTACAATATTTTCTAATTGCTACATAGTTGGGACTTAGGAGGTAATAATATTAGGAGATTGGTACAAAGATCATTAGCGCTAATTACTATCCTAAAAATTAAATGTGTGTAATTGCAGTTCAAATCTAAGACAAACAGGACATTTCCTAGCATCACATGATATTTATTTACGACCCTGAACAGGTTAATTTTGGAAGATATTTGAAAATATGTTCTTTGGAATAACAAGTTCTCTAGTAATCAAAAACAAAGAAAAAGATTCTCTGACAAAAACCCAGATTTTAGGACAACTGTAAAATCACTAAAAATGGGGTAGACACATATTACAAAATTAAACAATTAATAGTAATTGTTACAATGACCTTGGAGTATCCTTCTCTGCTTTCAGATTTCACTAGTGAATTTCCTGGAAAAAAAGCCCCAAACAAACAGCATATAAAGACTGAAGAATCTCAACCCCTTGCTGCCAAAGCAGGAGAGCCACAAAAGTGACATAATGAGCTGCATTTTAGCAGAGTCTTTTTCAATGCAACTTCTGTGGCTGAAAGCCCAAAGTGCCACAGATCAGCAGTCCTACCCATTTAGACCTGCTGGCAATAGCTGAAGAGGCCATGGTGAATACCTCAAACAAGAACACTTCCAGTGCCTTTGATGAGCTGGTTCATCTAAGTCTTACACACACTGAATCATAATTTATTTCAACTGGTTATTTCAGGAGAAGTCCTGCTGGCCACCGAGGCAGAGCGAGTACAGGCAGTGGGATATGGTTGTGTCTGTATGTGCAGCTCCTTGCAGAGCACAAGGGCTGTAATGAAAGGCTTTGCTTTCACTAAAAACCAAGTTATTAATAGCTGCAGGTACAAATGAAAAGCAGGTATGTTTTTTTAGGTAACAGACTAAAGAGTAAAGCAATGTTAAAACATATTTGTGACTGTGATTTTACCTCAACAAATTTTGTCCCACATGTGTGGGTGTGTTTCAGAGAAGTCAGGAAACCAAAACCTGACACTACAGCTTGTCCTGTCTCCCAGTCACCAGCCTGTCCTCAGCCCTGTTTCTGCTGCAGCCCTGTGGTCAGGTCCTCATTTTGCCATTCCAGCTGTGATAATCTGTTTCAGCTCTACATCCAAGATGGTTTTATTTTTTTCAGTTTCAACATCTCCAGGTGAGCATTATCCCTATTTCCTTTCCTGCACATCTTTTGACTGTCCATAGCAGTTTTCATCCAGGGGCTGGAAAGCATTTTTCTCAGCATGCAGGTCTCCTCAGTGCTATGAAAGTGCAGCTGTGAGAGCCTCTCACTTCCCATTGGCTTTTTCTCCTAAATGCTGATAACATTTATATGTCATCCCAGAGCAATGCATATATTTTGTGAGATGGATTGAGAGTGATGAAACTACTGAAGTCCTCTCTCATCAGTCCCTGCTCTGCATTGCTGGCATAATCAGATGGTCACAGTGGAAAGTTCATTCCCTCCCTCCTTATGACTTGAACCCAGTCATTTCTAAGTTTTCTGGAGGAAAGGTTTAGTAAACAGGACATCTGCTGCCCCTCAGCCAAACCCATAGAAGCCATCTTAGGAGCAGGGAAGGAGGGTGGCAGGATCATTGGACTTGATGCACTGTTCCCAGGGAAGTCCATCTGGGAACACTCTGATTCTGTGAACACACAGATGCTGATGCAATCAGTGGCAAATGAAGGCTGTTTTGTTCAGGTATAGTTGTTTTTAACTTCCCAAAATAATTACAAATTACTCTATTTAATTAAATGATTAAAAAAGACTTGGTCATACCATGAAGCTTTGTGCAGCACGTGCTGTGTTCAAAGTGCTGCCTGAAATCACATAAAGGTTCAGTTCAAGACAAATAACACTGAAAAATAGTTCTGACAGCATTAGATACACCTCAAAATGTTTGAGGAGATATAAATTACTTTGGACATTGAAATAAACATTGTTTTTTC
The DNA here is from genome assembly GCA_013399455.1 of Anthoscopus minutus. Lineage (NCBI taxonomy): Eukaryota > Metazoa > Chordata > Aves > Passeriformes > Paridae > Anthoscopus > Anthoscopus minutus. The sequence continues at coordinate 122,049 of VWYI01048723.1, read as the reverse complement.
TCTCTTTGTGGCATAATTTGTTACTCTCAGCACATAATCAATCTAGAGGCTTGTTTGAATTCATGGAGACGTGCATTTGCTCTGCATCAGAAAAGATTTCTCATTCCAAAACATTCCCCATTGCTCCTCCCTGCTGAGAGGAAAAGGTAGATAGAACAGCCTTCTCACTGCTGTCGTTCTCTCTCTCCAGCCAATTATTTCAGATAAACCTGAAGACAAATGATCTGTCTCTCTGTGTCCTCTCCTTTCCTCCGTTTGCATTCAGTCTGGACTGTATTTGGTACCTGAATGACACAAAAAGCCCTAGGATAGTAAAGGAAACATTCAGGGATGTGGGGCTTCCTCAGAAAAAATCCTGTCTCCTCATCATTGGTGCAGAGTCCTTTGCACCATATGTGCTCCAAAAGGAAATTAGCTTTGGGAGTGGAAATGCCACAGCTGTGTCAAAATGGTTCTGCAGTGGGGTGAAGAAGCTGTGCTCACCGGGACAGGGATTTTTATCCTGTGGTGAGGCTCCTCCTCTGACACCAACTACTGTCTGCTTGCTCTGCTTGAGTGCCAAAAAGGCTGTCCCTCCCCGCAGGGAATTTCCAGTGTAATCTTTGTTGGTAAGCAAATGTCCTAAGTGTTCACAATCCTGATTACTGCAAATAATACATATATAATATGTACACACATCTCTATTATAAATTTACACACATCTCTATGCACACACATTTGCATTTGCTCACACATTTGCACATGTGCATCCTCATGTGTCCTCACATCCTCCCTGTCAGTTGTGGCAGTACAAGTGAACCAACTTTATGACCAGTGAGAAAATTTAACCATAGATCACATGAACAGAGGCATAACCTGATGAAGTGGAACAAGGGAAAAAGGTACATTTCCAATTTGAGAGCATCTTACTGCACTTAGTATATTAGATAGGCATTTTGTTCCACCATCTCTTCCATAATGCAGCAAAGTCTCCCATCGATTTGTACTTGGAAATGTCAGAGTTCATTTAAATAATGATATAGAAGGGAGAAAAAAACAGAGATGGGATTTAAAAGCATTTACAAGATGGAATGAAGGAGTGGATGTCAGTCAACAGGATCTTCTACAGGGAACTGTAATTCCTGCTCAAATGACACCTCCCATAACTGTGAAAAGAGACTTTACAGAGGGAAAGTGCTTCTACCAGGCAGAAAATCAGTTTTTAAAATTGAATCTAAGAAGCTTAATGTCTTGGTCTGGGAAAGTTCTTTGGTGATGTTTGAGGTTTTCCTGACCTGTACTTGCCTATGGGAAACTAACCAGGATAAGTGCTAACTGTGTATATGTGCATCACCATATATTATGAAATAAAAACTTCTTTTTATCCTTTCAATTTTGTTTGTGGATTAAACATTTATGAAAATGATACTACTTGATCTGAGGTGTGATTTGTGTCTTGTTTCATAAAAGAGACTGCAGCTCAATTCATGCTCCATAAAGCTGCCAGATTTGTTAACAGAATCTGCAAATATAAAACCCTGGTATGCGCCAGCAAATATTTTTTAGTGGCACAGGAATTTGAAAGATAAATCCAGAAGAAATCCTCCTGTCCTGCAGATTCAGAAGACTTTACAAACAACCTCATTAAGTGTGAAGGCCTTTATTCCCAGGAAGATTTGTGGAATCCCCGGGGCTTTTCCCATGCCAGATGTTATCAGCAAAATACTGGAAAAGGTTGAAGGATAGGGAACAAGTCTGCATAGGACAAGAATAGACTGGTAAACCAAATGGTCTTTGACAACTCTGATCAGATGCCATCAAAAATCTCCTGGAGATTACATGATGGATTTAGAACAAAAATACAATTAAAAAAAATAGTGCAAAATAATTTTACAAAAGAGTCCTTTAATACTGTCTACATTTTTTTTTTGGTGTATGGATGACAAATCAATGTAAGAAATGAAAGTCTTCCCTTGAACAAAAAGTATCATTGTGAAGGATGTCATGTAGAAAAGGAAAAAGAATGTCAGATTTTATCTTTGATTTGATGAATGTACATGACTATTGAAATCTAAAGGAAGATTTTTATCCCATAATTTTTAGTAATTCTGAGACTGTGTTGAAGTTTTAGTATTTTATACTTATGTTTGCATATCATATCACTTAATTTCTATGAATTCAGGATAAGATATTAATGAAAAGCAGATAAATAGGAAGCTTTCTTGAAGATGAAGGAATGACAAGAAAATGTTACTAGAGAAAAATAGTAAGAATTAATTCAACATTTTGAAGATGAAATGTACTCTAAACAAACTCAAGATATTGGAAGCCAGAATTTATCACTCTCTTTTAACAACTTACACTGGTTTTTATTTTTGATATAGAAAAAGCATCTGTAGAATCACAGAAGTCAAAGAAACACAGCTTAGAGTTGTGTCTCTTGTAAATGTTTGGCCTTTTGTCTCTTCTTTCCTCCCTCCATCCCCAATAAAATGAACCTCAAATGGGTCTTGGAATTCCCCTGGCACCTTGATCCACAGGATATGTGACATTTTCATGCTCCTAAAATGTGCTCAGAGGGCACAGGAGAAATGTTTGCCTCTGTAGTTCTCTGTAACAAATCTGGAAAGAAGCTCAGTCCCTGACAAGGCTGTGGAGCTGAAAGCACTTTAGTGATGGCTCTCCCATAGAGCAGTGTGGTTTGTAAACGGGACGAGGGGAAGGCAATTTCTTCCTGCCAGGAGCCTGTGCCATTGTGTGGGTGCTCCAGGTCCCAAACAGCAGGTTCAGAATGCACCCCAGCATGACCCTCCCATTTACTCATGGATGTATTTGTGCATGTGTATTCATTTATATATTTTATCTCTTTAGATATGTGTTTGCTCTTATATGCATATCAAACTCCTATCATCCTTTTCCAATGGACTTCCTACCCCCTTGAACTCTGTTTCTATCTCCAACCTATCACCTGCTGCTGCCTCATAATCCCTTAATCCCTAATCCTCTCCAAAGCACTCCAGACCAGCACCTCTTCCCCACCAGAAGCCTCCTGAATGGCCCGAGTTTGGTCCTCATCACATCACAGTGCCAGACCACCCCTCCCACGGCATCCTGCCCTCCCAAAACCCCTTGCACATTCTGTGACAGTGTCACCACCTGGGGAGGCCCCTCTGCAACTGCTCGCCTGCATCAGAGCTCTGTGCTACACATCAGCTGCTGGATGGGTGTTTTTGGGTGTTTTATAGCAACACAGGGGTACACAGACAGACACAGCTGGGCAAATAGAGGATGTGTGCTCTGCTCTCACTGCTGCTGAGAGGCTGCAGGTGTATTTTAGTCTGGTCAGTGTCAGACTTTAAATATCCTGTTCTGCTTTTGAAAACTTTCAGTCATGAAGAATATTAACCTGCAGTTTCAGACTTTGGTCCCAGGGTCCAATGAGACATGATGGAGAGGAAGGACAGGAGGGACAAGAGGGACAGGAGGGGCATGTGAAGCATTAGACACAGTCAATCATTGAGCAATGTGTGACAGTCTCCCGGAGAGGCAACAAAAATTACAGCTCTGTGAGCATCCCCAAACCTTGCAGTGAGTGTGTGCCTGTGTCCTGATGCACTGGCACAGCTGCTTTGTACAAAGCTAAAAAACCCATGTGACCCAGTCACAGGACTTTTTTTATTTTTTAAATAAAATGATCATGTAAACTCTACTGTATGGATATTGCTTGTATCCTCACATAACGGGATCCTTTAACTTTTAAATTCTACTGAATCACTGAAAGTGTGTCAAATGTTTTCTAATAATAGTTTTCAAAATAAAAGTAAAAAGGTCTTAAAGAATAGTTTAGACTCAGGCAGATAAGGTGATTATTGGTGTGTCCTGTGCAGGGCCAGGAACTGGACCTGATGATCCTGATGGTCCCTTCCAACTCAGCATATTTTATGATTTTATGAAGCTTGCATGGTGATATATTTTGGATCAAAACACCTAGCCAAAAATATCTATTTTTTCCTCTGTGATAAATCTTTGTAGTCCAGTCCTTTCAATTCTTCAGCTTTGGAAATAAAAGGAAATAAATTATATAAGTTATGAGGAAATAAATAAGAAAATAATAAAATTAAAATCAGACTATAATGAGTTGTAAATGTTTGAATTAAACAGCATGGAAGCATTTTTTTTAGTTTGCTTAATTTCTCTTCTAAAGCGCACAAAAATCTACTTGAAAGGGAAAATCACTACAAACAGTAAAATTTTTATTATGTTTGAAGTGTTTTTCAGCAAAGTGATCATTGATGGAAAAACTATAAACAGTTCTTTTTCTACTGAAGTCTACACTGCTTAGTTTGAACCACCATATTAATTTTACAGATTAGCTCTAAATTTCTAAAATAAACATTTCCTTTCATCAGTTTAGAATCATCAGTTAAACATCATCAGTTTAGAATCTGACACAAAGTGTAAGCGACAATAGAGTTTTCAAATTATTTGCTTTATTTACCAACTACATAAGTTTTTTATCTTCTTCAGTACATTTACATGAAAAAACCCAGTGCTAATCTTTGTAATTAATCTCTTTGCAATTTTTTTTTTTACTTTTATTATGATTTTTATTGCTTGTCCCTGAACAGTTTTCATTTATATAATATTACATTCAGTTCTGGATAACCATAATAGTGCTACAAGTCTGTGGTCACATCTCACCATTATCCTTTTGTGCTGCTGAAAATTGACTTTCTTTTCCTACTTAGCTTCCTGTCTTTAGCTTTTCTTACTCCCTAACAGCACTTTATCTTTCATATCATGACAACTTGTGTTCTTTACTAGGTTCTCATAATGTAATTTTTCAGAAGTTTATGAAAATCTGATGAATCACAGATTCAGACTATTCTCTGAATGTGCAAGGTCCAGGAAACAAAAAAGGGAATTAGTAGATTAAAGCACATTTGATTTATTCCAGTAAATCATAAACTGACTAGATTGCTTACCTGAAGAAATACTTTGCCTTCTGTAGGAAAGACAAGGACTCTGAAACATGATATGGAGTCTGAGGATTTTATTTTGACATTGGCATACATATATCTCTTAAAAAAAAAAACAAAAGAGAAAAACATCCCACCTAAATGTCTAAGCTGGTTCTCTGTTTTTAAGGTTGCAGACTTAGGTCTGTGTGCCTGATGAATGGAAAGGGGATGAAAACAGCGTGGAAACTAAAGAATGGAGATGAAGTGAAAGGACAGGAGATTTGTGGAAACAGAATGGGAAATATGATTACTGCTGTGGGCAGCTGTGCCTGACTGCCATGTGATATTTACATTACTGCACTGTTGATATTTACATTACAGTAGTGCTTGGGGGGTCCAGGTAGAAGCCAAGTTGCATTTCACCCTGTGCCTGCACTTAGAAAAGGAACATCTTGAGGAATGTTTCAGCCACCTTAGATTTGCAAACAAACCCATCATTGCCTTCTTTCCCTGGCACAGAAGTGGGAACTATTTTCTTTGCTGGGTTCAGGTGAAGCTGAGTGTCACCAGAAATGTGGGTGACAAATTGAGCTGTTTAGGAAACAGCACCTTATTTCTTCAACCCCTTCTGCCACATGTCAGAAAACCTGTGGCTAAAACCCCAAACATCCAACAAATCCATGAGGAATTAACATGTAGTTTACCATGAGATGATAACACCATGTCATCTGACAGTGGTAGTTCATGGATGTGAAAGTCTAGGTGACCCTACAGGAAGCAAATATTTAGCTATATCTCCCAAATCTAGTGATTTCTTCATCTAATTCCTTTACTGTGATGGTTTCTGAGACATTGTTGGAGAGGAAAACCCACCACAGAACAATTTGTTCTGGGAATAAACTTGTGTTTCTTCTATTTATCCTTCAGGGCAATCTAAAATTTCTTTTAAGCCTTTAAAATTATATTCATCTCCTTTCCACTGTTTCTTTTCTTTTGAATGTTAATTCTGTAATGACATCTTTTAATACTCCAATTCTCCTCCTAGATTTTTCCCCTGGCCCCTCTAGTATTTATCAATGCAAACTACTAAATGAGAAAAACACAGAGATGGCTCCCAAAATAACATCTGCAGTGGAGAACCTGTAGAAGCTGCATTTACATAGGCATACCCAAAGTGGCTCTAAAATTTGCACGTTTGGATGCAGCTCAGACTTATGGAGCAGCTTTTATAACAGCTGCAGAACCTTTTGCTGCTACTGCAGAGTCACCCTTGCCCAGTGCTAAAGCTGCAGTGAGTATTCAGTTGGGCACTGTGGCTGCGTTTCCAGGAGGTGCAATGCTACCTTTGGCTACAGTGGAGACAGAAACGACAGAGATGATAAATCACTGCAAACAGCAAAATTGTCTGTAAGTTAAAAATACAGAATGAAGCTGTTCTCACCTGCAAATTTCCATTACAAGGATGAGAGCTTTTCTAAAACATAATATTCTTGAAAGATAAAAAAATGGTTCCCATGGTGATGAGAAAAAGGATATTGGAATGAAAATGTGGAGGTCTCTTGAAATAACTAGCAAATAAATCTGTAAAGTTGATGATATGGTGAGTAAACACAGAACTATGGTAATCAAAAGAAAACTATTGAATCAAAAGAAAGGCACAACATATAAGCTGTTTTGAGGGTCAGGAAACTTTTTTGTAGTGGTTAGATAGATATGACTTCTTTGTGGGAAATCTATATCAAATTTTGAATAAATACTAAACCAATTTTTTGTCACTAGAGATGGTTGTATATCTACCCCAAAGTGTTTTGGGTTTAAAGATAAAAAGAGCCTTAGTAAAGTGATTTACATTATCTTATTAAAAGCCCGTTTTAACTTTTCAGAAATTGCCAAAATTATATTGCCATGTGTAGATTGTGAAATATATTATATCTGAATTTATATATCCAGAATTTCGAGAAGTCATAGTGATGGTATAAAGTTTAAGAACAATCTTGTATTCTTGAATGTACTAACATTTTAAACATTAACATTTAACATTTTAAAATAACGCATCCAGACTAAATATTGTTAAGCAGATATGTTGTTAAAATATTTCTATAGCATATTTCCCCCTTTCTCCCAAGGAGTTAGTGCATGTTAGAGAATTTATGTACATGGACTTTTAAAATAATGCTGCAGCATGGCAAATCCCCAGCTAATTTTCAGATTTTCAGACATGCTCAGTAAGCAGATTTGATGTCCAATCACCAGATTTTATGATCAAATGCCAAATTTGAGGCATAATGAAAGAATGAAAAATCATTCTGTGATTTTGCCAAAGAAACAAGACAAATTAAATGTAAATACAAAACTATTTGGCAGAAGAAAGATATGTTCTATAAAGGAAATGTAAAAATGCTTCCAATGTGGGTGAGAATGTGAGAAAGGAAACAAGGAGATTGAAGAGAAGAGCAATATATCATATATCTGTATCCCTAACTGGCCAAAAACCTCATGGATTTATCTGAGCTCTGACAACATAAGAGAGGTAGAAACACAGATCCCTTCTTTTAGTCTCCAACAACCTGGGGAGAGCACTACAGGGGGTTTGGTTACCATGGGTGCTGCATTATGCTTTTTAACTGAAGCTGGATCCAAATATTTAAAAAATATTAGCAACTTTCTTACTTGTCTTAATATTCCACTTTGAAAAATCCTCTCAGCTTTGTCTCAGAGTCTGTCAGCTGCTGATGGATTTAACCAGGCGGCCTTATTCACATCTTCCTGCTTGTGTGTTCTCCAGCTTTCAGGATCTTATGCAATTCCAGAGAGAGAGCATTTAGAACTAAATCTATCAAATGACCTCACACAGGAAATAATCCACTTTATTCAATTTCCTTTGCCATGGATTTAGGTTGCAGACTTGATATACAGAATCCTCATACTGGTGTGCTAAACAAGATCAAAGATGGCTCTGACTATTTCACATTCCTTTGAAAAGCTAATCTGAATCATTATGCTTTAGACAAGTTCTCTCCTAGGAGGCTCTTCTTTAATGAACCATTATTCACCATAGCACACGATCTGCTCAACTAAAATAAGCATCTTAGAATTTTACAGCTGCTATAATTAAGCATTGTCAGACCAAGCTTTCCTAAAACCATGGAAGTTAATTTTTTTTGGTTATAGATATCTGTATTAAATTTAGTGGGTCAGTCAAGAATATTATCAGAAACATTTTAAATTTGAGATATAATTATCTGTTGTTATGCAAAAATTGAATAGGGAACCTAACCTAATTCAGTGTTCATTCTGATTAAAAACACTTTTGAGTTCATTGCTTTGTTCAAGCAGAAAGCAAGAAATGGTCTTCTGAAATGATAGGACTTGATCCAGTGGAACAGAATTAAATAGAATTGAAAATGAAAGTGAATTGAAATATTTAAGCTCTTTGTCTTTCAGCAGGTAATGCTGCAGTTAGAGGTAGCATTAAGGGCATTGGATTTCTTCTGAAAATATTTCTGGGCTGAAGAATGTCTCTTCAATACTCCAAACATGGTAGCTGTAGGTACTGAAACATTCAAAGCATTGTAATGAAAATATTCATAAAACCACTGCTTGAAAAGACAAGAATCCATCTTCTGTAAGAAAGTCTGATTCCATTATCTGATTTCCTTTAAGAAAACATGTGGGTAAGTTTTCATGTTTATTTATAGCTGCTGCTTTCATTATATCTTGCTTTCTTATGTGCAATTTCATGCATTATGCAGGAGCGAAAATGAAACAAGACCCAGTGAAAATTAGGCTACGGAACATGCCTGAATTTCAGCAACTTAAATCCCCTGAAATATTTGAAAAAGTGTGTATTTCATGCTGCTGGTGAGAGAGGCATGGGCTGTGCTGGGGGTACTCAGAGCAGGCTGCGCTTCCCGTCTGCCAAGAAGGAGAAGGGCACCAGTGCCCATCCTCTGGGGAGTGCACTGAGGAGGCAGCAGCCAAGGGATTCACACACAGCCAGTAACTCTGCAAGTTTTAGAGCTACTTTGGTGGCACTAAATGGAGGGCTATGCTTGGAATATAATAATTTTTACATCCACAAGGGATCAAAACTCAGTGGCTTTCACCCGTGTTATCCAGACAGCCTTAAAATGTCACTGCATCTAGTCAGCTGGACAGAATTTCCAGTTGCAGGTGGTTGGTGTCTCCTTTGGCATGCCACTGGTAAGGTGCAATTGATACGATGCATTTGTAGACTAACAGTGCTGGATATGACTGACCAATTCTTACCATTCCATTTAGAAGTCTAAGGACAACCTTTGATGTCAACACTGCTTTAAAATACACATTTTTTCTCATTTCATTGTCTAACTTCTAGGAACTAAAAAAAAAAAAAATCATCCCCCTGAATTCACCTGACTCTACCTATCCTTTTTAATCCATCCAGACTTCAAGATAATTTTATTCTTTTAACATTTAATTTCATCACTCTTCTTTTCTGTACAATTTCTGTACACTGAGAAGACATTTTATTGCAGGTATTATTATGACATCTGATTAATGCAGCCACCGTTGTAATTAAAAAGCCCTTGTTCCAAGAAGATAATTGCATTTCCTTTTCTTTTGATTCAATTATGTTAGTAGATTACCCTTACATTTCAAATTTCCATTTTTAAGGTATCACAGTCTTGCAGCAAAATTTTATTTCTACACAATTTTGCATGTTTTTAAAGATTATTATTGGTCTCAAAAATTAAGCAATCAAGAGAAAACACACATCTCTATATTCAAGAAGCTGCTGCTAGCCATACTACTACCGAATTTTTTTACTCTAATTCTGGACTTCGGCCAAAATCCACAAGTGAAAATGAAGTTGCTGAATAGATTTTAAAAATGAATCACTTTCTGCTGCATGGAAAGTGATACTGAGCTTTCTGAGAGAACCTATCTGAGGATATGGCAACCTTCACTGTAGCTTCTGTGAACAGAGCAGGTCTAAATAATCATTTGGGTAAATTTCTGTTAAAAATGAAGACATAACCATTAACATTTTAATGTAGACAAAGTGAAAAAGTTACTAAGAATGATGTCTTCTAACCATGGCTACCACTCTCAGCCAAGAATAGTGCTTCAAAAGGCATATGAACACACAAGATATTTTGGGAAAATCCTAAATGTAAATAACCTCTCATGAAATCACAAAATAATTTAGGTTGGAAAATAACTCTAAGATCATTGAATGCAACCCCAGCACTGCTAAGTCCACCATAAAACATGTTCCCAAGGGCCACAACTATTATGTCTTTGACGTATCTCTGGGAATGGTGATTCAGCTAGTTGCTTGGGCAGTCTGTTCCATGCCATACAATCCTTTCCCTAAAGAAAATTTTCCTGACATTCTGAATCTAAGCCTCCCCTGGTGCAACTTGAGGCCCTTTCCTCTGCTCTTGTCACTTGTTACCTGGAAGAGGAGTCTGACCCCCACCTCATAACAACCTCCTTTAGGCAGCTGGAGAAAGCAGTGAGATCCCCACTGAGCCTCCTTTTCTCCAGGCCAAACCCCCCCAGCTCCCCCAGCTGCTCCCCATCAGCCCTGTGCTCCAGACCCTTCCCCAGCTCTGCTGCCCTTCTCTGCACTCGCTCCAGCCCCTCAGTGCCTTTCCTGTAGTGAGAGGCCCAGAACTGGACACAGGATTTGAGGTGTGGCCTCACCAGTGCTGAGCACAGGGGGACAATCCCTGCCCTGCTCCTGCTGCCACCCTATTGCTGATCCAGCCCAGGTGCCTCTGGCCTTCCTGGCCCCCGGGGCACAGCTGGCTCGTGTTCAGCTGCTGTTGAGCAGCACCCCCAGATCCTTTTCCTTTGGGCACATTTCCAGCCACCCTTCCCCAAGCCTGGAGTGCTGCCTGGGGTTGCTTGTAATCCAAGAGCAGGGGCTGGCACTTTGCCTTCTTGAACCTCATACAATTGGCTTTGGACCATCCACACAGCCTGTTCAGATCCCTCTGCAGAGACTTCTACCCTGCAGCAGATCAACACTAATTACCTTGGTGGTGTCTGCAAAGATTCTCAGGGTGCTTTTGCTCTCCTCTTCCAGGTTATCAGCAAAGAAGCGAAGCAAGACTGGGGCCATTACTGAGCCCTGGGGAACACCACTGGTGACTGGTCCCACCTAGATGTAACTCCATTCCCCACCACTCTCTGGACCTGGTCCCACAGCCAGTTTCTACCTAGGAAACAGAGCACCCATCCAATCCAACAGCCAGTTTCCTCCAGGAAAATGCTGTGGGAAATAGGGTCAAAGGCTTTACTGAAGTCCAGGCAGACAACATCCATGACCTTTCCCTCCTCCAGTGAACAGGCAGCCTTGTCATAGGAGATCAGGTTGGTCAAGCAGTACCTGCCCTCCATGAACCCATAGTGGCTTGGCCAGTTTTTGCTGGCCAAGATTTTCCTACTCATGATGTCACTAGGATCAGTTCCGTGTCCTTCCCTGGCACAGAGGTCAGCCTGACAGGCATCCTCCTTCTAGACCTTCTTATAGACTGGCATCACATTTGCTAAGCTCTGGTCAAGTGGAACCTTCCTGGTTATCCATGACTGCTGGTAAATGACAGAAAGTGGCCCAGTGAGATCTTCCTCCAGCTCCCTCAGTATCCTCGGAAGCCAAAGGAATTCTAAAAGACTGTCCCTGAGACTACTCTCAGTCCCCAAAACAGGCCAAAATCTGCCCTAGAGAAGTCCGAGGTGGCAGCTGAGCTGATCATCCTTACTTCTCAGAATTGAGAGTTTGTGCTCACAAGATGGCTGCCAAACATGTCACCACCAATCCCTCTCTTACAACAAACAGCAAGTGCACCTTCCTTAGCTGGGTCCCTCACCAGCTGTGTCAGGAAGTTATCTTCCATACACTCCAGGAAACTTCTACACTATTTCCTCTCTGCTGCATGGTATTTCCAGCAGACATCTGGTAAACTGAAGCCCTCTGTGAGAACAAGGACTAGTGATTATGATATTTCTCACAGCCAGTTACAGAATATTTCATCTTCCTCCTGGGTGGAGGGCCTGTAACAATTGTGAGTCATGCCACCACATCTTGTGATGACAACTCTATAATCATTTTCCAGTTGCACAATAGTTTCCAGTTTGTTGCCCATGTGCTTCAGTGTAGGGGGATTTCAGCTGGGCTGTTGATCCCAACACTGTTTTGAATGCCTAATTGCCCTAACTCCTGTGTGATCTTTCTCAGGCATTTCCACAATTCCTAACACATCAATAATCCTTGTGTCTTTATTGTTTAGATCTCCAGCCCCACTGAGGCATCAGGCCTGATGACCTCACCAGCAACCATCTCTCAAATATTGGTGTGGTATCCCCAGGCTTATCTTGAATGAGTTTGGTTTTATCCCTTTTCCCCTTCAAATCCATTTAAAGCTCTTTCACTGGCCTCTGATAGCTCCTGTGCAAAGATCTTTTTCTCTCTTTGAGACAAGAATAACCCATCAAGCATGCAACCAGCATTTAAATCTCACTCACTTGTGAGAAACTTCTGACTGTGGCAAACATTTGAAAGCCAGAGACCTCATGAGAGTTAGTCTGGGCAGAATCAACGAAGTTTAGATTTACTTAAATTAGCATAATAGCTAGATGATTGATGAAATTGAGGTTGTAAGCATGACACTCAGGTTAGATATTTTTTTCTTGAAGGTTTTTCCTTTTCCTTCCTGCCCACACAATCATTTTTGTTAAAATCTTTCTGGAGAAATACAAAACTGACATTTTGGAGACATTGTTATCCCTGCATGTGCACAGAGCAAGGATCTGGACACAAACAAAAATACAAATATCAGTGTACTGCCCCAGAAGTGAAGTGTCAGTCTGACTCTAAACATTTATAAATCAAAGAAGTATGAGATTATTATCCACTTGGCTCCTTCTCCTTCAAGGTACCCAGAAGCATGCCAATTAGTGCCAGCTATGCTGACAGCTATTCATTGAGTCTATCAGGAAACTGCTCTGAGATTTAGGGGTTTCATTAATTCCTCTAAAAGCATCAGAGCAGGTGCTTTACTCATAGTGGGAAATCCGAATGTTTCCTTTCAAGACAGCTAATATATGCTTCAGTGTGGTCAATAATAATGTTTTTGAGGGCTATAAATGGCAGAATGCATTGCTTGCTTTGCTCTTGCTTAATGAAGTAAAGCAGCAGGCACTTACTGGCAGTCGTGGCCCTGATGGTGAGTCCCCTCTGAATCTCTCCATGCACATCCTGCACCTGGGCATGTGCTGCAATCTGGTCTGGCATAAGTTCAGAACAAGTGAGCAAGAAAAATGGCAGTAAAAAAATTCCCCTCTCAAGGATTTTCCTAAACTTCAGGAAAAAGCAGATGGGATTCTCCCTGCTTCCTGCTCCCAGATGGGCCCCTCTGCACCAGCTGGCTGACCCTATAGAGCCTCCTCTCATGAGGCAGTATTTTCAGTGCAAAACCTCAACTGTTTTCTGTTCTGGGATCCACTTGGATGCATTGCTTGGGAATTACTGTGGATTATTTCCCTCTTTAGTTTAAGACATTAAGGACAGAAATTTAATGTCCAATCCTTTTTCCTGACTGACACAGTATAGATGTTATTATTATCCACATAAAGATAAAAGTTTCTTGCATGCCTTGGATCCCAATGATTGCATTTTCCTCTAGAAAGAAAGAAACTCTTCACATTGTATCCAATTCTTACTTAATGTCTCTCCAGTTATTTTGTTTTATGAAACATGAATATTTGTAATGGCTTCTGTTATTTCATATATCCCTTTCACTATATATGCTTTGTTTGCATTTCTGTGATATAGCCTTCATCTTGTCAGCACATTAAAAAAGCTTGCACATTGAAGTCCATTACAAATAATTAAGTTAATTTTTTAAAATTTTCTGTTACTTCCTTAAGACAGAATGGCAGAACTGAAAATACTACCGGTGCTAGGAAGGCAACAATAACAATAGTCATCTAAGCATCTCCATCTAAGCTCATCTTTATTTTTATTTTCTTCATATTTGCAGAACCTTAGAGTCAAGACCTGAGATGCAAAAAACAAAGTTTGCCTCTTAAAATAATAAATGCATGCATTATATTTTTTCTTCTTTTTTTTTTCTGTTTCTCTTTAATGAAGGCATTTCGATTTGCTTTTATTCATTCAAATACCCAGAAGGGTGCGTTGAACAAAGTAGTTCCCATATTGTGATTTTGAATTATCATTTCTTTCAAACCTTTGCAAATGGGACAGGCATATTCATTATTAATAACCCTAATTTCAGTCTCCCCACTTGCACATTGCCATGATCTTACATAGCTTTAACTGAAATTTGTGTATACACATATATTCATATGCATTACATGAAATCAAGAGCTATCTCATAGTGTTGATGCAATTTTTTCCCTGAAATTTTAAAATGCAAATATCTACCATGATATCATAGTTTCAAAAGTAGCTGTGTAGCTCTTCAGGATTCACTGTAAAATTCCCACTGACGCAGTGGCAAGTACAAGGGCAGAGTCAGTTTTGTGAGACCAACACTTCAAAAGCTTTGTAAAGACTCCATGCTGTACAAATGTTTGCAAGAACTGTAGGAGGAACCCAGGGCTTTTATTTTCCCAGTCTGTAATTTGTTAATGTGTTAGACTGTGTCAGCTCTGATTTTTTTTTTCTCTTTTTTTGATATTTATGACAGATTTTTCTGCCACTTTTCCTCAGCTCTGGAATAAAAGACAACTCCAGAAAATATTTTACTATTCAGGAAAGTGTAATTTTGTCTAGAAATTACTAAAGCTTTGAGTTTGCCACGTGGCAAATGCTCGTAAGGGTTTGGAATGGGTCTGTGTCTGTCTTTATCCAGCTAAGGGTAACTTCTGTCCATTCTTGACAGCATTTATTCAATTGTATCCACGTACTCAGGTGACATAATATATCCACAAAAGAATTTGCAATTATTAGAGGAAAACTGTGTACCTACTGGGAAATGTGAAGACAGAAAATAGCTCTGAGTCTGGCAATGTTTTGATATAACCCTGAACTTTTCCACTGTAGGACAGTGAGGTTCAGTTGATCAATTTTATCTGTGAAATACTTCCTTATGTCATGAAGAACTACAGGGGAGGATGGGCACTTTTTAAACAACACTTAGGTACTGCTGCCAAAATATCTTTTACTTAAATAGGATTGGAGTCCACATTTAATGATGAAAGTGCTTATATGTGATGAAAAGGCTTCTATAGTTGCACTGCTTTTCTGATTAACACTTCCCGAAAAAATGAACAAACCAAAAGTAATGAATTTTATTTAACAGTTCCAAAATTATGACAGAAGATAAGATTTACAGTACTTTAAATCTTTCTTTTTCTCCTAAAAGAATTAAATCTTTCTCTAAAATACTAAAAAAGTAATTTCTTAAGTTCAGTTGATAAGGAGCATGAGAAATGAGGCTTCCAATATTTTAGGAGCTAAAGCCATAGGCAAAGTGTCTCATCCTGAGGGTCCCTGGCCACAAAGGGCAAAGGTCTGAGAAGAGCTCTCCAAGACAGCTAAAAAGAAAAGTTGGTACCTTGTTCTGGCTGCAGTTCTTTCTCTTGAGCCTGATTTATGAGCTCATGCCAATCCTCTCTTACACAGAGACACGTGTAGCTTTTCAAGGAGAGAGATAAGTGGAGATGGGCAGAGGAATGAGGATTTTAGAAACCCACACCACCATGGTCCATTTTTTTTAAGCAGCAACCCTCTGCCTGTGAGCCTGTGCCTAACTTGGCATGAACATATATATAAGAATAATTGAAGTCTCAGACCCTTTATAGCCTACAAAAGCTTATGCGCTGATTTTAATGGAAATGCGTTTTCAGTCAGAACTAGGAAACTTTTCACAAATACATTTATTATATTGGAATGTAGTTTACCATAGGAAGTATCAAATTCAATAATAGAAATTCACTTCAAAAGCTTTTTTCCATTCATCTTCTGCCATCCTATGAATATTTTGGTTTCCATTCCAATCAGGGACTAAGAAATTTAGGTGCCCTATTTGAACAAACTCTGCCTTATTAAATGTCACATATTTCACCAGATTAAATGATGCAACATTTTCTTTAACAACTGTGAAAATATTGAGAAAATAGGCTGAGTATATATTTAAATATATAGCCACAGTTGGGGGCTAGACTCAACTGATGGGAGAATGTAAGAAAATGAAATTTATATTCTCAATCTAATTGTCACATATCTAAATAAATGAAACTAAATGATGCATTTCAATTTATATTTTAAAAAAGTAAAATTTTTTTGTAGAGGAAGTAAAAAAAATACTTTTACTAGCACTACTTCTAAAAACTTTATTTTTATAAAGACCATTAGTCTGACCTCATTTAGCAGTAGAGAATTCACTTCAAACTGATTATAGTAGAAACTTATCTGTCATGCTCTTTTGAAATCAAAAGAACAAGAAAAAATGAATCAATGTAGTAATTATATTAAAATATCTACATTTTTCATAATTGGTTTTATATGTTAACAAGACAGAACAATGTAACCAATGAAGTAATTACTTGCTTCTATCTGATCCCTATTTTTGTAAGAAAGGAAGTTAAAACCTGAACTAATTATTTTAAAATTCTCCTTTTACCCAGCCTTACTTATACTCTGAAGCCTCAGACTGATGTTTTCAGTGGAAGGATTAAGCTAAATGCTCCTCTTTTCTGCATATATTCATGTAATGGGTGCTGAAGAGAGGAAACAACAAACAGACTACTGTCTAAATTGAAATCTTTCTACTCATTCCTGCTTGAATGATCTCTGCTAGGCTGAAAGGAAATACAACTCAATGCTTTTACTAACACAGCTTTAGCTGGGGTCTAAAGGCAACGCTCTTGCTGCTCCCTTTAGCTGTGGCTAAAGGCAGTGTTAGATTTTATTGCCTTTACAGCTGCGCATACATGTTGACATCAGAGCCAGGTGAGCCCTGTTTGACTTCTGAAGTGTATATAATCTGTGTCTTGGGGACATGGTAGGCTTTCCAAATTCAGAAAAAGTCAGTGTTCTGAGAAGTGTGATGGCTTGAATTCTATTTCCATGCTTAATAACATAGACTGCCTCAAAATTGCTTCTTTGTTCAAGAATGTAAGGAATTAAGATACCATAGTCAATTATTCAGATAATTCAGTTCAGAACTGTTCCTGAAAACTAACTTAAATTCAGTCCTAAGTCAAAATTTAACTCTGTGAATACCTACATTCATGAATGAATACTTATATTTTATACAAATATATTCTATACATGTACAGATCTTTACATATACACATGTGGAATCATGCCCACTTATGCACCACAGAGACTGCTATTACCCTGGAATGACAACAAAGTATTCAACTTACTGACAATTGCCTTTGCCAAGCCAGGACCAACATTAAATTCAAATGAATCATTCATCCCTGCTCCCCTAAAATGAATTCTTAAGGCTGAATTAACTGTCGTAACCTTGCAACTCCCATGTGTCTCCCTTAAACATTCCTATTGTCACTTACCTCATTTTAGTATTAGAATTTAGGATATTTTCTGTGTAGACACTTGTGACTGCAATCTACACCGGAGCCAAATTACCACTACATCAGAGTAGTAATGTACAACAAAAATTCAAAGTACAACAGAGTACCTCGTTATCCCCTTAGCTGATGGCAATACATCAATACAAACCCTTTCTTTTGACCTGTGGCATTTGAGCAACAAACTTGACATTTCAGGTTCTGCTGAGTCCTAGCTCCAAATCTAACACCAACATCAACATGAAACTTCTAGAGATGCAGTAAATCCTACCTGCTGTCAGAACAGTGCTACAATGTTTTGTACTTTCAAAGAGGAATCATGTGAGTCCTCCTCCCTTGCACTTCCTATCAGAAGATTGAGGTCTCTTGCCTTTAATCTCAGCCAAACCCATAATGCAACATTAAACATAATTAGTCTACAAAACTCCATGGGTTACTGTCATATCCCAGAAAATCAGATTTTGAATTATTTGTTTCTGCTGACGCCTCTGATCCCAGTATTAACTGCTTGAGAGGATATAGAAATGAATGTATCTGATTGACTAATGCTTTCAGCTTGAGAACTGATCCATGCTATACCAAAATCATGGCCTAGTTACACCAATAAAAGTTAGGATCATAAATCATTACCCCAATTCCTGTTGACACCCAGGGTCTTATTTCTGTATGTTTGGAAGGCTACAGACATAAACCTAACTCCCAAACTGTAATCTATCTCTGAACACCAAGTATCTTTGCTTTTCTGAGCTCTAACAACCTTCCTTTTCTTGTTCAGGACTACCCCTCAAGTTAAAACTACACCATTGCAGCTCAGCCCAACCCTACAAGCCTTGTATCTTGCTTCCCTCAAAAAGCAAAAACTCTGTCCTTAGACTAGAGATGATCATATTCCTTGTTACTAAACGTAAAACTTTTTCCAACCATAGCAATGATCTTAGCTATTCAGTCTTTCCTGCCCTGACTCCTGAATTGAAGCTGAGACATCTTCTTCATCCAGAATTTATTAAGAAAAAATTAAGATTTTCTGTAAATTTTCATCTTAGCCACAAGGATATAAGATGATAAAAGCAGTAAAAATATTTATTTAGACATTACTGATTCAAACTTCAATATATTTTCCTGACAAGTGAACCCATCCTGGTATGTACTTATTAATAATAAGTATGATACTTCTTTCCACAAGAGCATTCTCACCAGCCTTGCATGACTCAGTTAATCCATTATTCTTCCTTTGTCTGGATTGTATCCAAGACACAAATTTTACTGCAATATTTAAAGCAGTCCTAACTAAATCTTCCTGAAATATAACCTAGGCTAGTACTCACTCTGAAACAATTGCACATCTTAGATCAGTAATTGTCCTTCTCATCTATGAACACTCTTCCCTCCTGCTTTGGCAAGCAGATGAGCAGGGGATAAGAACAAACAGGATGTTTTGGTTGGGACTGGAAAGATTTGAGTTAGAACTTGATTTTGCTTTACTGTTTAAGACAGCAGGGGCTGAAGGGAATAAACTTTAATATATGAAGGCCCTAACCTTCAAGTTAACCAGGTTGGAGGCTATCATAACTAGTGACGGCTCAGAGGATGAACAGGTATAAACATATAGTCATGTGTGAATTGGAAAATTGTGTGGATACTTGATTATGTATCAAAAAGAAAAATTAGAGGTTTTTTTGTTTGTATCTTTGTGGTGTTTTTGTTTGTTTGTTTTTGTGGAGGTACTATGGTTAGATTGCTGTCCTTATAGCTATTTATATAAATTTTCAGAAAAAGCGATTGAAGTGGAAAACCAATGGAAAAAAGTTTATCAAACTAGAAATACCTGTGGCTTACTAAAGAATAAGAATCATTCTTCTATATATAAAATGACAGAGTCCAACATTTCTTTGACTTCTGCAGGAACCAAGCAGGAGCTAGGTGTTTGATGGGAGGAATGGTTCACTGATTATTTGTGAGACTGTAATTTGACAATCCAAACATTACTGTTGATTCATTAAATAAAGCTGATGACTATTTTTATTATATATGCTTGGTTCCTGCCTTTTTGAATGCTAACTGGGTCTTTTCTGAAACTGAAAATCTGAAAGCAGAAGTTTCTGACCTAATGACCTGCTTGAATCTATAATGCCAGTATGACTGCCTCCAGGCCATCTGTGTCTGTGACCAACATGAAGTCCAAGGACTGATAGAGAGCTGGAGATGATTACCCTTGGATTTTATCCAGCAGGCTTTGTTATGATTAAGACTGGTGCTCATGACTGCTGCCCCTGCGGTGGAAGCTGGTTTTCCCCCAGGAGTCTGCCAGAGCAAGGGGACAAAGACTGATATTATAAGCACATAAAAGTTACATCCTTACTCTGTGGATCTGTCATGATATAGACACATTTTATCCTTTAAATCCTGTTACTTCTTGTCTTAACCCTAATGAAATTACAGTGCCATGACTCATCAATTCCTAGCAGTGTCTTAAAACATTCACTTGTGAAAAACTCCTACCCCAGCCTCACAGAAGCAAGCAATAAATCTCCCAGTGCCTTCTTGTTCTCCAGTCCTCTAACTCTAGTCTTAATCTCTTCTTGACAGTATACAGCAGAATCTGTCACTGGCTCAAGAATTAACATTGGGCTGCACGTTAGTACTGTGACTGACTTCTCTGAAATGCCCAGCTGGGATGCTTTGTCAGACCAGGAGCTGTCAGGAGATCCCTGCTACACTGTTAGAGCTGCAGTAAAATTTAGAACAGTGGAGACAGCTGTATATCTTGGTACTGTTAAGATCAATAGAGGTTGTTGCTGACATGGGCAAATATCTTACACAGAATTCAGGAGGACAATGAATTAGAATGGTTTTCATTATGGCTGTGGTTAGGTGTGGAGCAATCCCATGCTGCTGCCTAAAAATGCTGCATGTCTGTCGGTGATGAGCAATCCTGGAACAGGGAAGGTGAATCAGGGGGTGTTTGAGGACTTCCAGGTCATCCCTGGGAGAGGAAGAAAGGCTGATCTGATCCTGCAAGATACAAGGGAGAGGTTATTTTAGCCCAGAGTTAGATCTCAGGATAGCAGAGGTTGAAGGACTAACACTTGGATTAATCCTGCCAGAGTATAGTTTATTCTGAGACTGTGAGGGGTGAGTGCTTTGTTGTATTAAGGCTATGTTTAGGCCTGTAGTGGGGTTTGGGACAGCTGAAATATGAGAATTAATATCAAGTATGAATTCTTCCTGGCACGCACATCTGGGCTTTTAGATACATTTTGTTCTGGTCCTGGTTAGATGGAGCTATTAAACTACTCTGTTAAATATAGGTTTGGCATTAGGCTTTAGGAAAAAGAATTACTGTACTTTATTGTTCTTAGTAGGAGTGAATGCTAATAGACGGACACTAATTGACTTTGTTAAAGATAGCATTACATTTGAGTCAGACTTAATGTCAGTCTTTGGGAAAATTGGCTGGATTTATCTTGGGGTGGCTTAATTGCTTGACTATATGAGAATAAACTAGCATGAGGTAAAAATCATGTTTTTTCTTGGGATCCAGATACACTGAAAGAAAGCTATGACAGAAAAAAAATAGATCAAGTGAGCTATACATTTGTGATTATTCCTTGAGTTAATCGAGGTCATTACAGTATCTTGTTTTTATACCAATGGCAGAATCTGGTTTAGAATTAGAATCAAGTCTGGCCACTGTGTTTCACTGAGAGATCCTACAAAGTCTGCAGAGATAAGATGAAGGTCAGTGCTAGCAGTGGCATTTGGCATTTGATTGATATCAGGACTGGGGAAGGTCACTGCACTTGCATTTAATGGCTGTGTTAGGGCAGGCACCTGGAAGAGCAGATCCAGGTTTATCGATCGAATTTCTGAGATTAGCAGGGCTAGGACGATGCCTTAAATAGGTCATACTAAGTGCAGGGACTAACAAAAATTGCTGCTCTTCTGAGTTAAGTTTGTGATTAGAATTTGCTGTGTCAAGAACTAAAGAGCTGAGGCCAGCAGGCTGGAGAGGAGTCACACAGAGAAGGAAGGCTTGTTGTTTGTTTTGGATGTAATTATCTCTGGGCTGTGAGATACCTGATAGGATAACTATGTAGATGAGTCTCCATTAAAAGAAAAAAACAGGAGGGGAAGGATAGTCCAGGTAATGAAAAATTCTCATAATACTCATGCCTTGAAACACATTGCATAATCTTAGTTTTATTACAATTTATAAAGCTTGGGCTACCACGAATCCCCTTCACTTTGAAGATAGAAATTTTGTATAGCTCAAATAAATGTACCAAGAGCAGATTTATCCTGCTCAGGTACAGCAGTGGATTCTAGCTAATAAGCATTCTGAAATTTAAAACACTGGACAACTCTGGCTGGGCACAGACTCATTCTGCACCTGATGCACATAAGGACTTATTATTTCAGATACAGATGAGATTGCCCTGACACACTTCATTATTTTAAAGCAGATCTCAGGGAAAAACAAAATAACACAAGTCAAACATCCCCCTCCAAAAATTAAAGAAGTTAAACCAAAACATACAAATCTGATGATACAAAAGTTGAGAACATAATTGCAAGAATATTTGGAATTAACGATTCTTGTGTTTCCCTTCTAACAAAATATTCTGTGATTTGGAAATAAAGTTAAGAATATGCTCCTTTGCAGCCACAGTGTGACTATTGTAAATTAAATATGTGGTATTCACAATATAAGGATTTTTCTTTCCTAATTTTTTTTAAAGTAAAAAAAAAACTAGAAGAAATTATACTCGTAATTCCACTACTGGAAATATTAATAAAACATAACTATCTACTTTTGTTTCAAATGGAACTTTCAGTTTAATAAAATAAAACAAATTTTTCTAAAATCCCAGAAATGTTAATTTTTATTATGACATAGATATTCAATATGTAGCCATATAACAGTTGAAATGATCTGAATTAATTTGTGAGCTCATATAAAAGCTTTGCAAAATGGTTTTGAACACTTGCTTTAAAGAAGGGCAGACTGAATTAATATGAACTACTTACTAATTTTCTCCATGAAGAAAAAGGAACTACTGTATATTCAGAAATAAGATGATGTAATTTTGGGAAGGATGTACTGCCTTCTACATACACTGACTAGATGAAGCCCTATTTCAAAACCAGGAAAATTCAACTAACCATGAGGATTTCTTTGCCTTTGGTTCTGCGATGAATGAGAATGTACACTTGTGCTAAAGCAGCACAGAAACCTTCATTCCTACCTGTGGAAACACAGGTTTAACACTCCAGGTGGGGCAGTAGGGTTTAATACTGTCCCTCAGGCAGTGGTGGTTACATTGATTTCACCTTTTCACTTTTTCACTGGCACCCACAATGTTGCAAAGAGGCTGGCAGAGCAGTGAAGGTCAGGGAATGCCCTGAGGTTACAATATTGTATAAACCACTGCTATCCAATGGCCCACAAAACCCTGTTTGTTGACTCTGGTCTCATCTGAGCATCAGAGAGCAGCTGATCAGAGCATTTCTAACCACTTAGATTATGAAACAACAGTGATAATGTTTAATTGATGAAGTCTGGGCTCATTCTAGACAAGGACAATGCTGGAAAGGAGAAAAAGCTGATGGTTAATGGTGAACAGCATTGACCTGAGCTCAGAAATCTGCTTAAACACCCATTTGTGTCAGTGGAGTTGTATCGTATGTGCAATTCTAGTAAGTTAAAAAAAGGAAATAATTAGGACTTGAGAATAGAATATAGCACTGATAAAAAGATTGTTAAGGGAATTTTCTCATCTGCCACAAAAATTTTAAATGGACACTGAGAATGGGAATTTTTATACTGAACTATGGTTACCTAACAAATCAGCATATTGTACATGTTATTCTCCCTTTTCAACCAGAGAGGCATCCTCAGAATGGGAATATTTTCTCCTGTTTTAGCTCTTGAATAATCTTTGGATGGATTACTCTGTGGAGACATTCTAGCCTCCCAAGTTTGTTCAAAGTAGTAACAGAGTAGGGAAGAAAGTATAAGATTTTATCTGGAATTACCTGCTTGTTGAAATTGAACCATAATATTTCAGTTGCAAGCACTCCAATATTAAAATGGTAACAAGTTCAAAGAGGTCATAATCCTGTCTCTGACATTTAGATAGCTTTAAAATTAAAAAAAATAAATCTGAGCAACAAGACATATTTTTTTGATCTTTAACTTAGAGACCCAGCTAGATCTTCTGCAGTCTACTTTATTCTTCTCTCACATTATTAGCGCATTCATCACCTTACAAGTGCATGCAAGTACTTTTGGAAATACCATATGAGGGTTCATGAGGTCTGCTGTCTGTAAAATCATTCTGTCTGACATTTTTATAAAACCTTCATCTAAAGTGCTCCCGTGAGCCTGTACCCATTTAGTTGAGGTCAGTACGTTCCTGTTCCTGTCTGGTAAACCTACTCATCTTTCTGAATATGAAATGATTTTCTAAAAAATGTCAATTGAAAACAATCTTAACTGCAGTAATGCAGCCTATGGTAAGGATGGCTGTTCTCCAACCAACTTTGAGTAATCTTATTCACTTAAATAAAAAGTAATGTGCATATATCTGCTTTAATCTTGATTTTGAAAAATATCAGGCCAACAGACATTAAGCAATTCCTTTTGAGACTAATTTTATAAACAGACATTTGCATTTCATTACATGTATATTAGCATAGAGTGATTGACACCAAGATTTTCCAGGATTCATGTTCTCGGGCATTTATATTTCATAACAACTTTATTTTGTAAGCACAGAGAAGGAAAAAGAGGGATTATGTTTCTGTTCCCTAGTCAGGTTTAGCAATGTGAACAGCTCTGGTGAGCAAACCAGACAGAGCTGAGCACCCATGTCCATGGTACACACATTTCAAGCAAAAGGAGCAAAAGGAGGTTTCAGGCCAAGTCTTGTCTGCTTCCATGGCATGAGCTCCCACTCAGTGAATATCTGGAGGGTTCACTGAAGTTCTGTTCCATCCAAAGGGAACTCAGATCAAGCACACTGAGCCAAATCTGCAGAGCACACCAAAGCATCATAAGCAGGGGGCTTTGGAGAATAAACCTCAGGAAAGTATTAACAAAAATAAAACAAATGTTGTTTTCACCTGCTTGGAGTTTTGAAGACACAAGAGTCAATTTACCTCTCACCATCACCAGCTGTCAACTGAGATGAAGCAAAGACATTCCTTTCCTGTTTGCTTATAAAAATTTAATTATCTTAAATTCTGCTGTGACTATGACAGGAAATTTTGAGACTTACACTAACACTGCTAATTGCAGACATGATGCCAAAACATATCCAGGTGTAGAAATAAAGTCCTTATTAAGTGAACAGCTGTGGAAATAATAATTTTCTTATTGAACAAATTGCTGATTCAGAGAGTCAGGTTATCCTCTTCTTTCATTAGCAGCAGAAGTGTTAAGGGCAGCAAGGTGCTCTAGGACAAAATTGATAAGTACTGAAGCAAAAGTTTTTCCTTTGTGAACTGCTGAAAAGCTAATGCTACCTATTCTATCTGTTCTCACAAATCTTTGTTGAAATCACCAAATTGGTAGCAACTAAAGAAATGTGTGATATAAGAAGCACATTGTGATTTGAGTTTGATATATAATATATGACCTGAAAAAAAATTCAGATAGGAGGAAATGAATTGAAAATTACTTAAACAGAATTAATACAGACCAAAGAAAATGTCAATGTGAAAAGGCCTTTTATTGAGTTAAAATTTAATTGAATTTCAAAATGTTCCATTTTAGTCAAATGCTGAGGAAGCTCTGTTGTGTATTTACAATTTCCTGGGTGTCCTAGAACTGATGACAAATGTGTTATCATTTTGTCTCAAGAGACAGTTATATATGAAAAGAAAAAAGAAATATTTTCTGAGCATGAAAACTGCAAGTGTATTTAGCAAGAAACTTGTTTTTAATAAAGTGTTCTTGCACTTTCTTAATAGGTAAGACATCTGTGATCTATCACTTGGGCCTTAACACTCAAATGGATTTTGAAATGCTGGTATTCAGCAGTTTAGCCCAAAATTGCACCAGGGATATGAGTTTAAATGCTCTCCTTTAGATCACAGTAACATAATATGGTTAAATCAATACACAGAAGCAACTGTTTACTGTTTGTGATAGTAAACGTTGTTTAATTCTGAGAATTAATGACTTGGATAAAATGAAGAGTAAAAGTCATATTCTAATTTGTGAGTAGGGCAAGTTTCAGTTTCATAGAATTGCAAACTGTTAAAAGAGAGAAAGACAAGAAAATAGCACTGCAATCACTACAAGTACATAATTTCAGCTTGAAGGGAATTTTTAAGTACTCCAATAGGGAAAAAAAAAGATGGAAAGAAAATTTGTGTTAGTCAAACCAGGTTTTTGATGAGGTAAAGAAAATCTCATAAAAACCACTGAAAGGTTGTTTAAAATGCCCAGTTTTGGTTCATAAAATTTACAGCTCTCAATAGCATTATTTTTAAAGGATTTCACATGACTTACAACTCCTGTAGCCAGACATAGTCTATTATGAAATGTAAAGTATTAGAATACTTACCAGTTGATATTGGAGACAGAATCATGGGGTTTATCATGAACACACTTTGTTTTGTGATAATTTTTTTTCTCTCCTCTGTGATAAGACAGGTTGAACAGTCCATACCCTCAAATAAAATAGCAAGTAGTGTTACTGTTTTCCAACTACTGAATCACACTTGCTACTTCTTCTGTTTAAACGTCTATTTTCTCTTCCACAACCTGCTGCATTCATTTGTGATTTGCTATGAGCTTGGTTAGCAATCAAAATAAATCAAATGTGATAATATATTGGTACTGGATTGCCATATAATTTAGAAGTCCTGGTTTTAGTTTTAAAAATGTAAGTCAATAAAATCAAACTTTGTATGCTATAATGTCCAGAAAAAGTTTTTTGTCTCTAATGCAGAAGAAAAATGTAAGTGGCTCTGTGTTTAGGAATCTTCTAATAGACACTAGACCTGTG
The DNA here is from genome assembly GCA_013399455.1 of Anthoscopus minutus. Lineage (NCBI taxonomy): Eukaryota > Metazoa > Chordata > Aves > Passeriformes > Paridae > Anthoscopus > Anthoscopus minutus. Next base: position 95,537 of record VWYI01048723.1, on the reverse strand, counting down.
CTTTTCAGGAAGTAATAGATGTGAACCTTTGTGTTATTTTAGATTTAAACTTTAGAAGGATAAAATCAAAGGGAACTTAATCAAACACTGAAATTAAGAGGATCCTGATTTGCTTTCTCCTCAACAGGGACATTAATCTTTCCTTATGAGTGCTCCATTGGAATGTTTCAAGTCGGGTTCCTGCTAAGAAAAAGCTCAGCAGTGCCATGATATCAGTGCCAGGGTATGTTCTCAGTGTCATGTGTTTCACCTGGATGCTGTGGGTATCCTTTGAAATGTGAAAGGTCATAAATAACAAATTCCACTGGAAGTTGCCTCCCAGGTGGGGCAGGCTCTAGAGCAGATGTGGGACAGCCCAGGCCATGACTGCCAGTCTTGCTGAGATGCACATAAGGCTTTCTTCAGGGTCCTCAGCTTTCACACAATACCCAAGGGCTAGAAAAAAAGGGCCTCTGAAATTAATTGTGTTCATAGAAACTAAAGGAGATGGCTTTCCAACTTCCCATATATGCCCCAATGCAATACCTAGAAATGAGAAGATATTCAATTTTTTCAAAGTTTTATATGTAAACCCTTTCCGCTTACTTGCAAAAGCTTTTTAATTATTCCCATCAGTTTATCTTCAGAAGGAAGAATAAAGTTGTGAAAATGAGTAAGTTTATCATCATGAAAATGTGCAATCACATGATGACCAAGTTATTAATGTTTTGAGAGTTATTAATGTTTTGCAGTGAACGCAAATCTAAGTTGAAGATGACTGTGGAAAAGAGGAGAGGAGGAGAGGGGAAATCTGCACTGCTGCTGCTGCTGCTTTTCCCAGCACCTGCCCACATCAGGGAGTGGCAGAAACAGGTCTCTGCCTCTCCAAAACTCTTAGGCAGATGTGCACTGCCTTGGCATGCAGGGAGAGGTTTTCTTCAAGGGCCACAAGGCAATCTATGCAGGCTTCTGAGCTTTCACACTTGGGTGCTTCCACTCGTAACTTGGATGGATGAAAGCAATGGCTTAAACACAACCTTATTGCAAGGTCTCTAAAATGAAAGCAAGTCTTTAGCCAATGATTTGAAATGAAACAGATTTATCCTTTATTTGTGTCCAAATTCCTTCAAAAATCTGGGTTTTTTTCCCCCATATATTAAAGAAAAGATAGTGCTGGAGACAAACATCCAGAGGACGCAAACTGAAGGAGAAGAAAGAAGGATGTTGTAGAGCTGGATTTTCCTTTATTTGCAATATGTATTTGTACCTCAGCTTATTTTTAGCCACTTTTTCTGTTGCTGATGTAAACGTTCCTGTTATTCTTGGTAAACACAGAAATGTTACCTTTGTCTCAGCTTCATCATTATCATTAGGTGTTATTGAGGGATAATTCTCCTCTGAGGTCGTCATACCATATAAATGGAAGGATACTGCCATTGAAGCTGAATTACGTTTTATTAAAAAAAGTTATTTATATTTAATTCAATGATATCTATGATAAAATGTACATCATGTATATTAACCAGCTATATATAAAGCATGATATGCAAGGACATTAAAGAAAGTTTTGATGTGTTGGGTGTGTTCCCAAAAAGCCCTGTCACGTTTGATCCTTCGCTGGTGGCGCACAGCCCGAGTTCAGCAGAGTTCCAGCTGCTGACAGCCCCGATGTTGCTGCAGCCAGGATCAGAGGGTTTCTAGGTAAGGCTGTGACAGTCTTCTGGATCAGGTGCCATCTCTGTAAGGGCATCTGGAATTTTAACAGAGTGCCAGGAAAATCCATTTGAAAAGCATGTGCTGGAAAATATCTCAAGTGACACAATATGCTGGCAGTTTTCTTAAGGAGCCACTAGTATGGACTGTTCCAGAATGTGGCCCCAAAGCATATTTGAAGAATATAGAAATACAGTAAACCTGGTAGGTGTCCTGTCTGCAAGAAAAATCACAGCATTTCCAAAATATGACCATGAAAACAATAATAGCAGTCAACTCCCTACCCTACCTACAATAGAGAGTGCTCTGTTTTAGAGACCATGATACTCCATTTCAGCTAATCCAATAGCAATGCCTCCTGAAAAACATAAGCAGACATGATAAAAATTTAGTCCACGATATTATGGATACATTTCACCTGAACCACATTTCCTGTTACCTGCCTGTTGTATTAAACCCTGAATGGCTCCATAAACAGGAATGTGGTTAAGAATGAGACCCACTGTATTTTGCACTTAGCTTAATTTTTATTGCTGTATACATGGAACAACAGGTGCACCTGATTCTTGACAGAGAAAGAGCTACTCTGTTAAAACTGTCATCAATTTCTGTATAGCTCTTTTGCAGATTGTGAACAATCAAGCAAATAAAAAGCACAAGTTTCCAAAACTGGGTGGTGGATACAGCTTCATACTGAAGATGACTTTCCCTTCCAGATCCTTTGAGTGCTTCTGTCACAGCCCATAATCAGGCTGCTCAGTGTCCTCATTCTATGTCTCCCAAACTGCAGCTGTGGTGTTTTAATCTAGATGGTGACATGGGCTGTGGTAACAGTCTACCAGCACACTCACTGCTTTTCTGAATTTAGGCTCTCCTCGAAGTTGAGCCCATTCTGTTCTAGTGAATGCGTGTCACCTTCCTGGTGAGGATCATGTCTAGAGTATTACAGTGACTAAAAGGGATATCAATGCCTACTCTGTTGCCTCTCTCTGGATGACAACTGCAAAGGAGGGTTTAGTTTGTTACTGCTTTTTAAAGGAATAAATGCACAAAAATAGTTAGTATCTAGTACCCCATGTCATTTAGAGTAATAATTTTGGGAGATATGCTGTGTTAGTAATATTTAAAGACCCTCTGATTTCAGTTCCACTTTTCTACCTTGCTCAACTGAAGTCTGGATTCTTTATTGTTACTGAAAACAGATTAAAACACTGATAGAAAATGATTATGCTATTTGTCTGTGGTAACATCACGTTTTAAGAATTTTAGAAGGTTCAGGTTTTAAATAACCATAACAATTTCTTAAAATTGTATAATTATACATTTAAAATTCTACTAATAAAAAGTTTTAAATTCTAAAAGCAATTATCTTTTCTTAATTTGATAAAAGTAATGAAAATATATCTTACAATTAATCTTCTAAACTCAGAATATTAAATTTGCTGTTGAAACAAGTGGTACTATTGAAAATCTTAGGTCACATATGTGTTATAATTTGGTAATTGCTGGAAAATTAGTTTGAGGCACTCTATTAAAGATGTTGCAGAAACATCTCATTCATATGAAACTGCTCATTCATATGATCACAAGAATAAACAAAGAAGGAACTTATGACTTTGTTCGTATTGCTTACCAAGGTGATGATTTAGGTTATGCTTTAATGTAGCTGAAGAATCACTCTCCCTCTGTTAGAAAATGGATTTTTTCTTACCAGCATAATATTGGAAGATACAGAACAGGGAGGGGGAAACAAGGGACAGATCAGCGTTATATGAAAAATCATCCATCTGAAAAATGAACTAACGCAATTCTCAACAACAGTCTCCTATGAATTACCTTCAAAGTACTTTGTCTGTTGTGAAATTTCTCTCTGACTGTCCTAGATGGCAGACACCAATGTCAATCCTGCCCCCAGAAGGTGCATCAATATTCCTTATTGCTGGAACAAGAACCATCAGACAGAAGAGGAAATGTAGATGCTGAGCTTGAGTATAGACTGTGAAGATTAGGAAAAAAAAATAAATATATGCATAGATTTTTAAATTTAGTTTTACTGATGAATTCATCTAACAAGAAGTTATGTGCCCTTTTATGTTAGAACTGCTTTAGAGAGCTTTATAACATTCAGACTGTTAGAAAAGGACCGTTTCATGCCTAAAATACTGCATTTGCTCAAATCAGGTTTATTTTTTTATTACCTTGGGGATTACCTTTTTGTGAATTTTTCATATGCCTTCTTGTGCTGGTTTTGGCTTGGGTAGACCTAATTTTGGCTTGGGTAGAGCTAATTTTCTCTATAGTAGCTGATATGAGACTGTGTTTTGGTTTTGTGCTGGAAACAGCGCTGATTGCGCAGGAATGTTTTGGTTATTGCTGAGCAGTGTTTGCACGGTGTCAAGGCCTCTGTTTCTCACCCACCTCACCTGTGAGGAAGCTGGGGGTGTACAAGATGTTGTGGGGTCTCAGCAGGGACAGCTGACCCCAACTGACCACAGGGACATCCCAGAGCATCGGGTATATATGACTCAGCATACAAGAGAGAAAGGGAGGATGTTCAGAGCAATGGTGCTTGCCACTGCATGATGGAGCCCAGCTTTCCTGGGATGGCTGAACCCCTGCCTGCCCTTGGGAAGCACTGAATTAATTCCCTGCTTTTCTCAGCTTTACTTGCATGCATGGCTTTTGTTTACTCATTGAATTGTCTTTATCTCAACCCACCAGTTTACTCTTTGGTTCTCTCCCTCTTTTGGTCAGGGGCAAGGAAATGAGTGACTGCAGGAGGCTTAGCTGCCCACTGAGGTAAACCATGACAGTGCTACAATAAACTGTATGTTTGAGAGATATGTCATGTACTCTGCACCCAACAGATGCCAGAGAGCTCCAGCTGAAAGATGCTATGCTTGATGCAGAAAACACTGCTGAAAACATTCTGCCTTTTTCAAGCTAGGTATCTGTCAGACCTGAGCTTGCTTCATAGCACAGAGCCTTGTCAGAGTGTGTTTACAGGATTGTGTACAAAAGATATGCAAAGCCTAACATGAGAAAGTTAAGCCTAAATACAGACTTTATTCAATTTTCAGGTCTCTGTAGGACTAGTGCAGTAGTCGCCATTAACATCAGTACAGCATTACCGAGAAAACAAGATAAATATAGTAAAAAAAAGGTTCTTCTGAAGATGTTAAGTCAGAAGCAAGATTTTTTTGCCCTGTTTTCATAGTCTGTACCATTGTCTTTTTTAGTGCACCTGCCATCTGTATCATGGCAGACTTGAATAAATTTAAATTGCTGTGTTTTGTCCATGTAAGCCCAATGAAGGCCCATTAAAATATGTATCTGACTCACAGTACATTGCAAATTATTAGGAAGTCACTTCACCCACTTTAATATATCAGGTTTTTTTGTTTCTTTGCATAACTACTCCTGTCATATATTTATAAATGACTTGTTCCTGTTGGACATACTTTTTTCCTTTAATCTTTCAGGAAATTCAGAAAGGGGAAAAAATAAGAACATTAAAACTAACCCATTGAATTCTGTCCAAAGAAAAGGGCTAGCAAGAGATTCTGAGACATTAAAGGCAGACAAAGAGAGAACAGGAAAGAGGTTTTGTTAATAGATGTGAATCATCCTTAAAAGTAGGTAGTCTCAATATAGTTTTCTTTTCATGCCTAAACAACTACAGAATTTTTCTCAACTTTAGAGCCAGTAAATTTATGAATAAATATGTTTGCAAGGTTTTTATGAAAACCTTCACACTTCACAAAATAAAATAAATTAAATGGAAGAAAGCATAATGAAATAGTATAAGGAAAAGAGAAGGACTCTAGGGGCTTTCTAACCTTTAATCAAGGCTGTAAGAAATCCCTTCTGTTTGAGACATGTTCTCAGACAAGCTTCTCAATAGTCAAAAATCTGACCCAAGGGATTTTCTGGAGACTCACCTCCCACTGAAATCTTTGCATGGTTAAGCTTCCTTTCTCAGGTATTAATCTCATATTCTGTCCCATCCAGGCATATGTTGTATGGATTTACAGTGAAGTCATGAGAGAATTCTGAAAACTTAGCAATAATCTGGTGTCAAATCCTTAAATAGTGTCCAGGTTTTTTACTCAATCTCCAAGTAGAAACAAACTTTGGAAAAAATCCCCAGCAGTATTTTTATCTTGTCTTAGAAAAATAAAGTTTGATGTTACTACTTAATTGCTTTAGAGAAGTGTATGAAGCAATATGTGACCGAAACAAAGAGCATTGCAAAAAATACCCATCTACTAAACAAAAGGAAAGTTACATCCACTGAAATAAACCCAGGGTGTTCTGATACCCAATGCCTTTGGCTGTCTCATGTTGGTTGGGAAAACCTAATAATTAATTTGATGGAGGAGTTGAAGCTGCAAACTTTAGGCAACATCTGAAAGGAATGAAGAGAGGAGGTATATGAATTTGGACATCTTCTTCATAAATAAGCTGCTTACCCACAGGCTACAAAGTAATTTTTCCTATGCTTTCTCTGGTCTACTGAATATTTAATTATTGTATATGAAGTAGAACAGCTTCAATGGAAGGAATCTATCCAGCCTCAAATATCCTTACCTGATAATGCTCAAATCAGTCCCATTGCCCTTGGCAGGAACAGCGGAGGAAAAGAGCGAAGCCGAAGCCATCACAACCCATGCACCACTCTGAGTTTGAGAAGGAGTTTTCATACACATTGAGCTCAGGGGCTAAATTTCTGCTGGGGACAGACAATCTATATTGACCTGAGGCAAGTGTCTAACCAAGAGAAAGGCACACTTTATTATATAAGTTTGTTCTCACAGTTTAGTATCCTCTGGCATAAATGCTCATTAGTCCATGCGCTATTTTCTGTGATTTACCTTCTTAAACATGAAGTTTTATTCCTGTGCAGAGCAAAGAACATAAACCCCTAGGAAGGGCTGTGAATGTTGCCAGGTAACTGTGCACTGTAAAGTTGGGCATTGCACTGTCAGTCTGCATTTTGAGATTAACTTCTCCTGAGCTGTCTCAGATTCCTCCATAAGGACACAGCAGGCACCTGTGTTTTGACAGGCAGCAGTGACGCTGACACTGAAATGCCCAGCGATGGGCAGAGCATGCTAACAAAATGACACTTTTGTTTTTCCTTCTCCATCCAACTTGAGGTACCAAAATCAGTCTTTTCCAAACTCCTTCTTCATTCTTTGTTCTCCGGGTCAAATCATACCCCTGTGTACATTTTTGGAACCCCACTTATTTCCCCATTCCCTTGGTGACAGCTGTATAGTCACATTACCTTCATTCAGAGTCAGTAGTGGCACCTAGGCAACCCGAGGGCATCAGTAAATTGGATCATTGCCTCAGATTGCACTCGGTGTTATTTTGTTTATTGCTGGGGAGAAGCCTTCATTTGAACACAGCTGTAGCTGCCTATAACAGCAGAAGAAATAAAATCTTACATTTTTAACCACATTTAACAGATAATACTCTGAATAAATAACAGAAATGATCCAGTTTCATAGGTAAAAATGAACAGTTCTTATTTTAGGTGCTTTTGTAGCCCTGTTCTCTGCCCCAGCACCTTTCAAGAATCTGATTTAAGCTGACAGAAGATAAAAAGATTTAAAATAATGCCTGACACATCATCCATAATCCTTACTGTGGTGCCATCTTCTTGCCCTCTTTCAGTTTAGTTCAATACAGTGGCAGGTGGAAAGGACATGTCAGGTGTCTTCATCTTAGATTTCTGGATTGCCTTAAACCACTGGGGTAGCTTGCATTTCGTTGGTACATTCCCTAACTAGAAAGGTACTTCCTCTTGTTTGGAAAGACAGTACACACAGGCACAAGGAACCAAAAATAGGAATTCTAAAGATTGATATAGGGTTAAGCTATGTAGGAACTAAGAAAAATGGAAGATGCTTCCCCTGGGTGAAGCAAACCAAAATAATGTTGAATCATCTGTGCATGGGTTTTACAAGGGAGGTATTGAAGAGTCAAAATTCAGTTAAAAGTACCTTAATTGGTATTTCTTTGGCTGTGATTATTTGGTTGATATTAAACCTAGATAATCAGTGTTTTCTAGAGAGCAGCAATCATCTTTCAATATAATGCTACTTATATAAGCACTGAACCTCTGTAAACTGGCACTATTTTCTTGCCGAATACACGCATTGACAACTTTGAAGAGAAACAGGAAAGCTTTCCAGAGAATGATGAGATGAACTCATTGCAGATCACAGTAATTGAATTTAGTGGGTGTAGCTGGCAAGGTTCTGGTAGCAGGGAAGCTGTGACCTCGAGAGAGCCCACGCTAGAGCTCCTGGCAGGGCCCGTGGCCCCACAAGGAACCCACGCTGGAGGAGTTCATGAAAAACTGCAGCCTGTGGGAAGGGCTCATGCTGGAGAGGTTTCTGGAGGGCTGTCTCCCATGGGAGGGAGTCCATCCTGAAGCAGAGGAAAAGTATGAGGAGAAAGAAATGAGCTACTCAGAGAGAGGAGTTAGAGAAGCTGGGAATGATGCTGAGCCTGTGAGGAACAGAGATATATGTGTGGGGGACAGTGGCCCAGCTAGTGCTTCTCCTGTCCTGCCTGGAGAGAAGACAGCTTTTATTACACAAGTATAACACGCTTCTCAAGTTCATGTTAGTTCTGTGTTTGTCATTGGTTGTCACCTTTTGACCCACCTTGACCTGAGAGAGATAAAAGGTGAGTTCCCAGGATCCTCCTCGCCTTTGTGTTGGAAATTTCTAGGACAGACTGCTATTAAACCTCCATGAGAAGTTGGATACGAAGCTCTGTCTCTTTCTTCCACTTTGCTTTGGGAGCAATTCTCCTGCAAACAGCCCTGCTCAAGGCTCAGAGCTGATTACCTCTAAGGTAGCTGAGGAGGTTTTGAGGTCCTGGCCCTGACACCCCCCAGGCTACAATAGACATGTTTATAGATTTGTTCATATTTCTCATTATTCCACTCTGACTTGATAATTAATAGATTAAACTGATTTCTCCAATGTAAATCTCTTTCGTTCATGACAGTAGCTGGAGCGTGATCTTTCCCTATCTCAACACAGAAGCCTTCCATTAAATTTTCTCTCCTTCTTCTATTCAGGACGGGGAGAAAGATTACCTTGGGGGTATCCAGCAGTCAGCCAAGATCAGTTCACCAAATAAAAAAAATAGAGAGAAAATCCAAGATTCTAAAGGAATAGTTGCACAATAAACAAACAAAACAAAACCACTGTGGCAGCATGAATTGAGATATGTGAAGGAATAGAATTATTCAGCAATCCAGAAAATTCAGTTAAAATCAAAAGAAGATACCTTTAGTGGTCTGTCGTTAAAACTTATCTCAAAGGCTGATAGTATTAGTTAGTGCGTTAATCCAGATCAGGAACTTATGATACACAAATTTCTTTTCAGCAGATTCAAATAGAATTACCATAAAAACATGGTATTGTTGAGGCCTAAATCATGTCTTGGGAAATCTTGTTCAATAGAACAAAAAAACACCCAACAAAACAACAAAACCCCTTAAAAAGCTAATGACTGGTGTTTCAAATGCAAAGTGAAAGATTTACTAGTTTTATCAGCTTTTTCACTCTTCTTTTACTCATATTGCGCTACTAATAATGTATTTTTGTTTCAATTTATGAATTAGCTGAGTCTCATTTTCAAATGGCACAAAACAAATCTCATACTTTGCTTTCTAATGGTTTCTTTTTGTTTGGTTGTTTTGCTTTAAATTTGATTGGGTTTTTTGTCTTTTTTTGTTGTTTCATTTTGTTTTTTGGTGGTTTTTTTTTGCTTTTAGTTGGCTGTTCTCAAACCCATGAATGGTGTATTTCAAATATTGCTTGTGTTGTTATCTTGTGTTTTCTGTTCATCCATAACCTGTCACGGTTTGATCCTTTACATCAGAAGCTGATGCAGTCTTTGAGAAACATATGTGCTGATTCACATTCCAGATCTATTTTCTCTAGAAAAACTCTCAAGATGACATTAAATTAGGTCAGTAGTTGGACTGAAAATGCTGAAGAAATTACTCAAAAAACCTTTCTCAGTTCTGGTATAGAAATGAGGAGAAAATAAAAATCCAACTTTAGAATATTTTTATTGAAAGTCTTGTGTTCAAGTAGTAAGTGCTATTTTTTTTTCTCCACTGGTAAATTAAAACAGATAAACAAACAAACTGAAACAGCAAAAGAAGACCACCAAAAAACCAAATAAAATCCCAAACCAACCAAACAAGAAAAAAAAGAAAATGGTTGCTTTTTTTCTCAACCACATAGTAAAACTATTCCAAAATATTTCTGTTAGAGTATTTATGATTTAAGATATACTCCAAAAGATGTGAAGCTCATGATAAGATTGTGAGAATTAACAACTTTGTGTCCTCGTTTGCAGGAAATGTGCAGGAAGAGCTGGGGAACACAGTGACTCATCTCCATGAGTTAATTAAACGTTGCCTGTGGTGCTCTATTATCTCACTCTCATGCTGTTAAAAGGGTCTCTGGCATGATTTTACACTGGGCCACCAAGGGCTCTCCTAGTCAGTGCCTAAGCAAGTGTGCACGATTGTTCCTAATAGGCAGTTTGGATAAGGCACTTCTTTTGGATGCCAAGAGAGTTTTAATTGAATCAATGCACAAGTTGGCCCCAGGGCCAAAGAATGGGCCAGCCACCATTTCCTTTGCTACCTTCAAGGTGACCAAAGTGAGGAAGCCTTGTAAAAATAAATTTGGAAAATGTGTAAGGAAAAGCAGTAGAGCCACTGGGAGGATCCCCTCCTCATGAAAAATACAACAAAAATCTAACTAAGAAATATGAAAAATGAGATACATACTTGTAAAGTGAACTTAAAAATCTATGGTCTGATAATATCAACATCAACATTTAAGCTGATTTAGAAGTTGAAAATTAACTTATACCATAAAAATAGTCATAAATTGTTAAGAACAAAAAAGGTGTCCAATTTCTACCCCCACTCCTGCTATATAGTAAGGATGAGCACAGATTAAAAGCAGTGTTTGGCATGAACCCAAATGCAAATTAAAGTTTTTTCTTTTTTCTGGTATGATTGATAAAAGATATTAGCTAACTATCCCCCAAAACGATAGGAGACACAGTAGGCAAGCAGAATTACTAAATCTAAGACTGAAGTTAAACTCAGTTTAGAGATATCTCAATTTGGAGACATCAATTCCAAAGGTCTAAAAAACTTGCACAGTAAGTCTAAGTCAAATATCGAGAATTGTTAATACATTTATAAGGCTGATACTATACCTCTTGGCTAAACAATTGGAATTGCAGCATCTACATTTAATAAATGGAGAAAAAGCAACAGCTGAATACAGTTGTTTATGTGACACAAACAGCAGGCGGAGTTTTGGATTATTCAAAAAAACCCAAATCTGCTGAAAGCTATGGATGCAAGTAAAAATATTGGTGAGTAGTGTGGGTCTCTCATCTATGCATTGTGCAATACCATCCAGGTAAGGCCTCTTAGAAAATGAAAATAAAATATAAGTAATTGCAGAGAACTGGACCTAAGCATGTTTTGTCTCAAATTCTGACTGTTATGACAGGAAAAATGTGATTGGAGCAGAGGGTTCTGTGGAGGCCAGGCAGTGCTGGTCTCAGCTGACTTCCTGCTTTGTCCTGAGTCTCATGTTTAGCTCCTGCCAAATCACCTCCTGGAAAAGGGCTGGATGGGTACACATGAAAAAATGTAGGAAAAGGCTAATTTACATAAGAGGTGTGCAGCTGGTGAATGAAATAAGGGAGTGGGTTGGGCCCTCTCCTGCTCTTTTCCTCTCTTCTCTTTCTCCTGTCCTTTCCTCTCTTTCTCTGTGTCTTGCAACTGCTGCTTCAGATCATCCACATGGCAGGACCAACATGGGATCTTAGGGCTGGTGATATTCTTTGCCTTCTGAGGTTTACCCCACAGTCCATATTGAACACTGTTCTGGGAGCTGGGGGATTATGGAGGTGTTGTGGCTTGTGATCCAGAACATGTGAATACTGAAGTGTACTGTACAAAATTAAGGGTTTGTTTGCCTCTCCTCTTGGGGAAATCTACTGTACAAGTTCAAGGGCTTGGTAACCAGTGTCTTTCCAGAATAAACAGTGGGCTGGTTGCCAAAGTTATGGTGGCTGTGCAATAAAGCCTAAGTGTTCCCTAACAATGGGGTTTGGTGTCTTTCTTCAGCATAACAAGAATTTACCAAACACCACCATTGGGGTGTAACATTATCAATCTAGATTTTAGTAAAACATGTATGGGACATTATTAGACAATAGAGGTAAACTGATAAAATAGTAGAAAAAGAGGATTATGTTTGACTATACTGAAAGCAAACCTTTTAGTCAGGAGAGACAGGTAATGAAGCTCTTAGGTGAGTATTGAGGACAGTCTTTGCATACAGCCTTTGCTTTGGAAAAGTTCTGATTCACAGCTTTGGGATGCACTTCCAGTATGTAAGTCTAAGAATAACACACAAACAGAAGACCTTAAAACTTAGCTAAAGCCTGGAAGTTGATGAGGGATTATAACAATTGTATCCAAAAAACAACCACCAGAAATAATGACTAAGCCCAAAACCTTATGTATAGAGAATTGTGTACAGAACATGTAGTTCATCGCTAGGCAATTCTGAGTCATTGTTCTAGACATTCATAAAAAAATGAATTAAAAAATATATTTAAATCAGGAAAACTACATGTGAAATAGAGGTAGACATATGAGTGACATTTTACAAAGCCTTGGTGGAAGATCTTGTAGATCCTCAACAAAATGCCACATCAGAACCGTCCTGGAGAAACCTTATAGATGCAGAGGGGGAAAAGAATTATGGGAAGACCAGACTATCTTGTCTTGTTTATCCTAATTTTAAAAAGGTAAAAATGCATGAATGGTGCATAATATCTAATATTTTCTGAGTATATGAAAATAATGAGACAATTAACTGTGCATTGAAACAAAATTGGTACAGAAACAGTGTATTGAGGGTAAATGTATAATGACTTCTGAATGGCAGAATTTTGATGGCTTGGAACAATAAATGCAAGAGAGTAATAATAAAAAAACTACTTGGATTTAATTTTAAGAAATGTACCACATAGGGTATTTAAGGTACTTCTAGTAAGGACTGAATTTGACAGCCAGTAGTATTTCTGCTAATGCTATGTTTGTAGGACTGTCCTTTATTTCTGCTCTGTGGCACCTTCAAGAGCTATCTGATGTAGGTACCAAGCCTTTTTTGGACTTTTGTGTCATGTCTTTTTTATAACTAATAGAGGAGATTTACTTTTATACTTTACACCTTTACAATTTATTTTCTACAGTGGCCACATCCTACAAAATATTTTAAGACAACAAAATTCTCAAGGGAGAAAAATTTCCCTAGAAATAATTTCACAATTGAAGAAAGGGTAGGGAAATTGATTTACAACCACTGTAAATTCATTCATAATTCTGGAAAGGGGATGAAAGTCTCTCCCTCTTATGATTAAGTGACCTACAAGTAGTATCCGGAAGGAAAATCAACTTCTTTCCTGTTGATTCTGAGTGGATTTTTTAAAATCAAGACTAATATAGGGATGAAGAGTAACAAAAACTCCTGACCTGTAAGAGTAATCCCTCCAAAACACAAAGCTATCTCTTTTCACACTAAAATAAAATCTTTGTAACTCTATCCATTGTTCTCCAGATTCTGCTGATGTACAAAACATATTAGATGTCAAATCTTAAAAATTATCTGCTTAAAGTTAAGCCAGATTCAAACCACAATAGTGTTTGTAAAGTGGTCCATACAAGTTTGAAGACCAGACCTCGTTTCTCGGCACTACATAACAATTTCTGAAGGGAACTGTCAGCAACTGGCATTTTATTTTACTGAGAAAACAGAATTAAGGATAGAATATTCTTCTGGTTTTTTACATCTGATGTCTTTTGTCACTTTTGAATCAAATCCTTGATGGTATTTAGTATTTGTTTAAAATCATCTCACTTCTCCCATTTTTAATTATAAGTTATAAAATCTGTTATTTACCCAGGAGATTAGATCAGAGCCATTTCATCCTATTTACAACAAAGAGAGTCTGTAATAAGTCCTTGAAATGCCATCTAATCTCTAGTATAAATATTTATTTAATCAGTTTAAAGATGATAATTATTTACCAGAGCGACTGAGGCAACTTCTACAAAGTTATTATGGATGAAAACACAGTTTTTGAAGGGTTTTTTTAACACTCAATAGCTTAAAACAGTTCCTTTAGAAGATGCTCAAAGCCTTTTGGCAAGTGATTGTTTAGGTTGCTATTTTTTTGCATTTCACTGTCTTATAACCTAAGGAGATTTTTCCCCCAGGCATCTATTGATTACATTTATTGCTAATTAACTATTTGCTCGGAAGCCCATGTCCTGTCATTTCAATCACTAAAATAAATGCTACTCTTCTGTCCTGGTTTCAGCCTTAAAACCACTACTTCTTCTTATGTTACTACAATTTCAAACTCACTCTCACACCACTCGTATTGGGTTTGCATGACAAGGCTTTGGTAGCAGGGGAACCATAGGGGGAGCTTGTGGTAACTACAGGGGTAACTTCTCTGAGAAGCTGCCAGAAGCTTCTCCCATGTCTGACAGAGCCAAAGCCAGCCAGCTTTGAGAGACCCCTGCCACCAGCCAAGGCTGAGCCCACCAGTGATGGTGGTGGTGCCACCAGGATTGCAAAGCAAAGAACGAAAAAATCCAAAATGTGCAACAAGCAACAGCAGCCAGAGAAGAGGGGAGTGAGAATATTTGAGCAACAGACCTACAGGTACCCAGGGTCCATGGAGCAGAAGGGGAAAGAGGTGCTCCAGGTGTCAACAGAGATTCGCCTGCAGCCCATGATGAAGACCTTGGTGTGACAGCTGTGCCCCTGTTGCCCATGGAGCTCCACGATGGAGCAGGTATCTGCCTGAAACCCACAGAGGACCCTGTTCCAGGGCAGGTGGATGTTCAAAGGAGGTTGTAACACCACAGGAAGCCTGAGCTAGAGCAAGCTCCTGGCAGGATCTGTGGACCCATGGGGACCCATGATGGTGCAGTCCCTTCCTGATGGGCTGCACCCCAAGAAAGGGATTCATGGTGAGTTTTGTGAAGGGCCTATGGGAAGGATTCATGTTGCAGAAGTTCATGGAGGACTATGTCCTGTAGGAGGCAACCCACGGTGGAACAGGAAGAGAGTGAGGTCGTCCCCCTGAGAAGGAAGGAGCAGCAGAGACAATGTGTGATAAAAAGACTATGGCCCCCATTCCCTGTGCCCCTGCAGGGGAGGAGAAGGAATGATGATCCGTGGTGAGGGATCTCTTCCTGTCCTTATCTCAGACTTTTGTTATGTTTTCTCTCCCCTATCCATTTGAGAAGGGCAGTGCCAGAGGGGATGGGGTGAGCACCTGTTGTCCAGTCAAGGTCAAACAACCTCATAACTAGATCCTCTCTTTTGTACATTCAAACAAATGTATACTCTTTAGCTTTACAAACAACTCTTCCTAACAAAGATGTCCTCTTAGATGCATTTAAAAAAAGCAGGATAGCAAAATCAAAAACCAAAGACATAAATGTAGTGTATTTATGGCACACTAAATTCTGTGGTCAAGCAGAACATATAATAATTAGTTACAGTTACGGGAGTTCTGGAAGTTGCAGGAAGCCACCTCTTACAGTGGGGAGTGTAAAGGTGGCTGAGCTGGAGGTATTCAAATGTTGTGGCTCAGCATTGCCTAAGGATCTCACTAATTTAGGCCAGAAACCAGGACTGAGAAAGGTGTGGAAGAGGCAACAAGGAACTTATCTGTCGTGTGGGATGAGAAGTCAAGCAGCATAGGAGAAGAATTATTTTTCTTGCATCCTCTTTCATAATATTTTCTTCCTTTAATGATTTTGTAGCCTTTCCATTCTCTCCAGTAGATGCGGTGCTACTATCGGGTGTAAGATTATGCTCACTGGAGAACAAAAATCTTGTGCTTGTTGTTGGCAGTGTATCCAGTGCTGCTGACAGAAAAGCCACAGTATATTCCCACATCAAATATTTGGGCTGTGTTGCTTCTGACAGCTGTCTCCACCACAGCCAATACTAAATCTGAAGACAGTCAACGCTTAATTTCTCAAGACAGAAATGAGAGTGCTATATAAAGTAATCATAAGGGGCCCAGGCTTTGTCCTAGCTTTACCCTACCCAGTGCTTATTTCCCTGCAGTAGAAGTCGGGAGAACATGCTGACCTGGGTAAGGTTCATCAGCATTCAGAGAAGAATAGCTATTTGATTTTGAGGTTTGCATATTGATTTAAAAGTATGAACCCATTCTGCATGCAACTGGAAACACTTTAAATTAATCTCTGACTAATTTTCTGGAGCCTATTTTTCAATCTCTAGACAATGTAATATGGACATCACTTCCATAGTACTGTTTTATCTCCTCTGTTCACATTATTCTCAATACTGCAGCTCCTGTTCTGCAGAAAAATATGTTTATTGTTCATTTCACTTTTGGCATTTGTTTTCACTGAGCTTTGGAACTAACCTGTGTACAATCCATGAGTCTATTTAAGGTGAGGGTGCATTTCCCAGACTTTTTGTAGCAATTTTGAAAAATTAAACTACAATTACAGATGCATCTTGCATCATAATGTCTCTTTTTCTCAACATCACCTTTTATAGTATACGACTATCAGAGTGCCTTTTATGTTTCCTGTTTAACAGAAGATCTTAAAATTCTCCAGTTGAAATAAAACAGCTTTTTACTTGCAAACAACTGTTTTATTTGCACTTCAGTGGATATTGTAAATACCTGAGCATTTAATGTTCAGTTATGTATGTATTACTTCAAATGACATTCCAATCTCCCTGATCCAGTAGTTGACATGCAGGCTCACAGCGTGTGAACAGTTGCATTTCACAGGTCTGTTCATAAACCTATGTTTCAATTACAGATACAATACTAAATTCTTAGCAGCACTAACTTAATTCTTAAATGATACTTTTTTTTCCATTAAATACAAAATTCTATTATCTGTGCAAAATAAATATGAAGAAGCCTGCTCCCTAATTTAAATAAAAACATATGTTGGGTGTCCTGGTTTGGGGAAAATTTGGAAGGGAACGATGGGAATACCAGCATACAACATCATAAAGTCACTGCAGGACATTGGGAAAAATAAAAGTGGCAATAAGCACTCATAAAGAGAGCGACTTGACTGTAATCAATCAATGCAATTGATAATTCTAAGTGTTACATGTTGGGGGAATCCAAGAAACATGTCTAGAGCTACTCTAAATGTTTTGATCAATATTAGAGCTTGTTGGTACTTTTATTCTTATTTGTCTCTTTCTCTTTATTTATTTATTTTTTTTTTGAAACCAAGACTCCAGCACTCTTCAAGTGATAGCTTGTTTACTTACTTTATTTCCTGTGATTGTCCCTCTTCAACTGTGCAGCCCTATGTGGCTTCCCAGCCTGTTCACACCTGTTGCATGATTTTGGGAGAGAATACCAGCAATTAATAAAATTTTTACACTTGTATTTGACTCACTCATATGTCTAAGAATTGCAAGGAATGTAGAGTAATGCAGTAAAGAATAGAGAATTATGTTCTTCAATTTTTTTTATTAATGTCTGTTAAATAGCAATATTTAAAAAATGTAACTAAATATACATAAATATTTTTTGAATTTACAGTGGATACCATATTTCTGTGCACGTCACATGCTGGTAGTTGAGTAATCATAACTCTTATGATGTCTAATCAAATGCTAAATGCATTTCCTGCCACCATATCAGGCCAATAAATTGTGTTGATACTGGTGATACCATGATCATTAATTCAAATGATCTTACTAATATTTTGTATAGCAAAGATAAAAATCTCATGAGAAGTAGATGAAACAGACAAAGTTCAAAAGGGTGACTGTCTGTAGAAACAATATTTTTTAATACAGTTCAACTTGACTTCAGACTGCAGGTGCAAAATACAGTAATATTAAAAATGCATTTAAATATGAGTTGCTGCAGGTAAACCAATTCAGTTGTCACACCTTAAAAGCCTTGTGATACTCATGAGCTACAGAGACACGGGCCTGGCACGGGTCTCTGGCCTGGGCTTCTGGAGCCAGAGGATCAGAACCTGTTTGACAGCTGAAGCTCTGCTATGGTGTGTGACAGACCTTGGTAAGAGCTGCTGTGCACTGGTGCCTGTTATTGCAAATTCTTCCATTACAGAGGTTCCAATTTGGAGCAATTCCCCTGGCATCTGAGGGGAATCACAGCTTTAAAAAAATAATAAGAGTGGAAACAAGTTCAGTGTTTCTTGCATCTTTCATGACTTCAGAAGATGAGGGTCTTGATAGGAGGGCCAAAAAGAAGCTGATTGCAATTCATTTGAGCGGTGTAACATGGGTATAAACCCATTGCCTTGGATAATGATTTATGCCACTGCAGATTAGAAGAGAACCACAGAGCTTAGTCTGTTCAGAAACCCAAGGATGGAATTTGTCCTGACCCAGGCATGATGTTATATTCAACAAACTTATATAAAAAAAAGAAGCATTCATCCAGGTTTTCAGTAATGCCCTTTTTGACATTTTCTTATTAGCTTTCACTGGTACAATGACAACATTGCTGTGATCTGAGCTCTTTCTGTTCCACTACAGTTTCTGTATCAGTCAGGGTCTTCCATGATGCTCGCACACACTACACACACACACGCACACACACATGGACCACTGAAAATTATTCCCTACCATGTTACTCTATTCCCCACCATGTTCTGCTATTCCCTTGTCACCCTGTGGTTCCAGTGGAGCTAAACTGTCACAAAACTCGAGCAATCCTGAAACAAATCAAACATGTATGCGCCACCCACACACAAACCCTTTGCCCCAGAGAGTTGTGAGACTGCACTTGCTTTACAATGATTGCAACCATAACCCTTAGAGTTTTTAAGAAGAGTACACAGAAAAAAAAAACCCCTTATATATCCTAAAGAAAATATCCTTAAGAAATAAAACAGAAGAACAAGAGGAAACAAGAAAGAAGATATTAGAGGT
The DNA here is from genome assembly GCA_013399455.1 of Anthoscopus minutus. NCBI lineage: Eukaryota > Metazoa > Chordata > Aves > Passeriformes > Paridae > Anthoscopus > Anthoscopus minutus. Next base: position 76,761 of record VWYI01048723.1, on the reverse strand, counting down.
CAGAATCTCAGCTGGTGTAAGCTGGAGCAGCTCCATTTCCTCCCCTGGAGCTGTGCCAGCCTATCCAATGCATATGCTCTGGCCCAGTCTGCCCTTCTACTCAAATCACTGAACTGCTACCTTCAAAGCTTTCCCTATCATGCTGTTAAATTTGTATTGCTACTAACAACAATTTTGTTAAAAAAAAATTTGCATACGCAAATTATTCACATTGCTTTATTTTTCTTTGTCAGTTCACAAAAAAAATGTATTTCAAGTTGTCATAACCTTGCATTTAGTCAGTGAAAGAGTAATCTTGAAAGGAGAACATTGTTTTACAAACTGGACACATACCCTGTTTACTTATCTCTAATATTTGCACACTATAAAGCAAGTGGGTTTTTTGTTTTGTTTTAAAACTTTCTTCATATATTATCATACAAAAATATTCATATGCAAGTAATAAAGATTTTTTTTAAACATCCAACTTTTTTAAACCTAAATCAAAGTCACACCAAAAGGGTTTTTTTTGTTTGGTTTTGTGTTGTTTGTTGTTTTTTTTAAGTCTAGACAAAGTACACCTTGTGCTTTTACAAACTTATGGCATCCTGTGCTCTCTACAATGATTATATTGAAAAAGCTCATGTGTTGTTATTCATTAATTAATGTAAAACTTGCCTACTTTTGTGGATTTCATTTCTCTTAATCCTCTTTTTCCCCCCTCTATGTGTTATTTGTGTTTGACTATATGTGTGGAAAAGTTAAGGCAAGTGCAATCAAAGTTACAAAAATCAATGTTTCTATTGCTAACATGTGCAGCATTCATATTTAGTGAGTGATGTATTTTCTCCTGTAAGAATAAAATCAATGAAAATACAAAAATGTTTAATATGTTATAGCTATTACAATAAGCTCTTCATTTTTTTTTTATACCAGGCTTGGTGAATTTTCCAAAAGTTAGGACAACACAAACCATATTCTTTTTGAAGTAACATACACTGAAACTAGGTAACATTTTGATCATGACTCTCTTGCTTCTCAGCAATAAGTATAGTATTACTACAAAAATGCAATTCCTTTTAGCTATGACTCATCTAATTTTTTTTAAAATAAATATAAGTTAATCTCTTTAGGTAAAATCTTTAATATACAGTAGGCATAAATATAGGTTGATGTATTTCTACTTAACTTTAGTGCTTCTATTTTAACTTTAATGATTTTGAACAAAGTGTATAAAGGAAGAGACACATTTTCCAATTTATAGTCGTACCTGTAACCTTAAAAGAATGCATATGTAAATTTATGGTTTGTATGGCAATAGTTATGGATATTTGGAAAAGATAATGATGCTGAAACTTCATTTAAATTGCAGAATAGACAGAAATTCACGTTCTCAAATTCTGGGCCTGATTCTGCTCTTTATTTTCTACCAGTTATACACAGCTGCAGGTAATTCTGATGACTTCAGTAGAAATATTTTTTTACTTTAATCTATTAAAAATCTATTAAAAATTTTTAAACTATTAAAAATTAAGATAAAATGTACCAAAGCCTAGCATGGCACTTCCTTGTTTCATTCCATCAATGCAAAATTAAAGATGGTAAGTAGACATTTATATCTTTAATTTGTGTGCATGTGTTCAATAGGAGCTACATAGGAGTTCTACTCTGCTGGTTCCTCTGATTATGGAAGACCAGCTGAGAGCTTTATTAAAAAAGTGTTTTATCAAGATGCTTATCCAGGTGTTAACTTTGAACAGTGGGCTCCCAAGAAGGGACTATTACTGTTTGAGCTGTATTGTGCATTCTGCTTATGGACAATCAGCTCCTTCTGAGATGAGTAAAGTAACTAAAGAAAATTAAAGAAACTAATTCCCCTAGACAAATTGCTTTATTTGTATTACTTTTACATCTTTTTTAATGACAGAGAAGGTGATGAATGTTTTCTTCTAGTATTTCAATTAGACATATGTTCTTTTTGTTAAACACCTTTTTGGTTATTTTGTTTTCTTGTCATCTGAAGAAGGTGCAGAAGGTACAATATGCTAATAAAAAGGTTCACTTATGAAATTGTGCATATGCTGAATTTTATGTATTACGAGCAGTCCCATGACACTAGTAACTGCGCAGAATTTAATAGTGTGCTTTTCTTGCAAAATTCATGGGTGGTTCAAAGCTGCCGTGAGTGACAGCAGTGGATATTTAGATGCATTGTTGGGAGATAATTTAACTCCCTTTTACTGTGAAAGCAAAGATTAGTATTTTGTCTTTTAGCATCCTCTACCACTAACTTTTGCTGCTTCACCACTGCCCAGCACTGGGCAGCTGCCTTCTTTAATTTTATTAGCATGCTGAATAAAAAATCTGCAAGCCTTTATGATGAAGATGTTATAAACTATTTATGAGCTTTCTGAATAATATAAAACTATCAGGTCATATTTTTACAGGACATGTAAAATAAATTATAGCAAATTACTGTCTAGGGCAGAAGAACTGTAAGAATTACAGGAAGAAGGGACAGATATCTGTGTTCTTGTCAGGTATTTGAAATAATCAATGATGATTTATAAATTCCCATAGATTAGCCTTGGCTTTAAAATATTTTATTTTATTTTACTTTTCAAGACTTTTGAGAGACTTAGAGAGCCAAAAGATAGCAATCAGAAGGCTGGAGGAGGAAACCTCAGTTTTTCAAAGGAAGCTCATTTCTCAATGAGCAGGGGGAATCAGACTCAATGTACCTGAGACTCCAGGTATCATGGCACCCGAAAGTACAATTTTCCCTTAAAATACCTATATTTTGGATTGGCTATGAAGTGAAGAACTGACTGAAGTGGGAGCTAAGGAAACCCACAGCTCTTGTGTGCCACGTGAACAGTTAGGAGATTTTCAGACTCGTTTATGACTATTTTACTTCAGTTCTCTAGGCTTCCACTCCATTCTTTCTAATAAACTCATGCAGTGCAATGGAATCTCAGTCCTGATGTCTCCTCATGAAGAAAAATCAGAACAAAGCAATGTGAGTCCAAACAAACAAAAGCACGATTCAAGGAGATACAAGGAATGAAAACATTCTTGAAAATTATATGCATGTGCATCTCTGTGTCCAACTCCTTATGCTCTAGACTGATGTCTGAGGGGATCTTGAAAGTTGTATATCTGGTAAAGTGCCCAAGATGACTAAAAGGGAATTTTTCTTCATCATTCTCTAAAGAACAACTTAGCAAGCGTCATTTCAAGCAGATAGCATCTTTGCCGCTGCTTCTCACTCTTCAAAAAACTAACATTAAAAGAATGTAGGATTGGTGTTTGCTATGCGGTACTGGGAGCTATTCACAAGCTCTTTTGTTTAAAGAGTGAAGAGGTAATCGGAGGAAATAAGAGATGAACTGTGCTAACACCATTATTTACAGCAGGAAATTTGGCTGATATTCAGGTATGTCCTATTAACTAGAAATAAACATTTCCTAACACTAACAAGGTTATGCAAATGGCTTCAGACAGCAAAGAGTTGGTGAAGGAAGTATCTGCTAAATTTGGGGTTATAGGCAAAAGATATCTGCAATTTCCTGCGCTAGCTGGATTCTAGCTGGGTTAACTTACATGACCAATGAAGATCTTCCCGATAGCTGTCCCACCCTGGGTCACCCCAGCAAGGTATCTGTGTCACAGTATCCCTAGCAATGGCTTGATTACAAGTCTGTCATCTCCTTGCAGCACATGGGAAATGTCTTGCTATGAAAAAAAACAGATTTTTGAGACTTCCTGGCCTTTTTTTGAGCGCTGCTTATTTTATTTTCTAGTACAGTTCTATGATTAAATGGTTACAAGTTAAAATACCTATGAACAGCAATAAAATTGCATAAAGTGCTTTTTGTGTTGTAATTAAGTTTTGAGAGCGCTTATTGCAACAATTTTGTCCCAGATTCATGTGTTTTCCTGAGGTAGACATAGGTTAGTGATCTCAAAGAGGGAGCCTGGTATCACTGAACTATTTTTTAAGATAGATGGAGAGACAGTTGTGTCACTGTTCTCCTCACTGCTTTGTATTTACATAATTGTTCCATTTAAAGTTGCCTGGGTCTTAAGATGAAATTGTACAGCATTCTAATGTGATGCTGAAGGTAAACGTATAATACTAATTTTTTTAATTTTCTACAGAAACAGTCCTAAGAACTCAATTAGGGTTGCAGTAAACTGTTCACCAGAAAATATTAACTCCGGCGAACAACTTTTTGTACATCTGTAAATTCATTGGCACTTGTATTTTAAATTTATAATGAATAGAGTGACTTCCAAAACAAATCTCTCTATGATTTACCTGTTATGCAAAGAATGGAGAGAAAATTTGGAAAAGTCTCTTACTTAAATTCCTACAAAATATCTGGACAAAACAACCTTCTCTTGAAATAGAATCGTCTAAACCCAGGTTTAAAAATATTAAGTAATTGCATTGCTAATTTGTTTTTCTTTCTTTGTTTTTCAAGAGTCTGTGTGCAGACTGCAGATTAATGGAATATCTTGAGCCCATAACTGACATTTTCAAGACTTTCTTTTTACCTCAGAGAAGATCAGAATAGTATCAGGATGTTGCTTTATGTGAGCAGTCTATGTGGATGTGAAATATGATGTACTGAGAACAAAAAATACAGCCTTTTTTCAGCTCATAGCTTTACTCCTGTAAATCTCAGGAAAGAAGTCATCTACTCACCCTGAACATCTCTGCAAAGAGTTTTTGTATGGACCCCAACCTGAGGGTTTTAAGCAAGCTTTGAGTGCTTGTACTTTTAATTCAGTCTGTAAGGTAAACAGATATGGGAGGATGGGATGGGATGGGATGGGATGAGATGGGATGGGATGGGATGG
>VWYI01048723.1:22519-71847 GCA_013399455.1 Anthoscopus minutus | reverse complement strand
ATGGAAATTTCTGCAGGGGTGCTCGGGTGTGGTGTTACCTGACTGAGTGGCAATTTCCTGTAGCTGTCATTTAGCAGATAGCACACTAACTGAGCAAGCTGACCTCTTTCTATGCTTGGCGCTGGTGTTTATTTTGAACATGGAGCAAATGGGAAATATTGTCAGCTGTTCCTGCTCTTCCAGCTGCTTTCCCATAGGGTATCTGTCCCTCGACATCTGATAGCTCTCACATTTGTTTTCATTAACATCAGTAGCAACTTCCTGCCCACCTTCCCTGTGTGTTGCCTACAGCAGGTAGGACAGTGGTGACACCTGGAGCCCATGGTTCCTTCTGCACCCCCCTGACACAGGGGTAACTAAACATGAGGCCAAAGGGGCCTGTGGTCCCCTCCTCCATGCACAAAAACACTTTCCCCTCTGGGGAGCTTCTCAGTTGTAGACATGTGCTGCAGCTGCCTGCTCTGGCTTGCACTTCTTTATCTGTCACAAAATATGTTTAAGAGTATGGGCTCAGTAGGTATTAATTGTTCCTAGATGACTTTGTATTTTTGAGGAGGGCAGAGAGAGAGCTAATTTGATTAACAGAAAAAGAAAAGGTTAAAAAAATGCATCTATTTTATTTTTTCATTATTTGTGTGTTCCTTTTGACATGTTCTGATGGTTAAGAGATGTCTTTATAAAAGATATCAATAATAGCCCCCCTAAAATTCTTAGCTCTTGCATTTTGCTTCAAATAGTTTTCCTAATACAAGGATAAAGAAAGGTTTGTACTCTCTATAAGCTCAGTACTAGCTAATCTCTTTTATTTAATATTTAGGTCCTAGAGACTCTAGTAACTCTTAGTCACCCCAAATAAAAATATTTGAATTGACTACTGAATGTTTCTGAAACTATGTTATTTAAGGTAATAGCTCTTTAATGTTAAGAATGCTGATAAGCTTTTGGGATGAGGCTGGTTGTAATTACAAGTTGAAGACTTCCCTTTAAAACCCCTCAATTTTCAGCAGTTTGAACAGCTTCAGAATTGAGATGTTTTCCACATAAGGTATCAGACCTGCCTTTATAAATTTCTTCTCAGACTCCTTCATGACCCTATGGACTCTAAACCTACACCCAGAGCTTTTTCATTCGGAGAAAAAGTCAAACTTTTTTATAAGAAGAACTTAAACAAAAAAAACCCAAAAAGGTAAAAATAAAACAAACAAAAAAAGGTACAGAAAAACTCTTAATAGCTAAAACATTTTTATCATTTTCGCTCCCCAGGACAACAACTGAGTTTTGGAACATCACTTCAAGGCTGTTTGGTGAAGTGTGATGCTGCCAATGTCTTCTTGGAGGATAGAGACAGTCAATGGAAAATGGCCCAGCATTACATCACAAACAACAGCTCAGTATTCATGCTAAATTCACTGAATCTGAAATTAAAGACACAATGATGTTCTTCAACCTCTACTCAGTGGGCTATTTAAGGGGTGAAGGGATGTGTTTATGAAAAAAGCAAAAAACCCCCAAACATTAAAAGAAAAAAATCCAGAAAAGCAAGGAATCTTGCAGCCCTCATAATACAAGGAAGCTCATTTCTATGAAGTTGCTTACATTTTTCTGTTGCCAGCCACTTTAACTTATTTCTCAACTGGGTTTAAAAAAGTGTTTTAATTACAGCAAAGCAGATAGGGGGTGGGAGTGAAGGAATATAGTTACTCTAGTTAATAAACTAAGTCTGTCACAGAGATTTTTTTAGCATTGACAGATTTTTGCCATCCTCTTTATAACAACAATAGAATACAAAAATCTCTCTGTGCTAGACTACCAACAAGTACAAAATCATTCGGGAGTGCATTAGACATACAGGGACATATTTGTCTTGCTGATCTGTCTGGATGGCCTCCAAAAAAGCCAGTTGCTTGATGTAGGTCAGCCAGAGTACAGAGCTTTGCATGACAAAGAAAACCACAATACAGTCAAAAAGCAAGTGGGTATTTTGCCCTTTATTCTCCATTGGCCATTGCTCTATTTTTGAGCTTACTTTACTACTGTGGTTTTTCTTCCTTTGGATTTTAGTTAAACTCTTCATAGGCTTATAAGATTGACACTTTCTTCTTCTTTTTTTTTTTAGTTTAAAAATGAAGGAATTCTATTTACTAGGCCACTTTCCCCCAAATCTCACTGCTCTATCTATAATTTAAACAGGTCATTCATGCACAATACCCAAGTAAAACTTTGTGAATTTTGATCAGGCAGGTATAACAAGCTTTCTGACTATTTTGAAACTGATTATCACCCATTATGTAAAATACAGATGGTTTTCACAGCTGTGCAGTAATAGAAAAATCTTATTTTGCATCCAAACCTAACGGTATTGAACTCTGAAACAGATCATATAGAAAGTGTTTGATGTTGGCTGCCAGGTGAGAACTGGGTCCCCACTAAAATCCAGAAGGCATTTTGCTGTTCCTTTCCTTACAGCCAAGATTTCAGCTTGCTACAGACTGCAAATATGAATTCCTTTTCTCTTTGCTTTTCCAATTTTCTTCTCCCACACAAATCATTCTTGCATTCATTCAGATTTATTAGATTTTCTCTCAAATCATAGTGCTGTAACTGAGAACAGAATCAGACCCATCAATGCATTTTGCTTTCAAAATAATTAGCTGCATTCTATACAGTCTCCCATTTCTGTCCTGCTATATTTGCTGACTGGAGGATCTATATAGTGAATTTACACAAGCCATGTAACGAGTCCTTTTGTAACATGGACTACCCTGATTAGAGAGAGCCTTATAAAAACAGAACACCACACTTGGACAATTCACGTGCATAGAATCCACGTATAGACCCAAAGTTATTGACCAGGCAAACTTTTTCTGATCATTACACTGTGCCTTTTTAAAAAATAAAGTGCAATTTGCTTATGGCTAAACCTTGTATGTGGCTATTGCATGCACAGTTCAGGCTGCATTGTCAAAAACCAAAACACCTTCACAAAAATGATGGATCCTAAGCACTAGGGCAATGACAGTTTTTGTTGGTTGTGGTTTGTTTGTTTGTTTCCATTTTATTTTGCATTCCAACAGAATTTTTGTCAAACATAGAGCACGTGAACACACAACACTTTCCTTCACTGTTCCCCGCACAGAGCTGTTCACAGAAGAGGAATACTAAGGAGGAATGTTTCTAAAGCCACAGACAACTTCTCCACTTCTTTCAGGTTTTGTGGTTTATCTTTTTTGTTTGTTTTTCTCATATTTAATATTATGACAAAACACTATAAGAAAAGTTTCCTTTAAGTAGTGAGAATATCAAATAGTATTTGTCAATCCCTGAATCATGCTATGAAAAGTGCTTAAATCTACACTAAAAATAGAAGAACAGAAGAGTACTTCCCATGTGGCTAAGAAAAGACCTACTAATTGTCTAAATGTGATTGTGGTCAAATAATTGCATCCTACATTTATTTCACATCCCAGTCTTTACACCAGAGCACATAAAGGGGAAAAACCTAATGCATTGCTTTCAGAGGATCCTGGGGTAATTGGGACTGTTGTGGATTAAGCCCGGATGGATATTAAGCACCTCATTGCCACTCACTCAACCCCTCCCCTTCTCCCCTCCTCAGCCCAGTGAAAACCAGGACAGGCATCCAGATGAATGAAGGAAAATGCCATCAGTGCCTGACAGGTGTCTGCAAGAGCAAATAAATAATAGCTTTCCTAAAGCAAAAGTGCAAAACTCTCTTAAAATTTTATGCAACCTGGCAGCCTGATTTCCATTTTGTGGATGTTTGGCACATGTCAAGAGACACTATAGTAGAGAACAGATTGCAGAAAAGGACTTGAGCTTAATCTCAGAGAAATAAACATTTTAAGCAAATATAAATCAGTGCACATCTCAAAGGTCTATTAGCTTCTTATGCAGATACTGAGATTTCTTGATTTTCACAACAGGAGCACAGTCATTTCCTCCCACACTGTCAGTTCTGGATTGCTGCCACAAACATCCTCCAAACTACAGCTTCTCCACTTACTTCTCAGTAAGAAGAACAAAATATTATAAGCTGTACTTTCCTCCTTGTGGCAATCATGATGAGCAAACACTACAACATCCATTATATTGGCTGATGTCATTCAGCTGCCATAAAAATACCTAAAGCTAATTAATTACATAAAGAGATTCTAAGGCCTGTTTGCCAGGACACCAGTTACTATTCTGCCAGGGTAAATCAAACCCATAACTCTATGACAGAGTGCTGCAACCACTAATTCTACTCCAGCTCCTCTACTTCTACCAGCAGGGACTAGCAGAGAGCTTGGCCTGAATATGTTGCAGAACTGCACCACTCCTCTCTCTTTCTAAAACCAGTTTCTGTTATTTAAAACAGTATGAGCAAGGTGCTTATTTAATTTGTCTCAAAGATGTCTGGATGTAAACACAGTGGTGGGCTTTTATTCTTCCCTGTCAGCCACAGTACATGCATTATTTGCAACTCCTCAAAGATAGAATCATACATAAAAATAAAACTAATTTATTTATTCATTAAAGTGAATAAATTGTTTTTAATACTTCCAGGTCTGATTTAAATATTAATTTTGTATAAATAAAGTTTATTCTGAAAACAATTCTATTTCGGGTAATTACGTCTTTTTTTCTGCCTGAGTTCTTACTGAAATCATGTTGAAATTAATAAAGTTTTATTTATTGTTACAAGCTAAAACCAAATGAAAGAAGATTTCTTAATCTTGAATATATAATTTTAAAGCAAATACAGTTTTTGGAACATTAAAATACAAGGGACTCTGAAATTCACAGGAAAATAATGTTTTGCTCTTACTTTTTTTTTTGAAAATAACACTTTCTATAATACAAAGTGACAAACCATCTACAATACTGTATTTTTCATTCCCCTTTGGTTTGGAAGTCATCACTGTACATATCAGCAGGACTCTGCACTTCAGTGTCTATTGCCTCACTTGTCTTACTTTCCTGACATTTGCAAATGTTATTTGCAGGATTTTGAAAGTTGAGAAAGAAAAAAAAAATTGAGTGCTTAAAAAATAAAATCCACAACCACATTAATACTTTTCCAAGATGTGTTAAAAATAGGGTTGCTTTTAAATTTATAAAAGGGATACAACCAGCTCATTCTTAGAATAAGAATTAAGAAAAAAACCAAACTCAAGAAAGCAAAATCCAAACCGGCTATAGTTTCTACACACTCTAGTGACTACTGTGAAGCAACCAATACAGACTGGGTATTTTCTCTTGTTTGACAGTATCTACCAAGTTACATGTTAGATGATCAGACTGTAGTGCTACCCCAAATGGGGATCTCTGTAAGGGCAGGGAAGGAGCAGTGCACATTAAAGGAGTAGAAATGAAACTGGAGCTCTCGGTGAGCAACGGGGTCCTTCTAAGAACAAAAACTCTCCAAAAGAGGTGAGGTGCAGCAGGCATGGCTAGGCAGGCCAACAAAATGGATGGTGCTTCTGATATCAACATAGCTTTGTCCAAGCATTCCCAAGAGAGGTTATAAACAAACGAACAAAAAGTCTAAAACTATACTAATGAAGCAAAAAAGTTTCCTATCTACACAGCAGTCTCTTCATTTAAAAAAAAAAAAAAGTAAATATACAAATTCCAATGACATATAAAACAAAGTCAAAAATGTGAATGGGAAGAGACATGGGTAAAACAGGAAGACTGATGCTACAAAGAAATTGCAAAAACATATGTACAAGACCCTGTTTTTCCTCGTTTGTTATCGATTGTAATGCATGTTTAACAGCAGCAGTCGAGGATGTAGTTCCAGGCACCAGACTGCAGACTCTGCTCCTACTCAAGGGGGTTGACAGCCCCTTGCATGTCACCAAATGACACTCGATATACTGGTCTCCCGTGGCAAGAGGGGCAGTATGGCACTGTTTGTGTGAGCCTCTTCGGGGTTCTGCTCCCTGTTAGTTTTTGTCTGCGGCCGCTGCCCGTTTATAAGTGTCATGGGGATGTTGCAGTAGGTGTGCTGGTTACCTATTGAGGTAAGTGGCAGGGTGCCAGCAGGAGGTACATCGTATTCATAGCTTCGATAATAGTGTTTCTGGCGCATCTGTGAATGATATGTGTTATGAAAGGTGGAGCGCAGGTCTGGATGGGCAGTGGCAAGAGCAGTGGAGGTGGCAGCGGCCATGGAAATTGCGGAGACTGTCTGCAGTTCCCCAAAGGGCCCCTGCTCACTGACATCTAAAACCTGCTCGTTTGTCATGGGTTCAATCCTCTTAAAAGGCATTTCATACTGTAAACGTTTCCAGAACTTGGAATTCAACTTGTTGCATTTTGGTCCATGCCATTTAATGACAGTGAGGAGCTTGATAGTATGTTTTAGAGCCTCAACCTCCTGGTAGTTCATAACTCCTCGTAGTTCACTGCATTCAATCAGTATTACTTTGATTTCTCCCGTGACTAACATATTTCGAAGCCTTGTTTCCAGTTCAAAGATGCTCCAGCCTCTTCTTACCACATAACTTGGTGTCATGACGATGATCAGTCGCTTGCTTTGGTCTACACATCTTGCCACATCTTCAATGTAGGCTACAAAACAAAACAATTGCTCAAAAAAACAATCTAAGGAAGCAGCCTGCTCTCATAAACCAGTGAGAAACAACAGAAGCAAATCCCTTTTCCCAGTAGATCTCACTAAAATATGCAAAAATATCAACCAAAAATGTGCCAGGCCAGCCTGGCAAAATATGATCTTGAGCAACCTGCTCAATGATCACCTCCTTGAGCAGGGAGGTTGGAAATTATGACCTCCACAGGCTCTTTCCCACCTCAACCATTCTGTGATCCTGAAAAACATCTGTTCCCACACATGCTATGGATCGTGTTTTTTCATGAGCTGTGGCTTTGCATCATCTATATTGCTACTGGAACAAATATGTTCATCATTTTTACCTTTAAAAAGACAAAGCCTTGAAAGACTTTCCAGTTAGACAACAAAGACTGTCCAGTTAGACAACAGAGCAGTAGCCATTTGTTTCAAGACCTCAGTCTCAAAACCAAATTATACTTTTTAAGTTTTTTGGTAGGCTTAGATTCTCCCTTAGATTTTTCTTTCATATTCCTGCCACACACATTCATAAAAGGAGTGTTGCCTCCTGTAAATTGGTCTTTAGTTTGCTGTAGATTTTAAAAAAATTGTTTGATTGTCTATGTTGTGCTTTGTCTATGCCAAGCATCCTTTCTTTTATCTTTCATTAAAGGCATTGAACTTAGTCACTGTCCATATGGTTTTACTGAAGTCATGAAGAATATTACAACAACTGACAAAACATTACTGTATTTATGTTGGAATATGTGAGAGAAACATGAAACAGATCTACTTGTACTAGCTGGAATCAATTTTAGTGTTCAGTCCCTGAGAATGATGAAGTACATCCACTACACATTTTTCTACAGTGGACACTGACAGGATTCACTGCTTTTGTCTGGTGTAAAAGTTATTACTTAACCATTGCTTGAGTCCAAAACCAAGTTTTTCTTTCCTGTGTGAATTTCTGTAATACTTTGAATCACAGATATCTTTCCAAAGAAAATTTAAAGAACTTGATGGCCTTTCTTCACTCTTTCAGTTCCAATTAAAACAATACAATTACTGAATAACAATCCTCTTATCTAGGAAATGCACATTAATGTTGGGTGGCTTTATCTTCAGCATTCTCTAAGACATGGGAGAAAAGATGACTTTCTGAAGGAATAGGTATAGAACAAGACTAAAATAATCACTGCAATCACTAATTTTCTCCTTCAAAATCACATGGGAATAAAGACATGACTTACTTCCTGTGGGAATCAAATCTCTGTCTGGTATGAACAACTTGTATCCATAATGCTTTTCCAGCATATCTGGTAGAATCTCAAGAGCAAATCTTTCTTCCTCTCCAGTTTCTTGATTCCACTGGTCAGGATCCACTTTGGTATAAGATAGATATGCATCATAGTCTTTATTGTCTAAGGAAAGAGAGAAATTAAGTTAGCTTGTTCTTTATTCTACCACTTTTCCCAGATATTTCCCCAAGTATTATTTCTGGGAGAATTTTCCAGGAATAGGAAATGGTTTAGATAAAGTGGCAAGCTTTCCCCCACTCTCCAGATATGCATCCATTCAGCTTTCCTGTTTCACCTGGTAGAGATCATCCTTAGTTACACAGATGCAAGGAAGGAGGACTCCATATCCATAGACAGAAGTTAGTTTATGTAAGAATCTGGATGAAGGAAATCCACTCAGCTGCAGGGTGACAGCTCATGAGCACAAAAGTCAAAAGTCACTGAGAAGAATTTGCATTCTTCTCTAGCAAGGAGAAAGAAGAGCATAGACATAATTAAGCTAATGTGTAAATGTCTCTGCTGCATAGTGGAAGCATTTCAGTCTTGCCAGAATTTTACTCTAAATGCTGAAATACTCTTAGCATACATTTAACATTCCATGTAAAACTCATTAGCTCTCCAGGTCTGAATTATTGCCGAGCTTAAATCTTTCCAGCACCAGCTCCTGATAATGCAGTTTAAGTTTCTTGAATTCTGTGCACTTAAATTTGCAAATTTAATGTTGCATTAATGTACATTTCATTACTTAACAGTGTGTTAAGTAATGTTCTCACTTCAACATGAGAAACAACCATGCCTGTGTTTTGAATGTGCTTGGTGTGCCTACTTGAAAGACTGAATCAAAAGAGCCACCATTAATTTTCATTAGGAGGTCAATAATGCCAAGTGCTCTGGAACTAATTCAGTGGAATAAGAGGTCACATTTTGACTTTTGTTGTGAAGAAAGCAGAGGAAAATCAATGACAAGAGTAATGAAATGTTAACATCCTTCTAACTCTCTTGACAACATTATGAACAGACTACCCAGAATATCAATTGATTCTAAAAGAGATCTGACTGAATACTCTAAATACTATATGTCATAAGTAATGCTATATTCAGTCAGTGCTGACTTCATTTATTTATTGAGCCACTCGTTTCATCATTTTACACCTTTTTGTAGTCTGATAGCATTATTTTGAAAACCCTGCCAGCAGTAGGGTGGATGCAAGGAGTGTAAATGAAATTAATGGAGCAGTGCTAATCTTGAGCAATCCTCTATCCCTTCTGAGGAACCGTGTGCACTATGCTCATTAACATTTGCAGGTGACAGGACAAATGTGGTTGTTTTACTGTTACTACTTTTAAACTTTCTAAATCCATGAAATGGCCATGTGCTCATTCTGTGCCCTGTACATTTTTGTGGGCTATTATCTATTGGAATGTTTTAGCCACAGAAAAAACAAACAAACAAAACAAATAAAAACAGCAACTAAAACAACAGCAAAAAAAGGAAACTAAGAAAAAAAGAAGCACTGCCTTTTATGGTTCCCACTTTCCATTATTTTTTGGGAGTATTTATGAAAACATATCTTTTAATAACAGACAAGCACCTTCTGCCTTTGAAAATGCCTTGAAATAAGACTGATTGGATCAAGTATGATCTAGAGGGGCATACACAACAGGCTTTCGTTTCTGCAGCAGGACAGTGTTAACCCAGCAAAAGAGTTAGCACACAGTGAGGTCAATAAATATTTGAGATATATGAGGAAATTATTAAAACTGACAAAATGCTGGTGCTGCAATGACAAATTCTATCGTCACCTCATTAATGGTCATGACCACGGTACATGCTTGATACCAGGTACCAGTGCTGCTCTGTTCAAAAGTCTTTGAGTAAAGATGAGAATGCATCTTTTCTCGAAGAGATAAATGATACGAAATAATGTAGAATTCAAACTGTTTAAAGGCTTAATAGTATGTGTTAAGATGGTTTGCACATTCTAATTTGGAGGGAAAACTGTTTGTGCTATGACATTGTTTTACTTCATATGCAAATATCACACTTACACATTTATTCAAAGTACACATTTTTCATACAATGGAGGATCCAGCATCTCCAGTAACTACAGCTGCATCATCCTTCCATGTATTACAGGGAAAATATCTTTCCCTCCAAGTTTTATAATTTGGAGGGCAAAGAATGGTTGGGGTCCAGGGTATATCTGGATGATACCCTGGGCCCAGAGATACGTTGGGCATGGGGAAGCTCTGGATTAGTTTATCACAATGAGGTCAAATGCTGTTTGTGCTCAAGGTGTGATGCACTCAGTCCACCAATGTTTCAGCCTGCCCCAAACCACTGGTACTGCAAGACTCCAGGAAAAACAGACTGAGTTACAAACTGTCCTATCATTTCACCCATTCTGTGGAGCTGAAAGTGAGAACTTTGTAAGTGAGCAATGGTCATACAGCCACACTCAGCCACAGGTTTAGATAGACATTAGAGGTAAACACTGAGGGTCAAATATCATCTTCATTAATAACACATGGAGAGATTACTTCATTTAGTGGCCCAGGATTCTAGCCAAAACACTTGTTGCATCATTGGAATATGCATTCTTTAATACTGCCCATTCCTTTTGGTACTCATCCAAATGCAGAGTGCGGTCCTCATACTCCCTGTAACTTTCTCCAACGTTAATCCAGCAGAAGTGATATAAATTTTTATGGGGTGAAGCTGTAAATGCTTCTTGTTATTCCAAGGATGTGCTCAGCAGCAGTCACTAAAAGGCTCAATGTAAGCATAAAATGAAACCCAGACTCTATATGCATCTACTTTTTCACATGCAAATGGGATCTTTGGGTAAGTAAATTGCTATCAGACATCTAAGAACTCATCTGTATGCATGCTCTCTTAACAGCTACACATGAAGAAATGATAAGCTGGTGCCTACAGAAAGAAAGATAAAACTTCCTCTTCTACAGGGACCACCAAAAAGATTTAACATCAAATTTGCATTATAGATGTATGTGTTTTCTACTTATTTCCATGTCGCACTGCAAGAAGCCAATAGTTTGGGCCTTTAAGAGTTTAGTAGACTTAAACATCGAAGATATTTCTGCTAATGGGGGCAGAAAAATTAAACACATGCATGAAAAATTAAAAATAAATAAAAAACCAAACTCTCTAGGGTAATTTTTTTCTTATCAGCCATGTTCAAGCCAGTGATAAATTCCAGCTTTTAGCTGGCATGATACATTCTAGCACAAGATCGATTGAGAGATCAAAACAAAGAAAAATTCCACAATGTTATATTTTATAGTGAGCGTTATTTCAGTGATGCCCTAAGACCTAGATGGTGGAGTCAGCTCATGTGTCTGTGCATCCTGGAAGCCTCAGGGTAGTTTGCAAAGCCTTCAGAAACATTCAGTGCACTGGAGGCAGCTGACCATGCACGGGGTGCTCCACAGCTCGGTGTAGCCAGCAAGGCTGGGCAGATCTTCCAGATCAACAGGGAACTGGACAGCTGCTTCCTCTCCTTCAGCAGAGCACATATTCTCCTCTTAAATACTCAGATACTCATACAGGAGATAGGAGCAATGCACTGTTTAACTCAGTGTTTCAGGATCTCAAGGGGAGTTTTGGATATAGGAGACTGGAGCCCTCCAAATTCCACAGAGACCTGGAGTCCAAATGATACAGGAGGCTTTTGTCTCAAAATAACGTGCTATGTTCAGGAAGGGTTACAAAGAACTTTTCAAAATTTCTCAGACACTGTAGTCGCTTCAAAATTATGGCATTTCTTAATCTGTATTTGTTTCACTTTTTTGGGGGCCACATTTAATATATACATTGGGATAGTGGTTATCCTTAATATAATGAAAAAATGTCATTTAATGCTGAGTTGAATAAAATGCTCAAATCCTAGGTCTTTCAAAACACTTATACTTTTCCTCACACTATTTACTGTTGCTAATGTAACATTTTCTATTATTTTTAAATGTCAAGCCCTTTTAATGTTAATAAAAATTAAGAACTACCCATACAATTTTTCTCATGCCATAGTATATTTAAGTATGTCACCATTCCTTATGATAGTTCATATTTGTGTGCAAATGTGTGATGTTGAATAGGGTTGTCTCTTTTTTTTTCTACTTTATATTCAAAGTTTTTAACCCATAACAATCTCTTAGTTTGGAATCTAAAGATGATCTTGGTAATATTTTATTTTTAAGATAAATATATGTCATATATTACACATGCACTTTGGGTGCTATGAAACAGGGAGAGAAAAAAGACTTTCCTTTGAATTAGCACATTTCATGCACAGAATCTAGAAAATCTAGAAATTCTAGAGTATCTAGAAATTCAGTGGAGACATAAATTGAGTTTTTATTGTTTGAATTGCATTTCAGATGTAAATAAATAACACAAACAAGAAGAGTCAAAACAAACAGTTTTCCAGCAATAAAATTGTAATTAAATAAGAGAAAAATCCCTTTCTGTAACCAGTAATGTTTAGAAAGAAGAGAGAAGCACTTTTCAAAGGTGATTTAAAGAGAATTTGAAATATTCATAGAGCAGGATTTCTTATCGTCACAATTTGCCAATAGCTAATAAGAATATATAAACGAGTGGTAAGATTGCTATTGAAAACTTATTTTGTGTGTCCCCAGGGAAGATTCAGTAATTGCAAAGTCACTAACTTCAGCAGTAATTTCAGTCTAGCTATACCTGCATAGCATAATCATTAACACAAGTGCTTTAGTGGTGCTTAAACCAATGGTAAAAGTTATATTTGAAAGTTAATAACTTAGTCACACAGAAACCTGAAGAATCTCAAAGCACTGCCATTCCTTGCTGCTTAAGGGTTTCACTGGGACCAAACCCAGGAAAGCACTAAGAAGTATTTCTTATCTGCTCTTGTCCTGGACAGCTAATAAGATATTATCTGGGCATTCCCATAGGTTCATCCATAAACCCTGCTAGTCTTTTGCAGCTAAATAATAGCAAGGACAAAATCATGATTACATAAGGACTCCCAGGTGCAACAGGAACTACAAGGAAGAACCAGTTTCATCAATCTCCTAATTTGAGCATCGATTTGCTTTCCCTCAGCATGAAGTAGAAAGTCTTCTCTCATGAAAGGGCAAACAGCCCAGCCAAGAAACAGTGTAGATGTCATGTACCAAATCCAAATCAGATTTCCAGAACTGAGAGAGCTCAGCAGTGGCATATTTTAATCTTATTAGGAGCACTTTGCTTAATTTCAGCAATGTGGTGGAAAACAAACACAAAACCAGAAAAAAAGCAGCCACTTTCCCTTTTTCAGAACTGAAACTCCCCAGGCCTGGGCCTTCCCTGTAATGCAGCTGCACAGAGGCCATGGCTTCCTTCAATTCACCAAGGTTTCCATGGCAGGGAAAGCTGGGAAGAAGATTGAGGACACCACAATGAGCTCATGTCCAATATTTTAGAAACAGATGATGGAAGCTAAAGGCACCAAGGGTCATTGTGAAGGTCATCATTTCAGCTCTTAAACAAAGCTCTCACTTTCTAGCTGTCGGTTGCCTACACTCTTCTTTTTATTAATTTCTCCTTTTTTCTTTTTTTTTTTTTAATCGTGTTCACCTTTACTTATTAATTCCTTGATAAAAAACTTCCACCAATTTAAAAGGTTGAAAATCTATCCAGATGGTAGTGGCAGATACCTGCAACCTGTTTCTACTATTAGCTGCACCATATGGTCTTGCCTCTGAAACTAAAATCCAAAACACACATGTAGAAGTTTTTGAGTATTTTTGCCTATCTGACCATGTCCAATGGTTTTTAGTCTGTCATCCACAGACTTCTGGATTTGTCCATATGTAAGTTAAAACTGGCATACAGTCATCCACATATGCACTGGAACCTCTCAGATCTTGGGATGGCAAAAAAAGAAGTTGAAAATAGAAGTTTTGAGCCTCCTGTCCACTCTGAGACAGGATCATAAGTGGCACTACTGAGAGAAGTGGCTCTCCTCTCCATCCTCTCTGTAGCTGGTGTGGCTGTCATGCCTGGGGACAGATCCTGCAGGAACAGTACAAAGGAGAAAGTTGTCCCAGGTGAAACAATGGGAAAATTTCCACTGATTTTAGGGTGCCTGGCAATCAGCCTATATCTAGATAAAGAGCAGATTTCTATCTATGTTCTGATACAATTAGCTTTTAAGGCCACAGAGTGCAAGCTAGAAAGAAGTCAGGGCATGTGTTGATTGCAGGTACTTGTAAGTGTTTATTTGCATTTTCACTCTGTCAGTTAAAGTACAATACTTCTTTTCATAAAGTCATTTAATAACTGGGAACAACAGCAAAAGATCCTTGGAAAATAAAAATACATGAAAAGCAATTGCCAAAATGCTCCACAGAGAATGAACATGATTTAAAAATCTCTTTTTTTTTGGAGCTCAATGTACAGCAAAATAGAAGAAATCATCACTTCTAAAAGAGGCTTTCACTATTATCATTTTAGTCCCTAAAGTGTGCTTTATGGACAACGCTCTTTAAAAATAAGCTTTTAAGTTTAAAGCTGCAAAACTAAAAAGGTTACCTGACATTTGACAAAGATTAGCCCTCAGATGTTCCCAGTGAAGTATCTGTTTCTGAAAATGTTGTTGTTTTCAGAACAGTATAGGACATTTCTTCGTTTCCATAGCACCTCAAGCTATCATCTTCACTGCGTATGCAGAGAGATCTTGAACTGGATTTTTCCTCTTTAACAGATTTGGGAACTTCTGGTCACCAAACTGGTAGTGGCTAGTTATGGCTCAGACATGCAAGGTCATGCCAAAGATCTGCAGGTAAAAAAGCTCCTACTTTGCCAAGGGTCAGAGTGTTTGTCTTGCCCCTGTGCTCCAGTGACCAGGAGAGCTCTCAGATGTTCACAGTGAGGTCCCTTGACTGGACAGGGGCACCCTGTGCTCCTCTGCACTGGAGGACATTTTGTGGTGTCCATCAAATAATCTCCTGGTGTGGAGCCAGCTTCCACACAATTGGAAAGCACAGGTGTGGAGTGAGAGGAGATGCAGTAATATTACTGTACTCCAAATTAGTAGAAAAGGCAGGGAATCAGCCACAAAAACATAAAAGAGGGCTTCAATTCCCATTCCCAGGATTGTGCTGCAGTGTCTGTGGGAGAGAAAGAAAACAGGAGAGTCTTGTCCTTAGGCTGAGAAAAAACACCGGGAAATTCAGAGAAATTAGAGAAATGAGGAACTGATGGCTGTGGTCACTTGCTCAATCTGCAATATCACTAAAGAAAGTAATAAATTGAGTAACATTAGCTGTAAGGGTTAAATACTTTGTTTTCAAATACTTCTTACCATTTACCCATGCCTCCCACAAAAATGTGTATGTTAGTTAGCCTGAAAAAAATTGATGTGTTTAAGGCTTGGAAAGGAAAAAGGAATTGTGATGAGATTTGACATCCTGAAGGGCTTGTTCTCTGATCAGGGAAGAAATGAAGCATTGAATTTTAAAAGAGATTTTCAACTGAAAATTTTAATTGGACCTCACCTTTAAAGAGTTTCAAATCCTCTCTGGGTACAATACAAAGCACATAAAAAAAAATACTGTGATATTTTGATGTTTGCTTATCTCCATGCTGTCCTGAAGTATGACAGAACATGGTGTAAATTATGAATAGAACGTGGGCGCTCTGCCGCTGCACTGCAGGAGATGTGGTTAGAATAGGATTTTAGAGTTCAGCATTTTGCGTCTGTCAATAACAAACTAAGCCAAAGGAAGGGATCTCGGCAATTTATTTCTGCACAAGCCATGTCCTGGGCTTCTGTGGAAGATTTTCTCTCCATCTTCCTCCTTTTGCACAAGTGTAAGTGAAAGATTGAAATGTGCAGCTGCAGTCACTTCATTAGAACAATGGTTTTTATCCACGTTGCCAGCATATTGAACATGGTAGAAGCTACATGTTTTCCTTAGGCATTTGTAGGTAGTAGTTTTCTTTTTTATATTGCTGTGGTTAAGCACCCAAGTTATCACTATTTGCACTGATCTTCTAAAGAGAATCCATGCTTCACCTTCTTTAACAATGACCTTTGCTCAGGAGGATATCAATGGATATTGGTTTTCCTCCTTTTGCATCACAGAACGGTATCCTTTAGAGGTAAATTTTTTTTGATGTTCTAAATCTGTGATTCAAGTATTGCTGTTCCCAAGTGACCAATGTTTGGGATGAGACAAGAGAGAGAGGAAAGAGTATAACACCTGGCAGAGCAAGTCAGCAAAAGAATTGGAATTATTTGAGAAAATGATAAATGACAACTATAAAAGCAAAAATTAAAAATCTCTAGAGAGAAAAAATTAAATTAAATTAAATCTAAATCTACCCAAACAATTAATAATTAAAGTGTCTATTTTTGCATATTCTAATAAGACTATTATTAAATTCTCATGATTTATGGAAGTAAGCATGCCCATCTAAACTGGCAGCTGCTTTGTGGATAGGAGAGCATCTCAGCTTCTGGAAAAAAAAACAAGGTGTCTGTCAAAATCCTTCATGACTCATAGTCCCTCTGGGCCTCAGTTTCCTCCTCAGTAAAATAAATAGAATAACCTGACTTTTTTTCCTCACTGAGCTGCTATATTAATGCATCTTTTTGTAAATCCCGTAGAAGGTTACAAAATGTTCTGCTGTTCCTGGGTTGTTGTTCTGAGCATTTTCTATTTTGAATCCTTGTGCATTTTTAGATGGGAGGCAGAAATGGGTCATTCCCTAGTGATTTTATTATGGAAGTCTTATATAAGGACCTGTAATTCTGCAACTGCTCTATTCCTTAATGGTGACAGATCTAGCCATCACTTGTTTATCAATACATATTTATTTTAATTTCTCATAATGGCTTCTACCTACAGGCTATCACCTTGACCTGTAAAAAAATCCCTAATTAGTATTTCTGTAGAAGAAAAAAGTCCTGTCACCAAAGACAGTGGTATCCCAAAACATCAGGAACTCTGACTCAAGAAACCAAATCTAATTAACCAGAGACTGCAGCTCAACGCAGTTTGCTATTCAACAACAATTTTGATTAGTAAAGCTACAGGCAAAGAAGACATTTTCCTTCAGTCCTTAAAAAGACAAAGATGAAAATGCATATATATGTTGGACAGAGCTAGTGAATATATAGTAACTGTGGGTTCCTTTTGTTTAGGCTGGATGTTCTTGAATCACAGAACAACTTTAATGATAATTTTCAGCCTGTTCAGTGATAAAGTAAATGAATTCAAGCAAATGAACTAATGGGTACATTCCCAAACACTCAGTACAGTTTATTGAAACTGATCAGTTTAAACAAGCAGTAAATTGAGATTCTCTTCAACCTCTATTTGTTGAATACAATTAGGGAGAACACCCCCTTGCTCACAGAGAACTAAAGCTGACTTTCAGTACTGACAGGAAGTGAAAATCTTTAATGTATAGATATTGGCAATTTGCATTCAGTGTTGGGAATAAAAATCTAAAACACATGGATATCTTCTGGAGCTCCAGAGAGCAGCACACACATCAGCTCAGCAGTGACTGTGCTTATGTGCTGTATGAGGAATGTATATTCAAGTCAGCACCTAAAATTGCAGCTGTTAACACACCTTGAACTGAAATGAAGTTTGGGCCTTGGTAGAGAGAAATAAAAGACAGATATTCTTAGAAAGTAGGAAATGTGCTAAGAAGCTGCCTTACCTCCATCTAGTTCTTCAGCTCCAAAATGATTTCTGTAGAAGAGCATAATCTCTATCTTGTAACACTTGTAGATAGTCACTAAACAAACAAGTAGCAGCAGAATAGCACCAAGCCCACCAGCAAGCTCAACTGTGTACATCAGCTCTGCAAAGAATTACAAAAATGCAGTAACAACCACATTCCAAACCACAGATTAGCAGCAGACCTTGCACTTCCATTAAACATTAAAACAAAATAATAAATGATGGGTTATTTGTATATTTCATTATAAAGCCCTTGAATCAATACCTAATTGATGGGTTTTTTATTCTTCAATAAGCTGTTTTTTCCCTCTGATACGCCATATGAATTGCTCAATTAAAAATAAATTTTGCTGGGGATATGCGTGTGTTTGTCTATGAGTGAGTGCATATATATGATCTATTTCATAAGTCTCTTCCCTTTTTTCTTTTTGCAGATAGATCACAATTTGCTTTACCTAAATAAATATTGCCATTTGACTTAGAGTGAAAACAAAGGTGAATGTTTCCTTTTAGGGGGCTATAATGTAAAATCAGTTCTTCCTTTATTCCATATACAAATAGGATGTGGGCAAACTGGACAAGTTTAATGATTTTATTCTTTTTCCCAAAATAAAAAAAAAAAATAATAATAGTAATAAAAAACCACTTGAGAGATGTGAAGGCACATTATCTGAGGAACCCCACAACATTACATCTCAGTTATATTTATGTTAATAATTTTAATAGTGTCCCAGGGG
Organism: Anthoscopus minutus; assembly: GCA_013399455.1. Taxonomy (NCBI): domain Eukaryota; kingdom Metazoa; phylum Chordata; class Aves; order Passeriformes; family Paridae; genus Anthoscopus; species Anthoscopus minutus. Next base: position 53,497 of record VWYI01048723.1, on the reverse strand, counting down.
TCTGCAGTTTATTCTCACTTTTCCCCCAGTAGGCTTGGCTAATGTGTAGACAGAGCAAGCAGTCCTGGTCTGTCTGTTGTGACGTTCCCATTCAGACTGAACCCCTGGTGCCTTTGCTGCCGTCTCTCACAGGATGGATTGAGATCATCACCACGGAGCTCCCTTCCTGAGCACAGGGAGTGGTCAGTTGTGGCCACCACAAGTGCCCAGCACCAGCAGCAGAGCACTTTTTCAGTCCAAAGGCAATATGCCACCAAGGACTTTTGCCTCCACCAGTCTGAAGGAAGCTCACAGAGCTTTGTCACTTTTCATTTGCTCATTGACTGAAAACAGGCAGTGTCAGGAAAGGAGGGTAGGAGGAGAATTGGTAGCAATTTTGTAATGTGAAATCACTAGATGGCAAGTCTGAAGACCTTCTGTGCTTTTCCAAATCACTCAGTTTAGAGGAATGTGAAAACACCAGATCTTGGAAATCTAAGATACAGAGTTTGCTTCATAAAACATCTGTGCTGGAACAAGTGTTATTTTCACAGCGTCCTCTTCTGGCGGGCAGCTCCTGTCTGAGTGAAGCAGTGTGGACCTGGAGTAACCTTTCTTGTGTATGTGTGTGGTTGTGCAAATTTGATAATCTAGCACAATACAATTCAATTAGAGAAATAAAAGGTTAGAAGAAAAATTGACAATCGCATTTATTTGACAGCTTCTACTGAGAATCACACACCTTTTTTTTATTATTATGAGGCAACTACAAGAAGATTTCATTGCTCTCTAGAAGACACTAAAAGTGTAATAAAATAAAATAAAAAGGCATTTATATTCCATGTCATTCTTTCCAAAACTGTGCTGGAAACTCCTTTGTGTTAGATATTTCTAAGACTGACATGGTTATTTCAGACTCCCAATACTTTTCTGGTCCAGAGAGGGAAATGTTATTAAAAACATTCAACAAAATACAGTTTGCATAGACAAGTAATGCAGTATTTTAGAATATAAATGGAAATGGAAATTACTCTGCACTGACTTACTATACCTTGTTTTTCATTTTGTAATACAGGTGATGCAGATGTTCAATGGTAACTAGAAGAAAGACTGTAATATTTTGGGTTGCTAGGTGCGAAGTACTCTATTTATGTGCCTGCTGTTATGACTCACTAAAGGCAAAGAAAAACTTTACAACTGGAAAACTGAAGTTTTTTTTCCAAACTAATGATTTTTATATTAAATTGAAGGAAATAACTGCAGATATTCATCTGTTTTCTGTCATTGTGCATGAAATCAGACTAATACAATGCATCACTTTTGCCATCAGAGTCCCTCTTAGTTATATGTTTCCCCATAAGGTAAGATTATGCCTTTATGTTTGCTTCAGTAAAATCTATCTGAAAGCACATGAAACTGTGCTTAATTAGGCCATCAAAGCAAACAACAAAATCCTCTATGCCTGAAACATAATTACCTTTCCATGTGTTGCTGCTGAGCCATCGTGATCGTACACAGATAAAGTGGCTCTTTCTTAAACAGATTTGTTTGCAAAAGAAGTTTCATGGTCTATTGATCTAACAGAGACAGCTTGTACTTTCCTCTGTGCTGGACAGCATCTACCAGCACATGTGGGTGCAGTGTGTCAGGGTTCAGAGGCAGAGAGGATCAGTGATCAGCCCAGCAGATTGCTGCATCCTTACACCCAGCCCACGAGATGCCTGAGCTCACCCCAAGGCGCTGGAAGTGGGACAGACACATCCCTGCAGCACCGTGGAAGGCAGCAGGGGGATTGGCCTGGGCACAGTGTCACACCAGGCTGAATGCTTTCAGGCCTTGAGTTTGTGTTTCTGCTGGATGCTAAAATGTGCCCTGGAAGGACACTGGATGGCCCTCAGATGCCTCAGGGATTTTAGAAGCAGTGTTACTCTGTGTTGAGCTGAACTGAAGGTGCAAGAAGCAGAGGGCTCAGTCCTACCTCTGCTGTTGGCCCCTCAGGTGGCTGAGGCCATTTCACATTTTTGTGCTTCGCTTTTCCCAATGTGAATTGAGGAAGGTGCTCCTCTCTAGGAGAGCTTACACCTGAAAAATGCTCTGTGGGTGCCAAGGGTGAGGATGTATGTGTCTACAATTTCAACCATGATGCAGTGACTATTAAAGACAAGTCAAAGAGTAGCAGCAAGGTTTCAGCCTATGGTTACCTTCACAATAGCATTTTTTTCTGCTGGTTTATTCTGCCTTTTACAGTGTGATTTCAGTACAGTTGCTGCAGCAGGCATTACACTCCCTTTGAAGTGTGATCTGTTTTTTCTGCTAAAATTCAAGTTTCCTGTAGTGGCTACATACTAAAAAGATTCGATTTCATCACAATTCCACATCAGAAGCAAGACATGAGAAGTGCAAACCTTTTAAAATCTATTTAGCCCCTGTGTGTTGTGTTCAAATTACAGACCTGGCCCACCTTAAGGAGCTGAGACTGAATGTAGAAAATAGTAGAGGAAAATTACTCAGCTAACCCTTAGGGGGACAGGCATTCTGTTAAACACAACAAACGAGCAAGTGCCAGAGAGTTACATCCAAAAGCACAGCAATCATTTAGTTACAGGCAATTAACAATAGTCTTCCAGTAGCACAGGAGTAGTTCTACTTCAAGGAAAACACATTGATTGCTGCAGCAGTAGCAGATTGGTTTCTGAATAAATAGCTTCAATTTAAAACAAGATTTGTTACAAGCATTTTGACCAATGGCTACAATTTTTTTTCTTATCAGGAGGCTCTGGCCAGGCAACCCAGTGAAAGAGAGAGCTAATTAAAATAAAGCACATATCTAGCATACATGTCTTATAATAAATGCACTCATTTTATACCTTACCTTTCTTAATTATTGGACACATCTGTAGGTTATATCTTTGATCTTCACCTGGCTCTAATATTTGATAAACTTCCTTTCACTGTGTCATAAAGGTAATACACTTATCATAGCTGAAGTTGTAAGAACAAAGTAAATAAAAGTGTTCTGTCAGAGATTCATATCTTTTGACTTATATGACATGCTTCAGGGATCTTACATTTAATGACCTGTACAAATTTAAAATTAATTTTATTCATTAATTAGCCCTCATAGAGCTGAAATACTGAGAAAAAGAATTATATTTCAAACATTCTTTTTTATAACACTTTGAGTACATGTGATTTATAGCTGTGTATTCAGTTTCTGAGCCTGTTTCAAAATCCAATTACAGTCTATCTAAGGTTTCAATTTTGCAATCACTTACGCAGATTGCTCAACTTCATGGACTGTAAGTAATCCCTCTGAAGTCAACAGGACTATTCACAGAGCTTCGGGTTAGCACATAAATCAATCTTTGCAACTTTTTGGCCTAAACTGATTTCCATTCTCTGCTTGTCTTGGATGATTTAACTCACAAAGAGATAGGGTTTGGTTAGAGGCATTTCTCAGTTTGTTTAGGTATACTTTCATAGACTTCAATTATTAAAGGAACCATAAAGATAATGAATATAATTTGGATGGAGAGCAGGGACTGCTGTGTTACAACATGTAGTTTTAGTTATGAAAGAGTGTGTTTCTTGTGTTTCTTCCAAAGGAAGAAGGAAACCGGATAACACAGGAGCACTTCTCTGAGTGTCATTTCAGAGATCACCCATAAAGAGCAGGCCGAGCTTAAGTTAGCAACAAAGAAACCTATACTCACAGTTTTTAAATTAAGTGTGCATTTTTTTCCTCTTTTATTTGTTAGTTTGTTTGTTTTCCCCTGCTTTTCACAGTATTTGTCATGGCTTGGCTATTAAACAAATTATCTTCCCGAAGTATAGAATATGGAACCGTGGCTCTGTATGGTGTATATATATCCAATACATTTGTATTTGTATGTGTAAAATCTATTCTCTACTTTTTAGGATTTTTTTGTTTGTTTTAAATTGCCAAAAAAATCTGGTTGTGCTAAAGGTACCTAGTTGGATATGTGTGAATATGCTATATGGATATCCAATATGGGTACTGTTATGAATAATTGATACTGTAGGACAATACTATTTCTGATAGCAGTAGAAGCAGATTTGGGTTACTCATTAGCTTGATTATGAAATTATTTCTTAGCACAAAGGATATGCTTTCTGCCAGCATGGGCCATGTGTGCCTGTGGATGTCTGCAGAGTTGACTGAAGCTGGCTAAATTTAGTCATGTTTTACAAAACTATTTTTAGTGTAGTAGTTTCATTCATTTATTAGAATTTATTGGGACCTGGTTGTCTTTCTTTATTTTTTATAACAATAAATAATATAGATTCCTGATTTCCTTATGAAAAAGAACTAGTCAGGTTTGGGATTATAGATACATAAGCACATATGTGTGCAAATGCAACACAGGGATCTTATTAATCTATTCATTAGTATGACAGGAAAAATATCTGAACCTTGGTGCTGTTGGATTCTCAGTGTTATAAGAAGAGAAATAGTAAATTATTATAATAGAAGTATATTCTTACTGATGGCATTTTTATTTCTACTGAGAAGTGCAGGATACCCGTTCCCAGTAGGAGAGTAATTACACTGACTGTCTCCAGCAGTATGTTAGCTCAAAAGAGGATGAGGTTGGGAAAATATAGATGCTGCAATGTTACTGAAGCTTTCTACATTTAAATACATAACAATGCATTTTAAAGGCAGTTTATTACATAGATTGAAGGGAAAAAAAGTGTCCTGGTGTGGAACTGCAGTATTCTTTTATCTCCCCCAAATGAATGAATTGTGTATGATCTGAAATCTTCCTCATTAGGAGAGCTTCTATTTGTTAATTGTACTACAGAGATCAGACAAGCCCACACTATTACTTCATTTAGATCTTCTGAAAGAAATGAATGTAAGAGGCACTGAGTGTGGACATGATTATCTGAACCTGAGAGAGTTTTCAGCCAGTCAGTGGCTGATCTCTTCCCAAGGGAAAGTCTTTTGGGAACTTTCTCTTTCAAGGACTGGTTTTTGTAAATAGGTTTTGGTTCTCAAAACAATGTCACACAATTGTTCTGAATGTGTTTTTCTCTTGTTCCACCAATGGGACCAGAGAAGTGGCTCCTTTGGCCAATGATAACCTGTATCAGAACACCTTATACAAAGGGTTGGGTTGCAAAATCCCAAAATAAAGGCCTTTCCTGTCTCATAGGAATCAAACCTCTCTTTTGTGATTTGAGTCCATGCTTCTATTTTATGTCCTCTAGCGACAACTGGGGGATGCTAAAACTGTGGGAAAAAACGAATTCCAAGGATGTAAGATCATAAAATGTACTGTTTGCATTTTTTTTTCTGAGTATGGCATTAATGAACAATCTAGATATGCATGGATTATGGGAACAATTTGTGATATTTTATTTTAAAATATTTTCATATTGCAAATCAAGATTAGACTTGCACTTATATACATAAAAGGAAGAACTATGATAAAAGTGGTCCAAAATTGTTTTGAAAAGTAATCTGTTAAACACACCAACTTGTTTGGCACATTGTCAGCACTAAGATATGTCAGAGGAAAGTTAGATTTAGGCACACGCTGAGTAATCTTACAAACCTTTTTACTGGAGTTATCTAAGTCAAATTTTCCAAAGGATGACAGAAAGATAACTGATTAAAAGAGTGGTCTTATGAAGAGTTTCAGGCAGAGGTCTTTATATTCTATTCCTCAACTGATTTTAGACGAGGTTGAGTGTAAAAGGAAAGTCACTTTTAGTTAGGTTTGGGACAAGAAGGGAGCTGATATCTGACCTTTGGCCCAGTGTCATGAACCTCTTGGGAGAATGAACCTTTGCATTGCTGAGCACAGTGACAGCTTGAGGACTTCTTCAATGGCCATAGGTGAACGAAAATTTTTCCATGCAATCCAATTTCAATTCCAATTCTAAAACCTGTTGAGGGTCATGGAAAAGCTTTTCCTGCAGTGCAGAATAAAAACTGAATGCTTTACACAGTGGAAGACAGACACGTGTAAGTTCGGAACAAACCAAGTGGTTTGCAGTTCTTCAACAGTTTTACTTCCACTGAGACTCAGAGATTCACTGGATTGAACTAAGTACTCAGGTCCAACTAGCAGAAGCTGAAATATAACTCATTGTTCTCATATTTCACATGGTGAGTTTCCTTTCAGAAATTTCAGAACCATTGTGAAGCTTTTTGGCCAAAGGAGATAATAATACCTGGGGTTTCTTTGCAGAGGATGGACAAGAACTAGTTTCTTTTCTCTTTTAAGTCTTAATTGTCACTCATCACTACCACTGTGTGAAATTGTGTCCAACTGACTGAAAATGCCTTTTCACATTCAAGTCAGTAAGTAATAAACCAGATTTGAACTATTATGTGAATGGCACTGCAATTTAAGGTGCTTGTCATCAATTCTACTGTCATTAATAAACATATAAGGATAATTTGGAATAACTTTCTATTCAGAATTTGCTATTACATTGTACAGGTAATATTAATATGATGTTTTGCATTAAGAAATGATGAGTTTAAAATAAGGTAGTTTTCCTCAAGATGCATTCTATCTAGGAAACATTATCTTGCATATTTTTCAAATGTATATTTTTATGAACAATTTCAAACACACTCTTTCTCTAAACAATTTATTTCAGTGAAAATATTTTTTTTTCCTTGACAGAAAAAAACCCTAACTTGTTTTAACTGCCCCTCATTAAATTACAGTCAACAAAGTTCATATATACATACTGAGAATGCCTATGATACAGGAAAACAAACTGAAACCATAAAAGAGGCTAAGGGTAGGAAATTAGATGATAATGTTGTGTAGATGACAATGGGAAGAAAGGGAAGTAGATACTTTGAAAAAATGCATGAAAGCATGTTACCTTAGTTCTGGTGTCTGTCCCAGGAAAAATACCAGTATATTATTAAGTTTTTAAAATAATACCCATACCACCTAAGGAATAATGCCAAGATAGAATTTGTGATTATTTTTGCTGTAGAGTGCTACTTGCAAACATAGAGAGAAGACTTTCAAAAAAATAATCACATAATTAGATAATAAGCTGTATTTACAACGCAGCCTATAATAAGATTATGAAGACTGATCCTGCATGAAAGTCATACTTGTCAATATATAACATTGCAGAAGAGCATTCTTTTTCCTTATGCACTGCATTTTTATCTACTACATTGATAAACTATAAACTTGTTTTCTTTAATTAAAAAACTTATGAAAAAAACAGAACTGTAGTCTGTGATCCACCTGTTACATCATCTGCAGTCTGTAGTTTGTCATTAATAAATTTCTGCTTAGCTGCTGTCAGTACCACTCTCTGAATTAATTTCTAGAAGGTTCCTCTACCTGGCTGAAGATTAACCTGTAACTGCTCTAGATGATCAATGGTACCTATCACCAGTAAGTAACAAAATCAACTTTAGTTTATAACAAGCAGATTTTTTTTTTCCCCCACACAAAAGAGAAAATAACTTGATTATTGTAGGGGTGACAGGGATTTGGTCAGAAGGTGGAGGAAAGAAGAAAGTTAAATCTTTTTGGTTCTGATTGCTCTCTTTTTCCTATCCTTTTTAAAAATTCTGTTGGAATGAATGAGAAAAGGAAACAGCATTGGCATTGTCATGCTTAAAATACTCTACTGCCTTTAGCTTCGAGTTAAATGCTCCCTGTGCACAGCATCTGAGGAAATTTAGGGCTCTAAAAATGTTTAGTTGGCGGCAGAAAAACATAGATTATAGGTCTTCTCCATTGGTGTCAAAAAGAGAAGCTCAGGCAAAAATAAGAGCTGGGCTCCCAGAGATGCAGAGCGCCAGTGTTTGCACTAGAGGGAGGTACAAGGGCCCCAGCTTTTCCCAGCACCGGATGCTGAAGTTGGGTTCACCTTTCCTGCACAAGTGGTGTTGGACTCCAGGGGCACTGTGTTCTGTTCCCCTCCTGAAATAAACTCATGTCAGGAAAGGAGAGGCTCTGGCTTTCGTTCCAGTGCCACGTCAGGGGCAGAGCAGAAGCCTCCTTCTCCTTGGCTGAATGTGCCAGGCTCTGCTTTGGGCAGGGACCACCCTCTGACGGACCCTGCTCAGGCCTTCTGTGAGGTGAGAATGTGTCCCTGCTGGGCTGACCAGTGGGAATATTAAAGAAGAAGCATCCAGGCTTTTTCTGGTGATTCAGCCTGTTGATTTCTTATGCTTTCAGGGCCTGTGTACATGTAGGTATGCCTAAAATCTCCCCCCGGACTTTTAAGTGTACAGAGACTCTGCTGCCCTGGGTGAAGCAGCACTTGCAAGGGTGTTTGAAAGGCTTAAACATTGTACCTGAATCCCCTCTGCAGCGTTCAGCCCTATACACCTCTTTTTCCATGGACTCTCTTTGATCAGCAGCAGAGTTTTCTGCTTTGCTGTCCCCTCTGATCCTGCTGATAATGTTCCACACAGGAAGTTTCAGAAGGACTATAATTTCTTTTTCAGGTATGCAGTGAACATTCCAGATTCATCATTTTTGTGCTCTTATACTGCTGGGAAAAAAAGATCACTAACTAGAAAATCAGCCAAAACTAACACATCTGCAAATGTCTTGGTGTTCAGGAAGAAAATTTTCCTAATTGTTAGGTCTCAATTGTTCTAAGTCAGCCAAATAATTGGAAATTAATAAACAGCTAACTCATTCCTAGCAGAGAATGAATATGGATCTAAACAAGGAAACCTAAACCAAAAGGTTGTCATGGTGATATACAGGAGACTAAGCAAGCAGTGCAAAACTCTTCTTCCTAGGAGACCTGAGAGACTAGCTCAAATTTTTATCTGTCATCCTTAATTTATCATTTCACTGAAACAGTTGTCAACATGCAAAATGTGTAGAAGGCTTGTATCTGGTACCTTTAGTCTTTCGAGGGCACAACAGATTTTGCTTCCAGATCTAATTCAGATTCAGCCTTACTTAAAGAGGAAAAAAAATATTTTTGGGAGTTTTTCTGCTATTTTTGTCCTTTTGCTATTAATAAGGGCAATTAAATATTAAGATTACTCCCTCTTAAGCATGTCATCATGAGGCCACATACTGTGGTGTGTTTGACTTACTGCCTTCTTTAAGAAAGGGAGCTAGGAAAGTAGATTCTTGCAAAATTCATGCATGCATAAAGTTAAATTAGAAATCTGGTGGTCACAGAACAGAGAAGAGTTACATGTTTTCAGTCTTGGAGCTACTGCTTGGAAGAGAAAACAAGGACTCACCATCAGCATGTGACTTAAGAGATGTCAGTTAAATAAGTATTGGTTTTAAAGTAATTTGAGCTTTTAAAATTCTTTATTTTCAGTATTCCATCAAGTAACTTGATTATTAAGAACAAGCTGTTGGATTTCAGTGGTTTTTTTGGGTCAAGCCCTTGCTCTGGGTCCAAATGTCTCTGAACCAGAGTATGACTACTAGCTGGTATGATGTTGAGGTTCAATTACTTAATAAGTCAATTTCTCATCTCAGTAAATTCAAGAAAATATGACAAATGCCAGGCTGAGCAGAACATCTGGTAATTCACACCTGCATCTTTTAAGAAGCAGTAAGAAGAGCTCAGAAAAATGAAGCTCTATTCAAGTAATTGGATGTACCCAACAATATGTTTAAATAAATTGGTCACACTACCTTGATTTATGGTTTCCTTCCAAGCTTAGACAGACTTGCATGCTACATAACTAAATTTAGGGAAGATATCACTGCTTTGATATAAATTGAGATGCCACAAGTACTTCAGCACCACAGTAAGATCCTGGTTTGCTCACTTTTACAAACAGTCTAAAAAAAAGCCCAGGAATGTCAGCAAAATGCAGAACACTGCTTCTGCTTATTCTTTGCTTTCTTAAGTCAACAGGCAGCTGCATGAGGGTGGGAAGTGTCAACTCCAGGTATATGGAGCACCCTCTGGGAGGTAAAGTGGACAAAGTGGGACTGGGAGCTTTGATTTGCAGGAGATTCTCCATCTCCCCGTAACCATCTCGGTGGGAGATGGCTGTGGCCATGAGGCAGGCTGGAATCATGGGATGTGAGTGCTGAGGACAAACAGGAAGGTTCTTAGAAGTTTCTGTCGTGATGTTTCACTTCAGAAATCTTGATATAAAACAAAAGGATTGGAAGGAAAATGTCCACTTCAGGCTATGTGGGACCCCCCCTGGCATGGGATTTCGGTGGCATTCCTAATAGAAGCGGTAGGGGTTTTTTTTGGTTTTCCAAAAATCTTATTTTTTTTTCCTTACAGAAAATTGTTACCATTGTATCATCTGTGGTTTTCTACTATTTTTTCTCTATTGTGCCTTTATTAATTTTAAAATTAATAAATTATTAAATACATCTTTTACAGAGATCTAATTGAAAGGCGTTACTGTATTTTTTCCGGTGACAACCATAATTAACAACATCCTTTCTCTTTTATTTTGCAAGTTGTACAAATTCCTGGGGAAAAATAATCATTGACTATTAATTTTTAGGAAGCTAAAATTCATGCTTGCATCAGAGGGAATCTCTACAAACTGGCCACCCCTACATTTTACCCTTTCATGGAGAAAAGCTGCATATTTACCCCTTTTGTGTAGAAGAATACTGGCGTGCCGGCGCCCATTCCCATTCTCAACGTAGCAGGAATAATTCCCTAGGTCTGCCTCTTCCACTGAGTCAAGAATCAAGGAAATGGAGACCTCCTGTTCCCCAAGATGTTCCTTGAGAACCCTGAGAGAAAAAACAACCATCACTGCTGTTCTGCTTGTACCACAGTGAAGCTTTAGATAATCATGACATAATAATGCTGCTTACAACTCACAACTCTCTGGCTTCAAATTTGGTTATGGTTTGATGCAATCTTAATTTAATTATATCATGCCCTTTTCTTCCTCACTTCTAATGAAGGGGCTTGGCTTTGTAAATGTTAATGAGAGCTGCAGTTCATTGTCTCTTTTAAGCAGAATGATATGTACATGGATAATATATCATTGCACACTTTGATGGGGACCCTGATTCATGAAGTCTTGGAATGGTAGAAGAGAGAAAACTGAAACCAGTTATTCTGGGGATTGAGAGTCACACCAGGAGTCTGGGCCAAACACAATATTTGTCCTTTTCCTGAGGATCTTCAACATGCCTCTCAGAAACAGTGTGTTCATGCCATGGTCTGAGGGATAATTTTTAGAATGCATTATAAAATTTGATAATGTTTAATCAAACTGGTATACCAGATGCTGCTAGTTCATACAGATTATAAACAAAAGGCTTCCTGTGTAAGACTCCACCTATTATCCCATTACTTACTTTCCCTCTTAACAAGACCATCAGTGGTTTCAGGAAGTTAGGAAAGCAAATGATAAATTGTTCCAGATCAGACAAATGAAGTGGAAATGACCTTTTCTACTCCTCCCTCCACAAAACAGGGAAGTTGTAACAAGTTTCTTGTCACTTTTTTTGTCAGTCATCAGATAGCCAAGTCACCAGATGATGGACTTGGGAAAGGTTTAAACACAAAACATAGCTGATCTTATTGTCACATGCCATGTAGTGTATTGGTCTTCACTTTTATAGAATAAAATTAAAGTACACTGGGGTGAAATGCACTTCCTTTTTGCCTATATCTTGAAAGTCTCTGTAGTCTTCTTGATTTTGGTAACTGTGACTGTATTGTCCATAATTTATTTTTCTTGGGTTTTATTCCTCTATGTCTCATTTTCATTACAATTATTATTAATAAAATATGTTTACTATGATAATGAGCATTATTGCTATTATTATAATCTCTTATTTTGTCTCAGTTATTAAACTGTTCTTATCTCAAGCCACAAGTTTTATTAGGGTTCTTCTCCCCACCTGAGGGAGGATAATAGGGGAGTGAGTGAGTGGCTGTGTGGAATTGATTTGCTGGCTGAGGTTAAACCACGACATGCGCACTGAGATTTGCCTGAATCTCTGAGTTTCAATTTCTATGATACACAGAAACAATGACATTCACACATATAGAGTTATAAATGAAAAAGGAATCTCTTCAGATCCAAGCAGATACTACATATTGGATAGGATTTAGTATGCTATATCAAGCATGTAATTCTCAATATGAATCCACTTTTGTCCTTAATTTCTAAATGAGGCAGCACTTTTAGGAGCAGTAGAAGTACATGACATGAATTTCCAGATCCTCTCCAAAACAAGTATTTCAGCAGATATAAGCATCCCACATAACAGGATGCTTGGCTCTCACAGATAACATCCCAGGAAACTCAGGCTTTTTTCATGAAGAAGTCAAAGTGTACCAAAAGAGAAGTCAAATTTCACCATTTATTTAAGGCTTCATGTTTGCAAATACTTGTTTGAGCTGATTTTCACAAGATATTTATTTCTTTAATTTCATCTTACTAAGTGTCCTCATGGTTGTTTTTGTAGATTGCCACGTTTTGAAAAAGTTACTAGGTAAATTCCAGCTGGTCAACTCTACAGCTCTTCTTGGGTAGCTGATCTGCTTTTGCAAGTCTCTAACATCAGATTTGGTTGAAGAAGGCATTTTTTTGTTCTCTACTGGTGGAATCAAAAAGGAAAACAATGGATGTTCCAAAAACAAAGATCAGATCAAATATCCTCCTTAGTTAGTCTGTGATAAAAAGTATAACATTAACTATAAAAAAATATAGAGAAAAAAAGAAGAAACCTTTTTCCTTTACCTAATGTCACTTTCCCAGACTCGACTATCATCCAAATCTTCAATAAACTTCTCCCCTTTCATCCAGTAGATTAAAGGACTGACGTCTCCACCGTATCCAAAGAAAGCTCTGCAGGTTAAATTAGCAGAACTGCCTGTTGCAAAGAATGTAAGAAAATATGTTTATTTCAAAATTTAAAATCAGTTGCTTTTTAAAAACCAAAATATTCAAAGAGCTCTTCAATTTCCAGCTACTGTTGAAAGTTTCCAAGAGTATCTGCTTGTCTTGACACTAGGTTCAATATGTTTTCTGAAAATAAATACAATAAAAATGAAATTAGATTATAAGTAAAAACAGGATTAATATTTTTTTCAATATGTTTTCTGTTTGGTAAGGATATCAGATAATTTGTCTTTTCAAAAGGAGCTAACTTAACAAAATATTTCCATGTTTTCTCTGAAAAAGATAGAAGTTAGGTAAAATAGTTGTACAATTACGTCTGTGTTAGCTCAGCCTTGCAATGGTTTCTGCAAAGAGTCTGGTATATTCCTGTACAGTTCAATTTCCAAGGGATATCTGGGATAAAGGTGTGTGCTCATTGCTAAACTACTCTAGGAGGAAAGTTTAAAGCACTCTCACTTGACAAAAAGCACATGTGAACAAATTCTGAACATTATAAGCCATTAGAATGGGAAGAACCATTAGCAGAGCATGCAGCAGGGAGCAGAAATTTCATATACATGTTCAGCATTACTTATTCAATCATTATAATGAGGATTTTAGAAGCTAATATGCCTTCACTTTGCTTATTTTCATTACAGAATCTTACATTGTGTTTGTCTCGTTTGGCTTTGGGCTTTATCTCGAGCACATGCAGGGATCAAAATGGCAACTTGCACACTTTTGTGTGTTGGTAAGACTGGATAAAACAAGAGGAGGAGACACAGCTGAAGATCTCCCATTCACTGCTGTAAAGAGATTTGTCTCAACATGCACCAACTCTTCTAAACTGCCATGGGCATTCCTTTAGGGGATAATTACACAGTAACTTAAGGAAGGGTTGGGATTTAAGATATGGTCTTTTCCCCCCTGAAGAGAGTATTTCCATGGAATTTATATTACTGCTGAAACCAAACTCATATTTTATTGACACTTTCGGTTTTTGATTTTTGGACTTTAAAGCTGACTGATGACAGCTCCTGGACAAAAAAATAAGAAAAAAACACATTGTTAGCACTACTTCATCTGTACCAAGATGCCATAAACCCATCTGGGTTCAACTAATTTCCTCAAAAATATACCGTTTTGGGTAAGGACCTGGTCCTTCTAAATCATACAACATTAATATTTGAATATCATATTTACTTTTCAGCTTGAAAACAAATGCAGAATTCTGTATAACAAGAAGACAAGTATTAAATACATGTCATATATATGACTCCCCTGTCTGGCTTGAACTCTCACATCCATGCCATGAAGGTTCAGAATCAAATGTTTGTGTTCCAAGTGTGCAACATCAAGGCAAGTACCGTCTCTGCTTCTTTCCCAGTCTGTTTTGGAACTTTAGGAACTCATTTTCTTTTAGTCATTTAAGGAAGTCTTGGTTGCTACCATAGCTTATACAAGCAATGCCTGCTTGTATAAGGAGACAGGAATATTCCAGTACTTGAAATTAGGATCGAGAGAAGGGTCTCACTCATCTTCAAAAAGTATGAAATGGAATTTCTGAATAATGAGAGATTTTAATAATATCACATATTCTAGAGTAAAGTTACCAAATGTAATTTGAGTATCTTCAGTGAGAGGGCAAAAACTCTTTCTAAAGACAAGCACAGCTCCTGTTTTCACACCCCAGGGAGCAATGGTCAGGACACCTCCCTGGAATCTCAATTTCTCAATCTCTTCATGGCTTAAGAAATGCATTTTGGAATCACTGGGGGAAAGATTTTTCCAGTCTTGAAGCCATTTTTAGGGAATGAGATGAACATGGGGACACCACTTAACGTGGGTCAAATGCATGAAAACCTGTAATGGAACATGATCAGTTTCTCGGTTCCTTGCCATATAAAACCCGAGTTCTTACAGTGGTTGCATTGCAGATATACCAAGTGGCGGGTGGGGGTGGCTGGGGTTGCTTGGATTTGGATTTGGGGTTTGCTTCTGCTTTGGTTTTGCATCATAATTATGATACCTGAGCTCCTGAAAATGAAAATATAAACCCTTGAAGGATTATGACTGTCTTGGCCACAGTGGAATCTGTGCACTCTTGAAATGGGAGAAGGTACCTGCACATCTAAAGCCAAAGCAGGCTCCTGTACTAATTGGACAGCCCCTGTGGCATTATCTACCAGACTCATAGAGAAGAGTGCTGCCTAATGCATCACTGCCACTTCTTGGGCTTTTTCCAGAGCTTTCCTACCAAGTCAAGGCTTAGTTGAAACTTTATAGCTTTTAAGAGCTGGCAAGATCACAGCTAGAGAGACTGTAACTTCTGGCCAATTTATCCATGATTCACAGAGATTAGACACCACAGGTGCTGAACCATCAAAGCTCTCCGGGCTCCTGCAGCTAACAGGTACCCCTGAGAGATGAATTTTTCTCTGAGTGAGCCTTTTGTAGATGAATATTATGAGCATAGATTTGTTTTTAAAAAATAAACATCATCTGATAAGGGTAAAAACCTTAAAAAAAATAAATAAAAAGAGGTTTTAAGATTAAAGTTGTTTTCCTCATTTAATTCTTAAAGAAGCTTTCCCTCTAAATAAAACATGCAAACATATCTTCAAGTGCAGAATCTGAAGTTTCCATTCAACATGAAATAGTAGCAACTGGGAAATAAATTAGGAGGCATGTACTGCCACTTAGTAGTACTGTGTTGATTGCAGTTACTCAGGGAAGGCCATTAGCATGCTGGGGCTTCAGCTATAAATTACCTGTACTGTCTGTCTTGACCAATCTTCACAACAAGCCAGGGGGATGTTCATTAGCTGGCCATCAAATAAGATTCAGTGACCAGCTAATGACCAACTGTGACCATTAATGAGGGGCTCTGTTACTCCAGGACTCCCAGCTCCTTGCAGAGGGCATGGAAGCAAAAACGCTTCCAGCTGCAGGCAGATATAAACAAAGGCTGACTGCAGGGCAATGCTCTGAGTATTTTGGGAGCACATCCTGATCTCTACTCCAGAGCTGCCATCAGGAGAGTGAGTGAGTCTGTGCTGTAGGAGGGGCTGGTGCTGTAGGAGGGGCTGCACTTTTCCCTAGAAGTTCCCCTTTGAACTGAGCAGACAATCTCTATTCTGGTGCTGAGCAGCTGCTCTGCATGGACAATCTGCTTTTAAAAGTCTGCAGATTTGTAGAAAACATGAAACATACAATAAATACAAGAGCTGCTTTGCTTCATCTTTAAGCTAAGGTATAAACAACCTGTCAATCAATTAATAGAAATTGCTCACTGTTAACCTTAGGTAACTGTTTCTCTCCATGTGTGTTCTGTACTGAGAAAAACTAGAGAAGAGATCTGAAAGGCATAAAAGTTTCATGAAAGGATATATAATGCTTTCTATGCCATCAGTTTAATTTTATCTGTAAATGGTGGATTACTACAGTTTTCTAGTCTGTTTTTGAAGGATTTTAATTTCACATTTCAAATTTACTAAATGTTTTCAATTAAATAACTATGGAAATGAATTTATTTCTGTCCCCTTTGCTGTAAGATGTAAATTCAAGTTACATCCTAGGTAAACTGCTTTGTTTTGTTTTGTTTGTTTTGTTTCATATTTTTTAATAGACCCTGGAAAAATCCAAAGGCATCAGAATATAATTGTTAAGTGAAACTTACAGTGTTGCTATTTTTATTGGCATCACCTCAAAACAACAGACAGAAAAACCAAAACAACTGGAAGGATAAAGAGAAGAATAATGCTTTTGACTTCTCCGTATAATTATACATTTTTTAACTGTAAAATAATGCAATAAAGACATGCAAGAGGACACATAAGAAGCAAATCAACTGCATTTTTCTCCATCACCCTTTTTTTCCTGATGAATATGCTCTTACAGTATTGAGTTCATTTTTGTAGAAATTGGAATGTATAGCACTACATGTTCCTGCTGCTCATTGTGATAAAGTCACACTGTCAGCTCAAGCCAACTGGGTTCAGATTTAATTAGTCAAAAGATCTTTGCCATCCAAACTGAGACCATTTTTGTTGCACGCTTCCAAGCAGAGCAGAATTCAAGAAGGGACCACAAAAAAGTGTGCATCCTTGAAACCAGCAAATATTTTGAGCAGAAGAACACGATTTTGTGCTCATTTCCACGAATTGTCAACATGTGGGGAGCTTTGCAAACTGCTGCTATGGGAGCCTGTTCCCAGCAGAGGGCACTGTCTAACTTCCGAACATTGTTTAAAAAAATAAAAGTAAATTCGTAGCGAAAAACTTCTCATTAAAAACATCAGCCTGCTAAGAACGTGCTAGTTGTAATTAGAAAATTAGTAAATGTTTTGTGATTGCTGAAATGCCGTCTTGTATGGTCAGTTGAGATTGCCCTTGTGTTGTTACTTGTACAAGTTACCATTCCTCACCTTTGATTTGACAGATTCTTTAGTGAAGGGAAACCATTTTTTATTGGCAGCAACTATAGTAATCAGAAATGCTCTGCAACCTCTTTTTATAAAATATCTCAAAGGCATATTATGGAAGTTTTTGAGAGCCATGTTCAACATCAAGTAATATTGAGGGCCAAAAGTGTTAAGTGCACTGAAATGTGGGACTTTCTGTTACTGTGCAGTGGAAGCCATTTATACAAGCGGTGTTCAGGAAATACCTAGGCAATATCTACACACTTACAAGTATGCCATTTATTTGTAATGTTAATATCTCAAAATGAAATTATAAAATGTTAAGGCATGCAATCAAAAGCTCACAAACAGGAGTTAAATGCTATTCTTTCTATTCACATTTGAAAAGAAATACTGCCAAAATATCAGTCTTCCAAGTAGAGGGATGTGAAAGCTGGTAACTTCCTAGGTGTGACAGATCAGCATTGACAGAAACAAGTCAATCACCCACTTGTTTTCCCAATGTCATCTGACACGGCCAGCGGGCAGGTAAGTAGAGGCTGCTCTCATTTTCTGAGAAGTCCTGTGTCCTAAAACAATTCAACTGTATTTGAAAGCCTTCATGCAAATNATACCAACCCAGGTCAAACCAGCACAAAATGTGATGAAGAAAAACAAACAAAAAATACCCCAAACAAACAAACAAAAAAACCCCCAAAAAACCCCAAACAAACACAAAGAAAAATGAAGTACCATATAGTTTTCAGCTGTGTGACTTGATCATCTGATCATGTACCCTTGATCTGTAATAATCCTCTTAGAAGAGGGTGAACTACAGAAATTCCTCTGGACTCCTTCTTTGCATGCAAAAAGCACCACCTGCTGCTATCTGCCCTCTTGTTTCCATACATGTTCTTGCATCTTGATATCTTGTACTCCCTTAACATAATTGTAAATGTCCTGCTGCATGTTTCATACAGTGAGTTAGGAAATATTTAACAAACAACCAAAACAAAACCAAGAAAACCAAATATTATTTTCTGAAATATAACTGCAACCTGGGAATTGCAAAAGTCTAATCTCATCACTGGGTAGTGGTTTCTTCAAGTTTTTGGCAAGTCATCAGGCCTTGCATCCGTACAATTTTGAAGACACCATATGCAAATGCCATCTATTTTGAATTCAGTAGATGTAAGTTTGAGAGGGTTGGGCATAAACCTTCCACTAAGTGTTATCATGCAAGCATCATACAAAGTGCTGAATGTGATTACACAGCTGTATTTCTTCATTAATAGGCCTGTCCATATTTTCCTGTGCTGCAGAGTGGAATTTTGCTTGCATTGGAATCTAAATCACATTTTTAATATGTCCTTCAGGCCACAACTTAGAGTACACACTATCATTTCTCCACAATTAAAAAAATTAGCAGAAGATTCTCAACAAGACCAGAGAGAGATTGCACTTTTTAAATTTTTACAGAATTTATAAATATCACTATTTAGGGGAGAAGTTAAACAAATACCTTTCTTTAATTTCAGATTTTTTTTTAATTGGAAAGAAAAAATTAAAAACTTCATTCTAGTTCATTAGATTTTTCTTCGTTGTTTTTTTATTAAGCAGGTAGTCCTTGTTCACCACCAAGCTGAACTCATTCACCTGTTCAGGGTTACCCATTACCAAATGAAAAGCCCTTTACCTTCCAGGGCTTCCATCAGCTGAATGACAGATCTACAGCAGGACTCTACATGCAGGAGGTGTCTGCATGTTCCTGCTGACATATTCCTGCAATCAGCCCTAAGATACTGGAATCTGCAACACTTTACAAGGTGCTCAGGCATACAGTGAGATCTAAGATTAACCTATGAGTATAAAAATGTTGTAGTGGGCTTCTTCATAGCCTGGGAAGGAAGAGAAACCCAAATCCTTTCTGCTTTGAATGGGCTTTCTAGCAGCAGCACTGTCAGAGGGAGTCAATGAAGACAGCAGCCACCAGAGCAGACTGCAGAAAAAGAAGTGATGTATGGAACTTGGGACTCAAAATATCCAGAACATCTCTCAGGTGTGTAGATTGTCAAACTTGCCCTCATTTCACAAGAGGTAACAAAACCCCTGAACCAATAATCTTGATTTTCCTAACAGCAGGCCTCTCCTCTTGATAGATGGTAATGTCAGGCTGATAAATTAGCTGTTCAGCAAGTTATGTTCACTCCTTCCTCTTCAGAAGTAGAGGCTGGAATGGAAGACACAACTATCACAAGCATAAAGCAAGTATTGCTTAACAAAAGATAAGCCACTGCAATTGTTTTACAAGCTTGACTTAATTTGTACTCCAGAAGTTCACATTTTCTATATTTTTAGCAAATGTGTTTATAAACACTTTTTTGTTATACCCTCTTTGTAAGATCACAGGAAAATTTGTTTTTTTAAAAGCTTAGCTGTTTTTAGATATAAGTCACAAGAAAATATTCTAGGTAACAAAACATCTCTAATTGAAAATAAAGAAAAGAGGAAAGGATGGCTCTAAATGTCAAACTTCACATGTTTATTACCTTTTACAGACTTGTGTCGTGGGAGCTTTAAATCTGTTCATATCATGCATAGCTTAATATTGGTAAGTGTTTTGTTTCTGAATTCTCTTTAAACCACACTGCCTTTGATTATGGTGTTGTGGTTTTTTCATTTTAATGATGTTACATAGTAAAAACATCAACCTTAGCCAGCAGTCCAAAGTTCCCATTGCACAAAGGAGTCCAAAAGGGCTCCCGTAAGGGACTGTGTGGCCTCGTCCTGTGCCAGGAAAGAGGCCCCAGGTCCCATACCCGGGGCTGTCCCTGCCCCTCAGCAGTTGCTGACCTTCAGAAAGGCATTGTGTCTTTAGTTTTGTGAAGTTCTGCTCTGAGTAATTTTTTTGAAAACTCCTAGAAAAGCAGAGAGGTTTTCTGCTTAAGGCCTTCACCTTTTGGAGCACTTATTTGAGGTGAAAAAAAAAAATTCAATGTTTGTCCCTCTGGCAAAGAATATTTACTGGTAAGAAATGCAAGAGGACCTATAGGCTTCTGGAGTTCTATAAGTGGCTCTGGACCTCTAGAAACTACAAAGCTAGAATAATTTCTCAACTAGTTAGGAAAGACAGTTTCAAGCCATTACAGTTCTCACTACATATTTCTCCATCCCAAATGGAATCCAGAGGTAAAGCAGCAGCAGGCTCAGAGAGGGACTTCAGTTGCTCTCTGGTCAGAACACAGCTGGTGCTAGAATTGTTTTGCTGAGGAACTACCTGAATAGCACACAACAGCACAGCTCCCTTTCCACTTTATTTTGCTTGTGAAAACTGTAGATATAATTGCTGATTTTTTTTTAACCTGAAGAGTGTTGTTCCAGGAGATAAAATAATTCAAATATCTTGCTGTGGAGGTTTTTTTTATAAATCCTGTTTTCCTCTTCTTTCTGAACAGACAATAGTGGGTTTGCTTTGGTCTCTTGTGGGTGCTAGTCCATGTCAAAAACTCTGCTCATAAATCATCACAACCAGTACCTTTTCCCAGCCTCCCTCTCAGGTGCACTGCATAATATGTTCTGTACAAAGAATAGCAATGATGCTCTGAATTCCAGATGATGATAAATAGCATACTTATTTTCCCTAACTTTGAAAACAACTTAATATGTCAGATCACACTTAAATGTAAATATCAACAACCTTATAGAACAACCTCATCAATTCAGGTTAAATTCAACTTCTTGTGGCTCTTTCAGCTCCCAACTGTTCATCCAGTTGATATCTTTGGACATAGAATTTAATGAACAGCATTAGAATATATGTGTTTTACTGGAATGTCTTATAATGGCTGCTCTTTAACTGCTTTAGAGAGAGTGACTGCAGTGTTTGTATCATCATTAGGTAATTAGAGTGCATACATCAAATTCTTAACTTTGGAGTCACACATATACACTAAATAATAAATTGTGGGTTTGTTTTCCATTGGTTAACCTAAGTATTCTTTTCCTCTCTCTGCTCTTTCTTCATAAGCAAATCTACCACGAACTGAGTAGGCTGCAGGGAATTACTTGGGTAAGGAGGTATTCTGAAAAATTCTGTAGAGATGGGCTGCATATGGAAGATTTTGAAAAAATAGAGCCTTTGAAAGCAGTATGCACAGTGTCACCTCCACCTGGGTTAGTATTAAGGAAACTGGGTCTTCAGCTTACAAACAACAAATAATTAAACCTTCTATCTTCCTCCAGTGATCTTTCTCTTCAGCACACACTGCAGACATCACAAGTTCTAAGATTTTCATGAATTAATCTGTTCTGTCAGATCAGATGATAGACAGAAAATGCCATTTGGAAAAGACCCAGAGTAGTTTGGCAAACATTTGAATGGGGAAAACTACTGCTCCCAGAAAGCAATATCGAACAAGAGGATAAATACAATTGAAATGAACCACATCTATTATGGAAATCAAAATACTTCAATTTGGTTCTAAAATATGTGACACCACTAGTCTGCTCAAACTTTCACCAGGAAAGCTATTAAGAACCACTGAAAATTGGAGCCATGATGAAATGAACCTACTGATTACTAATAGAACAAATAAAATCAGCATCAACTTTCAGTTTACTGCAGTAAAGCCTCTGATGGTTAGAAAGGGATTTTATGCTTATTCATACTGGGTTTCTATACTTGAACAAAAGAATGAAAAAGAGTAAGATATATATATATATATATTTATATATATATATACACACATATACATGGTTTAAATGTGTGTCTACTTTAAATCAAGAAGGTGCAATGCAATGGACAGAGAAAATACTAATTCTTAGTATAACCTTAGAAACAATTTGCCATTTAATTATCATATGGACTAGTACAGCTATATAATTTTAAAATCCTAGCACATCAAATGTTTCTATTGCATAAAAATGGAAATGCATGCTGTTCCTGAGAACACTTGGCTTTCTGCTTTTACACAGTATGTATTCTTATATAGTCTTATGTAGTCTTCTTCTTTCTCTTGCTTGTGTTAAGAAATTAACCTTTAGTTAATAAGTGCTTTCCTAAGAAAACACTGAAACAAAATCCATTAGAACAAAACTCTCTGGTTCACAAAGATGCAAATGGAGAAACTAATTTTCTTCTCAGTGACAACTGTGCTATACTCTTGGACCATACATTTGCTGGAATAATCCTCTGCTATTGATTGGCTTCCTTTCCACATGACAGGCAGGCAGGCATTTTTTAGATTATACCTCAACAAATTGCAGATTGATAGGCAATGCTTGGTGAAGGCAGCTGCACAAATATCTCCAATGGAATAAAAAAAACATCCAGCTGGCGCTGCATATATGCTGCCTGACTTTAAAGGAAAAAAGTTTATAAATGGGAGCAAGCATGAATTCTATGTGCTGAACCCTTTTTCTGACCTATGGAGCAGAGGATTTGAGTAACAAGAAGAATTCCCACAGGGAAAAATATGTGCCTGACCAAATGCAGGATTCCTGCCACATATTCCAGACCCACAGGACCCTCGAGATCCTTGCTCTGTGTGAAAGCTCCTCTTCTATGGTGGAGGCTGCCCACTGCTCCTAACCCCTTATCTCACTCTGGCTTGGAGGTGGGTGAAGACCAGCCAACTTCATTCTCCTCTGCAAAGAGTAGCTGTACCTGTGTCCCACAGGCCAGAGGGGACAGTTTCTTGTACTGCTAAACAACACCTGATCAAGGGCTGCCTTCCCGTTGGCTGGTGCCCTTAATAGGAAAATGACCTGGCCAGACTGGAGGTACTCTAGGAAGAAGCAGAGCGCCACATCTCCATCTGTGTTTGAAGTAGGTGCAGTCCTGGGCATCATAACATGGGATTCTCCCAAAACAACTTCCTTATTTTTGTCAAAAATGATGCTTTTCAGTACTAGAAAGTCTGAACAGCAGCAAGGCTGAAATGATTTATCTTCCTGCAGCAGCCATGTCAGCCTCATTTCTCTAGTCCATCTTCATTGTCCACTAGTTGTAATTTCCATGGCTGCACATCACAAAGTCCTGCCAGCAAAACTTCTGAGAGATTTAGGGCTCCTGTGTTTGAAGCCAAATGCTTGAGGTCAGCAAGAAGAATATCAATCCTCTTTACTTATACAATTGTGAACTTCCTGAACAATCTACACAACTTATCCTCCTTGTGCTGCATGCCCACCAGTGCTGTAATTTCTCCTTGTATTTTTGTTTTGTTTTGGTTGTTTTTTGTTTTTCCTCCTTTTTTTTTTATTTGTTTGCTTCGGGATTTTGTTTGTTTTTTTTGTTTGTTTTGTATTTGCTTTTGTTGTTGATGTTTGGGGGGATGGTTGTTGCTTTTTTCTTTTTTTTTTCTTTTTCATATTTTCTAAATGTTTGGAGAGGCATTTGGAGTTTTGGCATTTCTAAAAAGTGGAAGAAAATGAAGGAAAAATTCACCTTGTTCCATTCAAGCTCTGGGAATACAGAACACTATCTACAATGTTGCTTGTGCTTTTAGCAGTTTCTAGAGGTCTCAAAGCGAGGACTAAAAGCAGGGTTTGAGTGACAATAGAAATATAAGGTAGGACAGCTGCTGGTTACAGGAACAGAGACAAATATTCATGATGCAATATTTATGATACAAACTGTCCAAGGAGAGAGGTGGCAGGATGGTGTCTGTCTCTGCAGAGGTGTGTGTGCCACCACTCACCCAGTCCCCTGACCCCCAGAGCAGAGGCTGACAGTCACCCCAAGCTGCATGATGGCTTTTTATTGGGGACACCTGTCCCCAAGGGCCCTGAATGACTCTGCACAATCCATTTGCACTTGTGGCTGGGAGCTAGAAATTTATTCTGTGGTTGGGGAGGAAGAAGAGGGTGTATTAGCCCTGGCATACATAGCCCATCACCAGCTTTAAAGAAAATCATTACAGCTGCAGGCTTTGATTTTTATCAATGCAATTATTTGCAAATGCTGTTACAAACTACTGAATAGTAAAACATTGATGGATTTTTAGAAATTGCTTAGTACAGTGTTTGCTTTCAATCCTTTGCCATCTAAATGGCATCCATCCCTTTAAAAATGTGTCGTAAATGCAGACATGAAAATGAGTATCATTTATAAAACAGTCCAAAATGGATGGCCTTAATCATTAAGTATTGCATGATCACATATCCAGCAAGCTTCCCGTGTATGTATCGTGCATTCTCTCAATGGAGTTTAAATCCATACTTAAAGGAAGTCATGTGGATCATCCGAGGTGAGAACAGTGAGGTGAAAAAAAACCACAACATTTTAAAACACTGTAATGGTAATTTAGGATCATTGATCTACAAACACAAAACGTGGGATAGAAAACAGTCATCCATACTGAATCAGAGCACTACTCCAGCATTTTGTACCTGTACCATTCATTAGCATGAGAGGCAAATATCTAGGTATGAGTGTCATTGTTCCTGGAAATAACCTTCATTTTATGATGAGAATTTTGACAGACTTTAACTAGAGCAATGCAAAGAATAAAAAGCAAGGTCATATATATGTCCTTTGTAATCAGTTAGTCTGTCTGTTCCACACAGGATGTACATATAAAATGGGACCAGGAACAAGCTTCATTAGCACTGGCATACAAAAAGAAAAAGAAAAAAAGTAGGCCTTCTGATGGAAGTTCAGCAGTGTGATTTTTTTAAAAAACCACGCATTTATATAAGAATTTAAAAGATGCAAAATTATTGATATAAGAAGAAGTTAAGTGATCTTATCCAATTGAGTGCTTTCCTTCTGACTTGTTATCATTTATTTTCTCCACCTCTCAGTATAATGAAAGATAGTTGAAGCTTAAGTTTAGAGAGAGCCGTTTAGGATTTTTTTTTTTTAAATGCATTAGATTTTGGATAACAAGTATGTTAAACTATGCTTTACATAAATTATTGTCCTAAAACACTTTGTAGTGTGAGATGCTAAAGGTCAACTGCTAAACAATGAGCTCATTTCAGAAGCATGAAAAAACAGAGGAAAAGAATAAAAGGCAGAAGGAAAAGAGGCAAAATTGCTCCTGTTCTAGGTGATAATTTAAAGATAAAGTGAAGATTTCTTTTTCAAGACTGAGATGGCAGGCGGCGCTTTCTTGATGTCAAAGGCAAGTAATAGGATGACAAAGGGTGTTTGGTCCTGAATCTTTTCTATTTCATTTCAGCCAGTCTCTGAAATGAATACCTGTCCTGATGAGTGTGAGGAAAAAGCTAATTCAATAGGAACAGCAATAACTTTTCAATGTCCTTCTCATTTTTTCCCCCTTATACTGCAATAAAGAATTATTGTAAAAGCTTTTTCCATCTTGAATGTTTAGGTCAGTATTGTGTGGAAGGAGTAGCTGAGAAGCAGAAAAAGATTGCTTTTGGGGGTAGGACCTGACCTCTTGGAGGGTATGTACATGGAAAGCTGGATGATGGTAATAAGGTACCTCTCAGAGATGGGCCACTGGCACCTACCCAGTGTCAATGCAATTCCCTAAAGCCAGGTTCCAAAAAAGGCTGATCAGAAAGAGGAGGATATTGCTGTTTCTCCTGAAGACAAAAGCCCTCGACACTCCTGTTGTGTTCTCACAGCCACCCTGTTATGGTGGCTTTGGGGGCTTCGGGGCTGGGACCCCAAAACCTCCTCAACAGTGTTAGAGGCAATCAGCTCTGAGCCCTGAGCAGGGCTGTTTGCAGAACCCCTCTCAGGGCCAGGCAGAAGAAAGAGATGGTGCAATGCATCCAGCTTCTCACGGAGGTTTAATTGCAGCCTGTCCTCCTAGAAATTCCTAGCACAAAGCCAAGGAGGATCCTGGGAACCCACCTTTTATCTCTCTCAGGTCAAGGTGGGTCAAAAGGTGACAACCAAAAACAAATACAGAATTAACATGAACTTGAGAACCATGCTTAGCCACGTAGCTTCTAAGAGCTGTATTCTCTCCAGGAGAGAATAAGAGAATCACTAGCTGAGCCACTGTCTCCCACACTCTGTCTCATCCCATCCCTCCTACTCATCCTAAAGATGTCTTGCAATCTCCAAGACCTCCCTGCCTGGAGACAACTCCAGGCCTTGATCTGCAGCACCCAGGACAGGCAAAAGGCAGCCTAAACCCTGCTAACATGTAAATTCACCTTACACCTCTGTCTTCACACATAAAGTTAGGAAGGCTGGAACCTGCCAGGTCTCTATTTAATAGATCATTAAATATTATACCAACATTATATCAATAATTATGAAATTACTTTGAAGTGTGATCATGAAAAATAACAAAGTCAACAAAATAAAACTCTGCATAAGACTTATGGGAAACGTTTGAGAACAGCCACTTTTCTTCATCCTTAAGAAAGGTAGTTCTTATTAGTAATGCCACTTCTAAACTTACAGCAGAAGTATCTAAGAGCAGCAGTTTGCCATTCTGAATAAAATGAATCATTCCTGATATGATTAACACATGTTACATATTAGAATGAATATGAAATTTAAGTTTGAAAAGAGCATTTGTCGAAAAGGCAGAAGAAAAAGGTTGACATGACATTTTCTGCATAACTGAAGACTTAGAAGGAAAAAACCCTCTGCTTTCTATATTCATTGTAGAGGTATTTCTATTAAACAGCTATTAGTTACTCAAATGTCACTTTTATGAATAAAATCTTATCTTGGTGCCATAGGAGATATTGTAGATGAGCTCTTGTTTGTGTAAAGAATTGCAAACCCAAAGATTTTCACTAAGAAAAGATTGCAGAGCTACCAGCTCACCTTTTCACTAAATAAGAACATGAAAAGCTCCAATAGTTTATTTAAAATTACAAAGGCAAATTGTTAAATAGGTTAGATGGGAACAAAATAACCTTTGATAGACTTTTATAGTTTTATTTATCAACTGCTCATAAATGAATAATTCATAGACTGGACGCACTCAGTTCTACAGGATTAATTTTCTGTGTCTTAGACAGTGGCATGAAAAGCAGAGATTTCCAGGAGACAGGATTTCTGATAAAAAAGATTTGCCATTTTGTTTTATTGATTTTTTTTTCCTGTCTGCTAGTTTATTTAATTTGAATAGATCAGCACCTTGGACATATTAGACCAGGATTGTCACAAAAGCAAGGCTGGCCTGCTAAACAAGACTTTGGGATCTCTCCCAGGACTTGTACAATCTGAATTCAAGTGATGCAGGAAGAAATTTGGCAACCCAGTTAGACCTTAGCCACCTATTTTTCCAGAGTTTTAAAATTCTTTTAAGAGTAAATTACTTGGTGCTGGGGATCACAAGGTTTTCCTGCTAGCAAGCTTCATATCAATGATCTTGAAAAGTCTTTCAAGACTGGAAACACAGTCCTTGAAAGTCCAGCTTGAGCTTTTCAAAGCTGTAGTTTGTAGACTGCCTACCTATTGACCACCTCAGGATCCAGGATGCCCCGAGACCAGTGGGACACTGGTCATGTTGGACAGGAAGGCATCTTCCAAGATGACAGTTGTAGCCTAGAGGAAATTCAAACTTCCAGCTCGATTGATCAGGTAGGATATATCCCACATGACTATCAATATTCAAGACCAGGGCTTTGTAATCTTGGTGATCTTTACTGACTTGCCTTAAATCTAAGACGCTTGATTTACCAAAATGCTGTGAAGCTCATTTGTTCTGGCTGAGATTATCTTTTCCCAGAAATTACTGACCATGACATTAAGGTGTAGTTCCCACTCCTGAATATATTCTGTAGGATTTTGGGATACTTACTGTCACTTGCTGTTCCAATTTACCTGCCACCAGGGCTCAGAGAAATTTGTCCTCTAATCCTCTGTTTAATTTAAGTCAACTACAAGGGCAGAAAGTCAATGAGATTCCACAACTGAGACCCCCCAGGATCAGCTGAATAAATGGTAGGCCTGCATATATCCCACAGTAGTCCAATATTCAGAAAAAAATAGCTAAAATCCTGAAAGCAATGCAGCTGTGTTGGATCATCTACACTGCTTCTGTACCACATCTTATTTATTTTGGACTCCATTGGTGTTATAAGTATAGCATGCATTGCTTACTGTAGGTCTAGGAACACTGTTTCTTCTGTGCAAATTGGATTTAAATTGCAATGGAACCTCCTTCTGGCAGAGGCCAGTAAATGTCACTGTGATAACAAGCACTGCTAGTTACATTTGCGATTGCTCATTTCTTCGTTCACTATTTCTTCATCTGTTCCTCAAAGAGGTCATTTGTTTTTGGCAGGCTACTTGAAGAAGTGTGAAGAAAGGAGAATATTTATTAATGTATTTATATAAAGGTTGTCAAGTTTAATTCAGCATAATCTGTAGGGCAATATTACTTTCAACTTATTAGGAAAAGAATAAATAAAATCAGAATGCCTAGGCACTGGAAAGGACTCTAAACAAATTGGTAGTGAAACTTCAGCAAAGCACCCTTGTTACCACTCTTGTCTAGGCTACACTTCTGCAATGAGGAAACTGCTTAACACTTTGCAAGCTCTGAGATGACTCATATGCTTCAAATTAAGCATTTACATAGCTGTTTATAGGATGGGGGCATTGCATTATAACCTCCATGGAGGAAGAGAATAATCTCTGCCATGCTTATTACATACAAAAAAGTTAATTATTTTTCTAGGAGTCTTTCTTCTTCTAGTAAGACTATCTTTGCAGTTTAAGTTCTAACATCCTAGATATCTTTTTACACTTTTTTTTTCCACTACTGACTTATAGTAAACATAGTGCTTCTGGGATGCTTTTGTACCAGAAAGGCAGAGGTAAAATTTAAAAAAAGGCAGAATAGTAAAGATGCAAATCAGGGAACACATTTTGTAAGGTATTAGAGAAGGAAATATATGTGGAATTAAAATGGATGCTGGTCACTGCTCTGTCTTATATTGATATTGTATGTCATTAACCTACAATTTAGATGAAAAATATGATAAATAGGTATATGTTCTTACATGGATGTTCATGTGCTGCTTAACAGCTCAGGTACTATTTGAATGCATTTTTTAAATACCGCCTGTAAGCATAATTACTTTTATGAGTGGTATTGTAATAGTGATAAATTTGGATTCTAATACTATCATTATTGGTTAGAGACAATATTTGCTAGAAGATAAAGATATTAAGATCTGGAAACAGTTCATCTCAAACTTAAGACAAACACTTGTCCTGTTCATCTCTAATTAAAATCATTCTGACTTCCATGCTACAAAACTGGTGTGTCTACCATATTTTATTAGTTCATAGAATCACAGAATATTTTGTGTTGGAAGGGGTGTCCCAAAATCATCAAGCCCAACCTCCCTACTATGATGAAGGAGTTCCTATTTTTTTCCTGGTTTCACTTTTTTTTTTCCTATTTCTACGATCCACTGGGCAAATTTGGGCCCCAAATTACATAAAAACTTATCTTTTTTTACAAAAAAAATTATTAGTTTCACATCTTCTATGGATAGCATTTTTTATTTCTATACTGCATTTGTGTAGAGCCCCTAAGGTATTCTGTCATGTTCTTCAACAGTACAACTTTTCTGATACAAATGGCTATATTTAATATACTAATGGGTCTAATTGAACACAATTAACACACTTTTATGGTGACTAATATTGTGAGAAACCAACTGCTGAATAACTATCTGGGCTACCAGCAGAACTCTCATACTAGTCCAGGATTTCACCTACTGTCTTCACATCACCATAGTATTTTGCACAGTAATACTCCATCTGTTTATGGCTGGCAAAATAACCCTCATCATTATCACTGCCCAGCTCAACAGCTGTAACAGTGTAATTAAGTAAAAACCATTTAAGACTCCTATTGTTGTGAGATAAATGCATGAGTTCAATCCACATAACTCCTTCTATGCAAAGGTGCATCACTTTGGAGTCTTTTATAATGGGCGAACAGTAGGGAAATGAAATCTTGGTGTTTATGTGGACTAAGAACAAGGGGGTTTTGTCAATCACTCCTCCATGGGTCTCTGAATAATTTTCACTGCTCACAACAATTACTGATATGCTTCTTGTATTTCTGGCTTGTGTTACCAAGTAACATGTCCTGTCCAGTGCTTCCTATCTTCCCCATCAAAAGCTGTTGTGATGATCACTGTGGGGTTCTCTGGCTGTAGGATCAAGTCCAGGGAGGTCTGATGACCAGCATATGACACAATGAGATGGGTCTCTGCTTGTTTAAGCTCAAAAATCCATTTTTTGGGGCATCACCAATACAAGAACAAACTCAGCTTAACCCAGAGGCAGAGAACCTCAAACAGGGGCAGGGTGGTGGGATTTATAGAAGAGAATGCCTCCCTCAAGGCAGAGGGGTGGGGTCCACTTTGGAGGACTCAAAGCCATGCCTCTCACTTCAATAGTAACCAAATTTTTGCCCTCATGGCGGGGTGGGGACAGGCATCCCAAGGGTGTAGTGAACTGGGAAAAGAAATATGACAATAGCTCCTTTGAGAGCCAAGATGGATGATTAAGTTTTGGCTGGAGAAAGTGGCTAATTGTGAAGAAAGAGAAACAAAATCAACTCATACCTTTCAAGAGGGGATTTAATTTCTGGTGTTAGGGGATGAACACTTCCTGCCAATTTGAAAGGTAGTCATGGAAACATGGTGGCTGCAAAGACCTTTCAGACCACCAAGTCCACATCCTTCATGCAGGATATAGTTTTCATGCTTCTAACATACTCAGTATGTTTTACTGGAGCCTAGCCAAAAGACCAGCAAGAAAGCTGTATAATTTGGAAAGAAGCCAAGACAAATGCTTTTCAAT